>CM034147.1:685110178-685440178 GCA_019776745.2 Taxus chinensis | reverse complement strand
ACTCCCACAATCTCTTAGTTTGGGAGAAATATTGACCTAATAATGCTTTTAGTATCTCTTTAGTTGTGTGTGTGTGTGTGTGTGTGTGTGTGTGTGTGTGTGTGTGTGTGTGTGTGTGTGTGTGTGTGTGTTTCTCTTATTTTATGCATAGACTTAGAGATTCAAAAAGAAGATTCATTAAACATAGTCCCCTTATAGTCAAACCATATGTTCAACAATTGATATTATGCCCAAAAAAACAAATAGGAGTAGAAAATGAAGCCCCTCCATAGGAAAGAAAATTAACTTACCCTATTGTGATAAATAATGAAGAGCAAGCTCCCATGAAGAATATTTCTCCCTCAATATTATAGCTTTAGGGGAATGGCTTCAAAGGAAACTAATAAATTCTTATTTGAGTTTAAATTCCTATGCCAAAATTATGACTACACTGCAGATAACCAAAAGCTAAAACTTTTCTTTAACCCTCAAAGACTCAACCATGAGTTGGTTTATGGGATTTTCTCATAACTCCATTCATAACTGGGTTGAAATAGAAACAAATTTTCTAGACAACCATGAATATTATTTTAGGGTTAGAGACCGGAAAAAGGAAATTTTCAGGATGACCCAAAAGGAAGATGAAAGCCTTGAGGATTATCTTAATAGACACCTCTTGGGGAAAGGATGCTTCAGGTCCATCACAATGGTCATCTCTGGCTCAAGGAAATGTCATTGTTGTCAGTTCTTCACCTCCTAGTTGGGGAATAATTGTGTCTTTTCATTTTTAGGATAATTCTTAGAATCCTGGTGGGTGGACTAATTTGGATCATTTGGTGGAGGAACACTCTAGTTTGGGTGCCTTCCTTCCAAAAGATGATTCACCACTTCCCACTAGTGTTTTTGTTGTTGCTTATGCTTGATTTTCTCTTATGGGTTTGTCTTATACAATCTCTGTGTTTCAGGTTGTTTCTTGTAACACTTTTTTGGTGTTTTGTGTATTTCCGGTTTTTGCAAACTTGGTTTCTTGGATTTCCACTCATGACATTTTATTAATGTCATTTATTTTTTCGACTCTTTAACTACCTTTTTTATTATAACCATCGTGTATTGATATTTTAATATATTGATGTGTTTCAATCATGCATCTGTTTTAACTATAATTTAAAACTCCAACATCATACTAGCTTATGTTTTAGTATTTTTACTTAGTTCATAAAAATCTCTATGGATTCATCATAACATTTGTTAGATTGTAAGGGTCATGTAAATTTTTGACACAATTTACTTCTTTTATTGTTGTCCTCAATATTCTTTAAATTGAAAGGGACTTCAACTTGTGTCGATCTAGGTATAAAAATATAGTTCTTCTCATGATTTTAATACGATCCATATTGTCTCCAAAGACTCATATACAAGTATAATCTCTTTGTAGCGCTAAAATGTAAGACATTTATATGGCAAAATAGGTTCTTGCTTATAAGTTATTTGTGCCATCATTTCACAAAAAATTATGGAGAGAGTATTGATGATTTTAACTACAAATATCAAACAAAATGAAATGTGTGATATCCTCTCATGAACACTGTAAAATTTCTTCTCTCTTCAAATGTTCTTGTTTTGAAATGGGTGATATTCTCTCATGAACGCTATTAAATTGCTTCTCTCTTTCAAAGTTCTTGTTTTGTAAAGTTACACAGAAAATTATTGGGTGTGGCGTCATGAACAATGTGCCAATAAAACATTGATATAATTAAAATAATTCTGATTTTTTTTTTTACTATTTAAAATTATTTAAAAATTTGGTCATTTGGGGTGTTTAACGAGAAGACCATTGAATATGCCCTTAGACAATAACTTCATGCCAAAACTCTCCAAATTTCGGTTAAAACTTGGTTTGAACATCACTTTCAAATTTAATTTTGCTTCCGCTAAAATTCGACGCAATAGAAATAGACATGCAAATTATATACCATGGAAGAATCAAATTTGGTGGCGGATATTTAGCGGTTTGTTCACAGAAAAAGTTGGAGAAGACCAGGGCTAATTTTAGGCTTTTCATAATGCCTTTGGCGGCTGAAAGTTTATATATTAAAATATCAACCAAGTGTAGCTTCACTTGAAAAAGTTATGACTGTTATTAAAGCAGTTTCAATCTCCCTTGTGGGGCAGACATCGCTTTTCTTCAGACTATATTTAAACAGTGACTGCTAGTATATTCAATAGTCTGTATATTATTATATGATTTAAAATATATTTATATTATTTAATTATAAATATGGATAAATATATATGTGAAAATTTATTTATATTTTATTAAAAAGGAGGAGTATTTCAAAAATTATTTTAAAATCTTAAAAAAGAATTGTTCTATAAATAATCTACTTTCCAAGTTTAATATTTTCTTCTTATTCTTTATAAAACTATAGAGAGCTAATATTTAAAATTCAATGTGAAAAATAAATTTATTATAACATTTTTGTGAGGAGGGCCACCTTACATCTAAGATTAATATATTGGTGTCAATTTTACCTTGATATATATGTTTCCTACTTATTTAAAAATTTAACTTGCTATTAGAGCTATTTAAATTTAAAAACTTTAAACAAGATTTTTTTAATGAATGATTGAAACTAATCATTTTTGGACTCTATATATATTATCAATTGAAAAATAGGTTAGAGAGTAAGAAGCTTGAAGTGGTGAAATATATCTACCATTCATCTTTAGACTAACAAATGTTTACATAATTCCTCTCTTGACTAACAAATTCTTACAATACTTTTGTGCTAATTGAGTCTCCTTGTAATTATCAAGGATAATTTTAAACATATTTTACAATATTTGAATGTGAAATTTTAAGCACATTCCATTCAACATTGTAAAAAATAATAATTTAATATTTGATTTATCTATTTTTTTCAAATATTTTATAACATATATGTTTTATAAAATATCCTATTTTATGTGTACTTTGAAAGATTAAGTTTTTAAACTAATATAGTCAATGCTTGATGTTTTTCTATTTAGAATTGTAATATTCTCTTAATCCTTTATTTTTTATGTTTACACATATTTATTTGTGTTTTTCTTTTAGTGATGGCTTGTAACTCATGAGGAAGGATACATGACACATTTTTGTGTATTTATAATATTCATGTAGAGTTTGCACTCCTCCCATAATTCAATATGTACCCATGCCACATGAATCAATGTTAAATAGGGAAAATTTATATCTAATTCTAATGACACAACTTATTCAATATGTACCCATGCCACATGAATCAATGTTAAATAGTGTTATATGGAGAAAACATTTTTTAAACACAAATTACACTTATTTTTATAGTTTTAATGAAAAATTATTGTAAAATGCATGTGAACAAATACTTGGTGATCCAAAATTTTAAGAGTAATACAAAATAAGAACCATCAATCAACTTTATTTGGAACAATATAAACCCTCAACACATATCACCAATATAATCACAAGATTTAATATAGAGACAAGATCTAATATATATAGACATTTTATTATTGCATAATTTAATGGGAGAACAAATATTTTTACAGAAGAAGGGGCGAGACATTTCTGCCAAATCAATATTGTACGGGGGTGCCGTGAATGCAATTGTGATAACACAAACATTCATTATTATTGATGGAACCCAAAGAAATGGTCGACAATCAAATGCTATTCAAATTCATGTTTCTCCACATCAAGGCATTTGCAACTACAGTCCTTCAAATATTTCTTTATCAATTGAATATATAAACATCAAATTTGTTTTAAAATCGAAAAAAAGGAGGATTCAGAAAAAGGATTGAGGCAACAAAAGCAACGAGTTTACTTGTCTTATGAATTCGTCAATGTTGGCGATGGAGGATCCCTTGCTTTCGCTGCCATCCGCGGACGACGATACAGAGAATGCCCTCCTCGCTGCATCTCTCATTTCTTCGGCCTTCTTCCGCAGTGCGTTTCCCTTATCGCCCCCCATCAACATGTTCACCGTCGTCTCCACCTTGTTCCTGTCCACTTTTCCGTCTACACCCCTGCAAATCTCGAGACTCACTCCAATTTCTTCCTCCAACAGTTTAGAATTGTAGAACTGGTCAGCAGCGATGGGCCAACCGATCAGAGGCACACCCTGGCTCAGGCTCTCAAGCACAGAATTCCATCCACAGTGACTCAAGAAACCACCCGTGGAGCAATGCGACAGAATCAGCAGCTGCGGTGCCCAGCCCCGCAACAGAATTCCCTGCTTCGATTCCTGCATCCGTTCTTCGAATCCGACGGGCAGGAAATCCGTCGAGCCATCTGTTACGTCGACCGGGGGTCGCACGGCCCATATGAAGGGCCGTCGACTGGCTTCTAACCCCAACGCAAGTTCCTGCATTTGAGATCGAGCGATTCTCACCATCGTGCCGAAGGATATATACAGAACAGACGAAGGCGTATGCGAGTCCAGCCAGTGGGAACAAGCTTTTTTAACCAGGTCGTCGCTGCAGCAACCGTGAGTTGCGTTGGCCGCATCGGGAAGCACAGGCCCCACGGTCCACACCCGACCGCAGCTTTTAGCTCGCAAGTGGTCTACAAATCTCTGTTCGGCCGCGTCGAATGTGTTTACCAGCGTTCCCCAGCTCGCAAGGTTTCTCGGTATCTGACGCTTCAAGAACAGGCACCACGGGTCTGTATCGTCCGTCAGCCTGAGACTCAACGGAAGCTGCGATTTCTCGAAGGAGACCTGCGGGAGGTCGGGAGCGAGCGAAAATACGTCGGAGTCGGTCTTCTTGTGAGGCAGATGCATCCACAGAGAATAATATACGGCATTTGCGAAGGCGCCCATGGTCATGAAGGTCACCCTCGGAATTCCCACCCGGTTCGAAACGTCCAGAGTCCATCCGAAAAACATGTCGGTGATGATGCAGGTCGGCGGTTCGTGCTCCTCTTCCAAGAGCCGCCGCAGCAACTGCTCGAACGGCTTTTCGAGCTGCTCGCACTTGCGAACGAGGAGGAACATGAGATTGTAAGGCAGTGAATCCGTGTTCTCCACACCCGCAGGCAACCCTTCGATGTCCCTCGGAAACGGCAACTCTCGGAGTCGAATTTCGATGCCCTGAGATTCACATGCAGTGGAAACCATGGGCTGCAGTCTCACGAGGTTACGAGGTGTATTTACGATGGTTATGAGAAATCCGCCTCGCTTGGCCAGAGACATGGCGAGCTCGAAAAAGGGAATGATATGGCCCTGCGCCATCAGCGGCAGCATTACTATGTGAGGCCTGCGCTCTTCTCCTCCTGCCATGGTTTGCCCGCCGTGAGTGCAGACAAACTCCGTTTTCACAGTTTGTGAATTCGATTCTCAGGAATGAGGGACACGAATTCAAGCTGAGAATAACATCGACTTAATTTCACTTTATTCACAGTATTAGTTTTTAAGACACTGAGTTGTTAAATTTAGAAATTGCATGGCGGCTTTTTTAATTTTTACTGTTACTGCATGAAAGTGGAATGTTCTTCGTCACCGAAAATACATAAGGTGGACTAAAAATAGCGTCCAAAATTAATATGTATTTAAAAAATATTTTTAATTGAAGCTCCAATTATATTAAAAGAAATGGAGTTTAACATGTATTTAAGAAATATTTATAATTGGAGCTCCAATTATATTAAAAGAAATAGAGTTTAGCTCGTTATATCATAGTTTTGATATAATTTAAATATTAATTTCCACTGGAGTTGAGAACGGCGCGATAAAGTGAAGAAAATAAAGGAAATCTTTAAACCGTCCCCTCACCCTTCCCCCACACTTCAATGAGAAACAATTATGTATAGTATTTTTAATGTAAGAAGTTTCGGAGACCAATAGAATGCATATACCGTGTGGATTATATATAGTATTTTTAATCTAATAAATGCTTTTTATTTTCATATTGATTGAGGGTGTAAATAGATTTATGGGAATCTTTAAACTAACAACTGTATGTGAAATGTAAGATGTGAATGTCGAAATATTGAGGGTGATATCTTGTAATGCGTACTGCTTTTTATTGCATATATGTTTGACAAAAAAATATAAGGAGCAGTATTTGTAGGATCCAACTCAAATAGTGTTATTGCCACTAGCATTTTGATGACAAAATTTAGGGCTTCGTCTATATGGCCAACATGACCAAGAAGGTCAACCATGCATACATAATGCTCTATTATAGGCATAATGCAATGCTTGTTGGATAGGCAATGCGTGGATATAGCCAGGATGCCCTCAAATTCTTTGAACTGATGAGGCACTCTGGAACCAACCCAGACATTGTAAGTTTAGTTTGTATTTTATTTGTATGCAGCCATGCAGGTCTAGTGGATGAACGTTACAAATACTTCAAGCTCACAAGTGACATTATAGAACAACTTCTGTGCCTTATGAATGCATCCACATTTTGCATACATATCAACCAGCACATGTGAAACTAAAACATCTGACAAAGATCCACTCTTGGTTATTTTTTAATCGATCTCTATGCCTATTCCAAAGCTCTGATTTGTCCAAATGCTAGAAGGATGCTGGCGAAGTTTGTGGGGTTTGGCGTTTTCCCTTCATGTTGCATTTGCTTAAACAACTCCAAGGCTTTTTCAACCAACCCTTTTTGTACATACCTCACACTCATTGCAGTCCATCACCAACAGCGTGTCGTTAAATTAAATTTGGAAATGTCTGTGATGCAGTACATGATGCATGAATATAATGGTATAAAAAAATATAAGATACATGCCGCAATCGCAAAATTTGAACTAACAGAGAAAACACAAATTATGGAAAAATTTATGGCTCAATGTCAGGGAGTTGGTCAAAGCAGGGATTATGCTGAAAGCATTTACCAAAATAATAGAAAAAATCAAGTTTGACATGTACTTCAATGATATGTATCTTCCCCAGATCAGATGTATCTTCCACATATCAGACAGTCTACATAATTCAAGTTCACGAGTGACTTTATTGAACAACTTGCGTGCCTTATGAATGCATCCACATTTCGCATACATATCGATCAACACATTTTAAACTACAACATCTGACATAGATCCACTCTTGATTGTTTTTTGATTGATCTCCATGCCTTGTTTCAAAGCTCCGATTTTTCCAAATGCTAGAAGGATGCTTGCGAAGTTTGTGGGGTTTGACTTTTTACCTTCATGTTGCATTTTCTTAAACAACTCCAAGGATTTTTCAGCCAACCCATTTTGTACATACCTCACAATCATTGCAATCCATCACCAACAACTTGCCGTAAAATTAAATCTAGAAATGTCTGCATTGCAAGACATGATGCATGAATATAATGGTATCATTCTAGGATCTACTCAACCATGTTAGAAGAGCTTCATAATCTATGACTCCATAGTTATTGAAACAAGTATCAAAGGCACAAGCCCTTGCATGGCATTTCCATGAACCTATAAATGAAATCCATTGATGCAAAATTGAGAAATCCTAAAAACGGTTTAGAAAACCTAACAATGATAATCCTTAATCAAATATCTACAACACAATTGTCCATTGAAGTCTTGTCATGGTCCTATAGTCCCCTTCAAGATAGCCTTTTTACAATAGAACATTGTAATTCCCTCCTCAAAGATGCATAAAATTTCTCTAAAGAAATATTAGTGAAAGATTGTATTTTCCCCTGAAAATGGATCGCAAAATACATAAATGGAACATAATCAGTACATATCACAAAAAAAAGACTTCCTATAAGGAAAAAATCATAAATTAACAGATCTAATCTACTAAATATAAAATCCCCTTCAGTGGGTATTTAGAAATATGAAAAGAAAGCAAATATGCCCATGAGAAAAATGAATATAAGGACTTTTGATAGAGGAAAACCAGATCTAGACATTAACTGCATTAAATCAGCTTCAAACCAGGCTATTAAATTCAAACTCATTCTTTACTAATAGAACAAGATTCAGCTAGTCAGGCTAGAATAAAATGTTCTCAAAACTAAATTTAAATAATCAATTTTCCTGATTTTTAAGTAATCTCAGCTAAACTTAACAATGTGGGTATACCAAATATGAAAATAGAAAAATTAGGGTAGCAACTTAGAGTAGTTCTCCTATGCTCTGTTGTAACAACAAGCCCAGATGAAATGACATCAATAAAAAATACAAATGTCATGGGCAATGTCAAACTCTTGCCTTCACCCATCTTAACAAATTTGGTTCAATTCAACTTGGTTAAGATCAGAATGAAACAAATCAAATAAGAAAAAACCTAGCTTTACATATTAAGAAATTCGGGCCAAAATAGAGAAAAAATAGGCAATCAAATGAAATGCCACCTTAAATCCAACCGAATAAATTAATTTACAAGAAATCATAGGCTCTCCAAGCTCTCACATTCTGATTACTCATCGAGAATGCGGTCCTTTTTCAATCATCCACACCATCTTAAAAGTTTCTATCAACAATCCATACAAATCCCTTCCATTCATCCCTTTAACGACATCTCTTGTTGACTACTCATCCGTAAAATTTACAAATCCAAAACCAATTCATTTGTAAGAAGAGTGAGGAAGTGACTCAGTTGATTTGATGCCTTGGGGACTATGTCGCAGAGATGGCTGGAGAAATACGAAGACAGAACGACTGTGCAGAGGCCCCAAAAAGGATGGATCTAAGCTATTTAGTTGGACTGGAGTGCCTGGAGAGGGATTGGGATGCCTATGGGTGCTCTGGTCTACAGAGTGGCGCCCTAGTATGTGCAAAAATGTCCAACATTGAGTTTTATAGGATGGGTAGGTGGTCTGAAACCCTTGCTATCTGTCACATCATATTAATTGCACTGTGTTGGGTGTCATTGTTAATCCAAGATGAAAGAAAGAAGGTATACAAGAGATAATCGAGAAAGTTGCCTAATTAACCCTACATTTGAAGAACAACAACAAGATGATTTTAGACTTTTTATTGTCTAGACAATGAGACAAGTTGGGCGGAGAATTCTTCCTTGAATTTAACCCTAAATTTTCTATAGAAGATCACCTTGAAGAACCAGTTGCAACACCATTAAATATCATTCCTCCATAAGAAGAAGAAGATGCAGAATAAATGGTTTCACCTTTTCTATTGGGATATAATATATGCCCATTGGTTCTACCCCCTCCACTTAATGAGTTGCCTAGATGATAGAGGAATAACTTCCCCAAGTTCAGAGGGGATGGAAAACAACACCCATATGAACATATTACTACATTCATCATAGCATGTGGTGTGTTGGGAGTGGAACATAATAATGTATTGGTAAGATTTTTTGTTGAATCATTGCAAGATATTGTTGTATATTGGTTCTAATGTCCATGTATTAACATATTTACTTTAAAATCTAGTAATTGATGGAAGATTAGCTAAGTGTATTTTTAAAAATCCAACAGTTCGAATTAGAATTAGAAAATTGTAAGACCATTAAAGGAAATGAACTTGCTAAACACTTGGCTGAAAATGCTGATTGTGATGTCAATGTTATTATTTTATCCATAGATGATGTTTTACATGTTGTTTCCTCATTTTCAGACTATGACATGTGCTGATTTATCTTCCAAATTCAACATAGGTTTCATCACGCAAGAGTGGGATTGTTTGTTGTCCCAAGATGATTTGTGTCATGATCTCATTTATTATTTCAAAAACCAATCATGTCTTGAAAACTAAGATAAAAGACAATGGAGAGCACTTCATTTTCAAGCTCTTAAATTTGTGCTTTTAGGAAAATTGACATTTTTCAAAAACCATGGTGATGGAATTCTTGTAAGATGTTTGACACATGACCAAACTGAGTGTGTATTAAGGAGTTGTCATGAAGGGTGTTTATGGTGGTCATTATGCCACTAAAACTACAACTCATAAAATTTAATGTGCAGGATATTATTGGCCTACTTTATTTAAGGATGCATATAAATGGGTTAGGTCATGTGCCCCTTTCCAAATGTTTGGTGGTCATGAATGCTTACTAGCCATGCCATTGAATCCCGTAATTACGGGGAAACCTTTTACCAAGTGGGGAATTGATTTTTTTTTTGATATCCATCCCCCTTGTTCAACTAGTCATAGAAACATCTTAACAGGTATTGACTATTTTAACCAAATGGGTAGAAGCAATTTCTTTGAAGAGTTCTGCTACTAGCGAAGCTGTTAAATTTTTTTGAAAATAAAAATCTTTTTGTGGTTTGGAGTCCCTCAAGAAATTATATGAGAAAATGGTCCACAATTAATTTATGAGGAACTACTTATATTTTCTTAGCAAATATTCAATAATCTTGAGTCATTCATCCAAATATTACCCACACAGTAATGAATAAGTTAAATCTACGAATAAGAATTTAATTAATATCATCAAAAAGATGGTTAATAATAGCAAAAGAAAATTGACATCTAAAATTTTTCAAAGCATTATGGGCTAACATAACTAATGTCAAGATAGGTATGGTTTTTCCCCTTTCATGATTGCTTATGGGTTCAAAGCCACCATGGCCATTGAGTTACAAATTTATTCTATTCCCACTGCTTTAAATTATGGTTTGGATGAATTAGATGATTTATAATTACTGTTGGATGAATTAATTTCTCTAGATTAAACAAGGGTCACTTCTTTGCAAAAACTTGAAAAGGTTAAAGAGAAGTTGAAAAGTTTATTTGACAAAAAAGGTCACAATGAATAATTTCCAAGTTGGAAATATTGTTTTATGTCGGGACGAGGCTAGGGAAAAATCTTGGAAAACATCACAAATTTGATTCCCTTTGGTTAGGTCCTTATTAAATTACTTCAGTCTTGGGAAATAACACTTTTCAATTGAAGGAAATTGTTAGTGATTAGTTGTGTTTTACAATCAATGGTCAACATTTAAAGCATTACTACGATTGAGTCTCTTGACATATATATTATGTATATATTACTTGGTTTTGCTTGGTTGTTTTGGTTTTGCTGGGATTTCTTGTTCCTTTTGGTTTTTTTCTCACTTATGCCTTGCATTCTAATAAGTTGTCATGATAATTGAAAATTCTTATATGCTCCAACTCATAAAATGTCTTAGATTGGATCAAGATGCCTATCAAATTTTTTAGATGGTAAAATTCATTGAAACTTTCAGTCAAAGATGATTTATTGAATAATTTATGTGATTTTATAAACGAGTGTTATACTGATATACTTGATGTGAAGAAGTTGTATTGATTTTAAAATTAGTGAAGGATGACTCTATACTTGATCTTATCCAACCTCTCACTTCACAATCTCCTTACATCCCTGGGTAAGTGCACCAAGTTGATGGACAAATATAGGGTCATCCGTGGACGTCATATTGCAAAAAACAGTGAAATCTCAACTTGTAGGGATTATTAGCTATACATGCACTCTAAATTAGAAAAAGTTATATAAATATGAATCGTAGCATTCGGAATCTAGTTTCTAAAATACTAATTTTTGTAAAAAACGGACAAGTTTAGCTATATTAAACACTTAAAATTATATGACTTACTTTTTTTTTTTCGAAAAAAACTTATAAGATTGTAGTCCGTTTGCCCGCATTTTGGATGACCAAATCTTGTTATTTTTTTTTTTCCTTTGGTGAAAAGTTAGATGTAGTTTTCTATCTTGGGATGGATTTTATTTTGTATTTTTTTTAGCAATATTTTTTTTTTTATGATTTTTTCCGTGAAAGTGGTTTGAAAATATTTAGAAAATGGAGCGCTTTCCGTTTGCCCGCCATAACTATATCAAAAAATATCGAAATCATTTTTTTTTTTTTTTAAGGTGCATAGAATTTGTCCACGCTTAGGATGGTATAATTTTTATCATATTTTGATAAGCGAAACAAAAGTTATAGTCTTAAACGTAGACATGAACATTCACGGGAAAAAATGTCTTAAGGACCTATTGTTAGTAATAAATTATAAAATGATATTTATCTTATTCTATTCACTTTAAAAAGCAATATTTTTACAAAGCTAAGAGTCTACCCTACGTGATGGCACCATTTTTGTGAAATGTTTTCAGTTTTTTAGCATGGTTCAAGTCTTTGGAAGAGCAGATTTGAGGTTTCTTGATCTTTTGCACTTCATAATGACCTTCCATAGCTTTGGTTGGGGAAAAACAAAGATTTTCCGAGGCTAAGGTTCGGAAAATAACTCCGCGATCGCGGTTTTTTTTTTGTAAAAATACCGCGAACGCGGTTTATAAAGCGCGAGCTCGCGGTTTATAAAGAGCGCTCGCGGTTTATAAAGCGCGCTCGCGGTTTATAAACCATATTTACACACATCCCAACGTCCGAATTACCATGTAATTTTTACTCTCTGACCTTACCGTACGAATTACTGCGAAATTCTGTCTTTTTCCAGGCACGTTTTTTTATCACCGAAAGCAAAACATCATGGGAGACAAAAAACGAAGTCAAAAAAGGAAGTCATTAAGTAAAAAAAACACCAGACGAATTAGAGGCCAACAAAATTGAAAATGCTGAGCGGATGCGGAAACTTCGTGAATCTAGAAGAGGTTCATCTTCAATCCCAACTACTGTAAGCAATGAAGAACTAGGTAATGTTTCTACTGTCAATGTTGAAGTTGAATTGAATACTCATGATGAAGAAGTTTTTACTGTCAATGTTGAAGAAGAATTAAATACTCATGATGTAGCAAATGTTGAAATTGAAGGAGACAATGAAAATGTGAATAAGGAAATTCATGTTGAAACTGTAGACAAACAAAATTTGACAAAAACACCTCCTAGGATTTTACATAAGAAACCTAATTTTTTGATTGAAATTGATGAAAACATTTTGAAACCAATGTCTGACAAACTTTCTGAACGACAAATCAGAAGAAAAGCTAGTGAAATTTGGGATAATCATTTTGAAATTTTAAATGATTCCCAAAGATGTCAGTTGTTGGTTAGTTTGATGAAATTGATTAAAATGAGACCTACATTAAACACCTTAGGATTGACAACATCTAACATACGTGGTCAAACCTCTACAATTGTTGAAAACCTTCATGATGCATATCACACTGTTGGTGTAAAGAGACGCACTAGGGATAGTAATATTGTGCGTCGTGTACTTGCTACTAGTGTTGTAAGTGAATCAATAAAAAAACAACGTTTGATTACGCAAACAAGTCGAATGTTGCAAGTTAATCGAAAAACTCTAATGAAAGCAATTGAAAGACGTAATATCCTTCAGTCACTCAATAATGTCAATTTTTGGGCATTTTCTGCTAGAGCACCGCGTAAGGACAAAAATAATTCTGATGCTATAAGAGAAGTTGTTATTAAATTTTGGCATGATAACACTAGAGTTTCACCTAATACAAGAGATGTTATAAAACGGAGAGTTGGTTCTACTAATCGTGAACCACATCCAAAGCATTTCTTAGATATGACTCAGACTCAATTTTTTCGTAAGTTTGAACAAGAGAATCTGGAAATTAAAATTAGTCAACGTTTTTTTGAAATGTTGAAACCATTCTATGTGAAAATCAACCATGCTCGCACCACTTGTTGTTGTAGGCAACATGTTGAATTTGCAATGCATTATGCTAAATTTTTACGTATTCGTTCCATTTTCATTCTGAAACTATGTTATCTGAATGTGGTGTTCAAGTTCCACCAATATCTTCTAGGGATTTCATTCCTACTATATTTTGTGAAAAAGAAGTTGGACAATTTTTTTATAGTCAGGATTGTTTAGATGAAAGTTGTAGTACATGCGGCGGATTACCTAAATTGGAAAGTTGCATCCATGAGCAAATGGAAGGTACAATAGGACATAATTTAGTTGAATTTGATAAATATAAATCAGTTGTATACCAGTTGAAAGATGGAAAAGAATCGAAACAGTGTGAGCTAGTTACAGAACAAATGCCCATTTTTCAATTTATGAGAAAATTTAAGGATGAACTTGTTTATGAGTATGCAAGGCATACACATAGAGCTCGATGGTTGGATGAACAATTCAAGCTATGCAAAGACACATTTCCTAATGGTACTATTGTTTCAGTGGTCGATTTTGCAGAGAATTACACATTGCAACCACAAATGGAGGTTCAATCGCAATATTACAACTCAGTACAAGTTGCCATTTTTGTGCATATAGCATTTCTACATTCTCCTGACAATACAGAGAATGATCGAAATTTTTTAAGAGAGTACCACTTTTATATCAGTGATGATCGTACTCATTCTACTGAATTTGTGCAAGGGTGTTTCCAGTTATTTTATGGAAACTTGTCTGATAGGGACATCCACTTTAAACAACATTATATATGGTCAGATAATTGCACATCTCAGTTTAAGAATGCATGAATGTTTTATTGGATGAGCAGAATGCATGTCAAGATGGGTGTGCAACATATTTGGAGTTTCACTGAGGCTAGACATGGAAAAGGAGAGCATGATGGTGCAGGGGCATGTGTGAAAAGAGATCTTGCAAGAGAAGAGTTGAAGTACAAAGATGGTGCTAAATTAAAAGATGCAAAGAGCATAGTGGAATGGTGTACTGACAACATGGCCCAAGGTTCTCAAGAAAATTCCACAGTTTGTAGATATTTTTGGTTGATAGAGGAAAAACATATTGCTAACTATGAGGATTATATGACACTCACTGGGTCCAGTGATATGCACTCATTTTGTAGCTCAGATGCTACTTCGTGGGCCGTATGGACAAGAAAGTTGACATGTTTTTGTGCATCTTGTATCGAATTTGTCACTGCTGATTGTGATTCACAAGAATGTATAGAAGGATGGATTTGTAGGCCTCTAACTTTGCTTCCTAGTTATCAACCTCCACAAGCATTACAACTTGTTTCTGCAGATGAAGTTACAACATCCAAGGACTTTGACGAAGTTTCGATTTTGGTGCGACAAGGTATTTATAGTTATTTATTTAATTTTTGTATTGAGTTATGTCCATTGAAATTTTAATATGTAATTTAAATTTGAGTTGTTCAAACTTGGTTATTTTTTTGTAGGACATGTGTTTGCAGTAATTGCGACAGAAGACAATGAAGAAGGAACAGATTATTATGTCATTGCATCGAGGAAAGAAAGAAGTTGACTTCTCCTATTGTAGATGGCGAAGAGATTGAGTATCCTACAGGGTCAGTGGTAGTTACTGGAACTTGGCTTCGACGGTATCCATTAAAAAACTCCTCTGTTTGGGTGTTTGAAGACTTTGAGACACACAGGAAAATACTCTTATATTCACGTCTAGTTCTAGCGACAAATATTCAGTTGTATAGATATCGAGGAAGACCTAATAAAAAGATTCTTTGGAAGGTTCGAGAGTCAGATCATGAAGCAATCTTGTCTGCTATTCAGAGTAGATCCGATCCTGATGGTTCATTGGAATGAATTTACAATGCTCATGTCTGGTATATATTTAATTTCAAGTATATATATATATATATATATATATATAGATATATATATGATTTTTTTAGTTTAAAGATCTAGATTTAAGTTTGGATATATTTTATTTTAAATTTGTGTATTTTGTGTGTCATGTATATAGATAGTATATGGTTTTGATTTGAAACTTAAATTTCTTTGACTAACAATTTTATGTTTAGGTTAGTGGTGCCAGAAAAGCTTCCACCTTCACGTGGTTGGCATTGTTAGTAGATAATTTTAAATTCTCGAAGCTAAGAGAAGCTTGAACATTGTTTGAAAAAGTTGTAAATTTTGTAAAAGTCACTTGTAAATTTTGAAAAAGTTGTAAATTTTGAAAACGAATCCTCTAGGTGCCACGAAGTCCGAGTAGTCACCTGTCGAAGTTGAACGATATTTTGGTCTCAGGGCTCTTAAGAGACTAAGCCCGAATGAAGTAGCCTGGAAGCAATGACCCTTTCATGCATCGAAACACCACCTCCTCTAGCATTCACCTGGCCACCTGTACTTGCCAGCACAGTCTGTTAGGTGCCCAACATAAAAAAATGGAGAGAGGCTATGTAGAGGTTCGTCCGCCAAGTTTCGGATTAGACAAGGCCATCTCAGGTGCACGGAGTCTGAGTAGTCACCCGTCAAAACGTGAACGATATTTTTGTCTAAGGGCTCTTAAGGGACTACGCCCGAATGAATAGCTTGGAATCAACGACCCTTTTGCGCACCAAAACAAAAACACCACCTCCTTTAGCATTCACCTGGCCAACTGTACTTGCCAGACAGTCTGTTTCGTGCCACAACCCACCGTTTGCAAAACATAGTGTTTTGAAAAAACCTTACACGGATCCAAATGCTATTTGTGCGTTTCGTAAAAAGTCGGACAACGAGAGCACCGAAATGAGAAGGAAAAAAATGAGAGAGGCTATTGTAGAGGGTTCGTACGCCAAGGTTTCGGATTAGACAAGGCCTCTCTAGGTGCCACGGAGTCTGAGTAGTCACCCGTCAAAGTTGAACGATATTTTAGTCTCAGGGCTCTTAAGGGACTACGCCCGAATGAAGTAGCTTGGAAGCAACGACCCTTTTGCGCACCAAAACACCACCTCCTTTAGCATTCACCTGGCCACCCAGATGTTCCGGCATAGGCGGTTCAGTGCCACGACCCACCGTTTGCAAAATATAGCATTTGACAACCTTATACTGGCTCTAACTACACTATTTCGCGCGTTTGCAAACAATAGGACAACAAGAGCACCGAAATGAGAAGGAAAAAACTGAGAGAGGCTATTATAGAGGGTCTGTACGCCAAGGTTCCAGATCAGACGAGGCCTCTCTAAGTGCCACGGAGTCCGAGTAGCACCTGTCAAAGTTGAATAATATTTTGGTCTCAGGGCTTTTAAGGGACAGCCTAAACGAAGTAGCTCGGAAGCAACGAACCTTTCGCGCACCAAAACACCACCTCCTCTAGTGTTCACCTAGCCACCCAGATGTGCCGACACAGTCGGTTCAGTGCCACAACCCACCGTTTGCAAAATATAGCATTTTACAACCTTACACTGGCTCCAACTGCACTATTTCGTGCATTTGCAAACAGTAGGACAGCGAGAGCACCAAAATGAGAAGGAAAAAACTAAGAGAGGCTATTGTATAGGTTCCATACACCGAGGTTTCAAATTAGACGAGGCCTCTCTAGGTGCCACAGAGTCTGAGTAGTCACCCATCAAAGTTGAACAATATTTTGGTCTCAGGGCTCTTAAGGGATTACGCCCGAACGGAGTAGCCTGGAAGCAACGACCCTTTCGCTCACCAAAAAACCACCTCCTCTAGTGTTCACCTAGCCAACTGGACATGCCGGTGTAGTTGGTTCGGTGCCACAACCCACCGTTTGTAAAATATAGCATTTGACAACCTTACACTGGCTCCAACTGCACTATTTCGCGCGTTTGCAAACAGTAGGACAGTGAGAGCACCGAAATGAGAAGGAAAAAACTAAGAGAGGCTATTATAGAGGGTCCGTACGCCAAGGTTTTGGATTAGACGAGGCCTCTCTAGGTGCCACGGAGTTTGAGTAGTCACCCGTGAAAGTTGAATGATATTTTGGTCTGAGGGTTCTTAAAGGACTAAGCCCAAACGAAGTAGCTCAGAAGCAACGACCCTTTCGCGCACCAAAACACTACCTCCTCTAGCATTCACCTTGCCACCCGGACGTGCCAGCGCAGTCGGTTCAGTGCCACAACTCACCGTTTGTAAAATATAGCATTTGACAACCTTACACTGGCTCCAACTGCACTATTTCACGTGTTTACAAACAATAGGACAACGAGAGCACCGAAATGAGAAGGAAAAAACTAAGAGAGGCTATTGTAGAGGGTCTGTACGCTAAGGTTTTAGATCAGACGAGGCCTCTCTAGGTACCACAGAGTCTGAGTAGTCACTCGTCAAAGTTGAATGATATTTTGGTCTCAGGGCTCTTAAGGGACTAAGCCCGAACGAAGTAGCCCGGAAGCAACGACCCTTTTGCACACCAAAACACCACCTCCTCTAGCGTTCACCTAGCCACCTGGACATGTCGGTGTAGTCAGTTTGGTGCCACGACCCACCATTTGCAAAATATAGTGTTTCCTTATTTATTTAAATTAAATTACAATGACTTGGTTGTTATGTTATCTCTTGTTGTCAACTTGTCCTTGGTAGGATGATATACATGGGGCTCATGAATCTTATTTTCTACCTTATCCTTAACACTTGGTTTTGTTATAATATTATGGGTAGTATATTGTTCTACGGTTTTTTTTTTCTTTCTCTTCTTTCTCTCTTTCTATGAAGACCATCAGTTGTGCTACCTCTTGATTAACTCTCTGACCTCCTGTGAAACCATAATTATCTTCTCTTCCTCCTTTCTTATTTCCTCTCTCTCTCTCTCTCTCTCTTCCTTCTTGTACCTCATTAAAGCTCTATCAACCTTTAAATCACATCTCCTGCTAGTTCTTCTTCTTCTTCACCATATATATCAAGTCTGATTCATGAGGCCTAATAACCTTCAAAATTATCTTTCTCTACGTTTCTTCCTTGTTTCCATCATCTTTTCTATTTTTCATATATGTTCTTGTTCTCTTATCCTTTCTTGTAATTGCTTTAGTCTAGCATCTTATCTCTCTGATACTAACTTTTCCATCCAATGTGGCATTTTGTAACCATGGTCACTCTTTACTTCACCCATCATTTTCATCTATCTCTTTGTCTCTCTTCTTGTCACTGTATCAACCTTATCTCAAATCCTTTTATCTAATCTTCCTTGATCTTCAAGCTATGATACCACATGTTGCAGTTCAAAAAATTTATAACATACATGAACAATGGTTTCTATGTTTCCCTAAAAACTCAACTCTATCTTTTGATCACTCAAACAGCTCCTTTTCACTAGTTAACATACTCCAAATTTAATATTATCCCTTATCATCTATATGACCTTTCTTATTGATATTATTTATCTAACTCTAATGTCTACTATGAGCATAATCAAAATGATCAACTTCTAAAATAACTTCTAGGTTGTAGAGCAATTGAACGAATGTAGTTTCATGGTATTAGTTTCATATGGAAGAAGAAGATTGTAACTATAATGGCATGTTTCAGTAATGCATATCTAACAGTACAAGCCTATAATGCAAATAAAATAATATAAAGATACAGCTCCACATATCATTCAAATTTAACAATATTTCAGGATTATATTGAGTTACAAAAGAACATGATTAGAAAAATCAATACAGTTACTTCAAGGATTAACTCATATGTACACACAAATATTTACAACAAATGCAGACCCAATTTTGGGTATACCTATAATATTATCAAGATACAGTCACTACACAAGAGTTTCAAAGCACACTTTTCCAAAATACAACAGGATGATATTGATGAATTCCATAATCCATAGGTTATGGATTATTATTTTGAGAGTTGTGAAAAGATGGCAGGGTGTGAACCATAACTCAAATAAGCTTAGTTACTTATACTTAAGTGGCAATAGAGCTAACAATATTGTGTAGTTTGAACAAAATAAAAATTCAAAGGCCCATTGGTTGAAATTATACCACAAAGAATAATCCTGAAAGATACTAGAAAAATATAAAACTAGAAGTTAATCACACTTAAATCCACCAAACGAGATCAAACCCCATTTCTCAGAGTTAGCAATAATACCCCAAATAACCAAAATAATATGATTCAAACAACATATGTTATTAATATATATATATAATATATTATATATATATATATATCATATCTATATATCTATATAAGACATCAAACAAGTGTGCTCCAGACGCGCACGTCTATGAAAATTTTTGTTTTATATATGGACATAAGTTCATACATGTTATGTATACATCTCAAACTAGCCTGGTCATAACTTGTACATATGGGACCCCAAACCACATGATGAACAAAAAGGACCTATTATATATACAATGGAATGGAATCTATCATGACCCACAATGTGTCATCCATGGGTGGACTATAAATCACTCATTGAAAAAACATTACTTACCTCCTCTTCGCCTGCTAGAAGTAACCACGCCATGACTTGGGGAGTGAGTGTGAAGGGGAGATGCCACTATAGATTTCCATCATGTGGTCCTAGGTGTCTCTAAGCATGCCTGCCACAACTAACCTGCACATTTCATAAACAACAAGTTTTTTAACACCCAAAATTTTAAAATACATTCAAAATTGAAGAAATTGACAATTTAGGTAAAATGCATGTGGAACTCTTACGGCAATGTCATGATTCCCTATCAATTTGTTGTTGAGTTGTCACCATAAGGACAACGATAGACTAATGAGGGGTTAAGTACATTACAAATAAGTAAGTTTCAAATTAATATTTGAATAATACCTACAAAAATTTGATAGTGGTCGATTTAAGTTAATAAGAAATAATGAAACCTCAAAAATTAAAACTTTAAAAAAAGGTGTACCTCAGTTAGTGGATTCCAGATGTTGGCAGTATCTACGGGAGCCTCAAAGTCTGCATATATGGAGGAGTCTCTTCTAGCAGTTATAAGCTATAATGCCAATAAAAATATATAAAGATACAGTCACAGTATCATCAAATTTAAAAATATTTCAGATTATTATGAGTTACAAAAGAACATGATAGAAATCCATACAGTTACTTCAAGGATAACTCATAGGTACACACAAAATTTACAAACATGAAGACCCAATTTGGGTATCCTATATATTCAAGATACAGTCAAATAACAAGAGTTTCACGCAACTTTACAAATACAACAGGATATATGATGAATTCCATAAATCCATAGGTTATGAATTATTATATTTGAGAGTTGTTAAAAGATGGAGGATGTGAACCATAACTCAAATAAGCTTTAGTTACTAATACTTAAGTTGGCAATAGAGCTAACAATATTGTTTTAGTTTGAAAAATAAAAATTCAAAATGCCCATGGTGAAATATACCACAAATAATAATCCTGAAAGATACTAGAAAATATATAACTAGAAGTAATACACTAAATCCACCAAACAGAGATCAAAACCCACTTTCTCAGAGTTAGCAATAATACCAAAATAACCAAAATAAATATGATTTAACCAACATATGTATATATATATATATATATATATATATATATATATATATATATATATATATATATATATATATATAAGAATCAAACAAAGTGTGCTCCAGACGCGCACGTCTATGAAAATATATATGTACATAAGTTCATAATGTATGTATACATCTCAAACTAAGCATGTGTCATAATGTACATATGGGACCACATGCGGTCACAAAAGGCTATATATATACAATGGAATGTGAATCTACTCATGACCACATATGTGTCATCCAGGTGGACTATAAATCTACTCATGAAACATCTTCCCTCTCTTCGCCCTGCTAGAAGTAACTACGTCCACGACCTGGGGATGTAGTGGAGGGAGATGCCACTATAGATTTCATCCATGTGGTCCTAGGTGTCTCTAAGCATGCCTGCAACCTAACCTGCACATTCATAAACAACAAGTTTTTAACACCCAAAATTTTAAAATACATTCAAAATTTAGAAACTTGTACAATTTAGTTAAAATGCATGTGAAATCTTACCGCAATGTCATGATCCCTATCAATTTGTTGTTTGACGTGTCGCAGGGGCAACGATAGACTCACGAGGGGTAAGCTACATACAAATAATTAATTTTCAAATTAAATATTTGACATAAATACCTACAAAATTTGATATTGTAGATTTAAGTTTAATAAGAAATAATGAACCTCCAAAATTTAACAAATTTAAAAAATTGTGTACCTCAGTTAGTGGATATGCAGATGCTATGGCAGTATCTACGGCAGCCTCCACAGTCTGCATATATGGAGGAGTCTCTCTAGCAGTCATAAGCTATACAAAAAACATGTACAAATCAATATTAAAATCTACTTAAGAGCTTAGCAATCCTATTGAAACCTATTGAAAAAGATAATAGTAAAGGAACTCAAAGGTCCCTACACTCTAAACATATCTTTTCATGTTCATCAAGGAAACAGGTCATCTATATATAGGTATGAAACTTCCCACTACGTCTAGGGAATTGCTTCCCACATTTACAAGCACTCAAATTTGTCCGCTGAACTTATATATTACATAAGATAAGAAAATCAAGTCAAGAATTTTCAAATATAATATATGTCAAATATGATTACACTAAAATTGGATAACACATGTTAGGTGGAGAATAACATGTGGTTTGAGGCATCTTTGGATAAGTTCTCATGTAGGAAATGTATAAGGGTTCCCACAAGCCAGCTAATGTTTATTTTATAGGACGACGTCATCCATGGTTATGGTTTTCAAGAGGTTTGATAAATGTATCTAGATACATCACATTGTGATAAAGATTGATTGAAAAATAGTGGCGAAGGGAATTAAATAAGATAAAAATACAAAAATCCACATGTTGAGATTTTAAGAAGGTAAAAAAACTATACAAAGGAGAGAAACTATACATTCATTCCCGTCCCTACTATACAATCTTACCCTAGGTGGTACATTCAAGTCATTTTCTACTTCATAATCCCCATCAAGTCAAGAAATCCATGTTTTAGTATTTAGAAAATCCAGATTAATCTAGAAAATCACTTTATGTTCATAACATAGGTCCTCTTTATGTTACAATTTCTTGCTAGGTTTTGGCTTATTTAGTTAGTCAAGAAAGAATAAAAATGTTATTATTTTATCTTCTATTTAGGCTAAATACATAGGATCTATAAATGTTAGCACGAAGGCCATCTATCTTCATAAGATTTTGACAAAGTTTTGTATTTAATCAAGGTAACCCATAGTCATCTTCTATGACAATTAGAGCATCATTCAAATTTGAAGGACTTTTATCTAACATCACCAGACCAAACACATATAGATTCACAGAATTTCATCAAGGAGTTGATCCATGGATAGGTCATTTTTACCAACCTAAGCTACACTTCGGGGTGTTTTCATGTAGGTATAGATTTTCCTTGTAATTATTTATTTCTTAGAATATTTCGTGTAGATATATGGTGACTCATCTTGCTTATATGTTCTTTGTTTCATAGGAGTTACTTGAATTTTTAGGAGTTATTTGTGTGGTGGTACTCCGAGACATGTAAAACCAATATATGATTACATAAATGGCTAGTTATATCAAATGAATTGGCATTTCCTACTAGAAATAATATATAGGTTGAGTATAAGAAAGTGAAACTCATGTACAGAGGTCCAAGAATTAGAAACAAAGTGTAAAGAGATTTGTAACTAACCTGCATAAAACTCATGTGAGGCGTGCCAGTAGCCTCAGTTCCCTGAGCAGATGATGACCCGCCAGGCTCCTGTGTATAAAAGAGAAAAATATTAATACATGTACAATATACACGTGAAACAAATTATAATAATAATCTAGTGCAATTAAATGATTTATTAAAAATGTAAGTTTGTACAACTTGAAACTTACGTTTGAAACACGCCCAGCCACAGTAGCTAGCATGTCGACACCGGATGTTTCCTTCACCGGCTCTTGCTATTTAAAATAAAATAAAAAATTAGTTTTTTACATGTATGTACATGACGTACAATCAAATATATATATATATATATATATATATATATATATATATATATATATATATATATATATATATCTCAAACATGTGAATTAAATTATTGTACATATATATATTATTTAAATTTATTTAAAATTTACCTGTGAAAGACCAATATCAGTGGCTCCAATTCCAAAAACATTCCCCAGCATCTCATCTATAGAAAAGAAATCCTGTGAACCAGAAAATGATGTCTCGCCTGCAGTGCATACAGCACCACATGATCCATAGTGGTGTGGTGCACTAGAACTGGCACCTCCACCAACATCACTAGATGCAATCAGGGTCCTATGCTGGGTGAGAGCGTCAGTGAGCTCCCTCAATGCATGCAATGTATCAATCTCCACAACCTCCTTCACTATAGGAGAAATAACTGAAGGCAGTGGGGGTTTTGGGGCATGGGGGATCCTAGGCTAACCTACGCGTGCACCAGGTCTTCTCTGTGCAGAGCCACCTCCTTGACCAAAAAATTCTGAAAAGTCAAAATAATTCGGGACTCATTGAGCACGAACTCACAATATAATTTCTTCAAAAAATAAAGAGGAACCTCATTGTTGTTGCATGGTGGATAATAAAAAACCATCCACCATCGGTCCCAAAAATTGTTTTTGATTCTATCATCATGGCACCAATGGATTGGGAACCGTTTGCAAGTAACTACAGGGGGGGGCATTGGTTTTAGGGTCAGTAAATAATGCACAAATGAGGTCTTTTCCAATTTTTTTGTCTTTGACAGCCGCATGGGATAGTTTATCCACATACCACCGCCTACAGTCACTTCTAAAGGTGTTCCATCTATGTATTTGGTTGGTTGCAGACTCGACTTCGCCAATCAATGTTTGTAATGTATTGGCTAAAGTCATGCGGGATGGATTTGTAGCATGATTTTGTCTTATAGTTTGAATTAGGTTCTCAATGAAAATTTTATTTTCTTGGATTCTTCCAATGATATTATCTTGCATTCCTGCTGGCTCAGTGGGGACAGAAGGAGCCACAGGAGGCAGATCTATGTTTGGAGGAGGGTTTTGAGGAATGTTCAGAGGGTTTTGAGGAATGTTCGGTGGGTTTTGAGGAATGTTTTGACGGTTTACACGATTTTAAGCTTGCCGACCAACTAATAAAACAAGAAAATTGTATATATAAACAAACATTTCAAAAAACCCATAAAAATGCAAAAAAAAAACCTAAAATGCAAAAAAAAAAAACCTAAAATGCAAAAAAATGATTACAATCGGGGACTTACCTCCTCGTATTGGCGGAATGGTTGAATCTATCACTATCCAGAAGTCCGATGATAAATTTTGAGATAGTATTGAAAGCGCGAGTGAAAAACGTTTAGGAAAAGTCGCGGTTCGAAATGAAAAATGAGGAAAATAACGAGTCGCGGGACTGTTAAATTTTGTCTCAGAGTTCCGCGATGGCGGTTTTAGGTTCGGTAATTACCGAACCTAGAATTCAAGAACCGCGATCGTGTTTTACGACTGTGATCGCGGTACCTTTATTTTGGGTTTTTATGTCCACGGAATTGTCCACCAACTTCGTGCACTTACCCACATGTGTGATAAAGCGAACATGAACAAGGAAAAGTAAGAAAGAGTAAAAGAAACCATAATATGCAGTATGTTGTGGATGGATGAAATGGAATGCAAGATGGATGGTAGGAGCCGTGTGCCCCAGAATGAATGGAAATGTATGCAATGAGGTTCATTGATTTTTCCCCCTCAGCAGTCAAGAATGAACTGTAAACAAGAGTGCGTCATTGGGAAATGATCAAATTGTGTGTTGTTTCTAATGCACTTGGAAGAATGTGTATGGGAGAGCCGGTGATACGAATTTTCATGCTAGAGGGAGAGCCGGTGAGACACATATGATCATATCTTCTAGGATAAGAGGAGCACCTAAACATTTTTATCCTTCTCTTAATTATTTATTACTCATTGATAGTGGAGAGTTAGAGAGATTTGAAGAAGCAATGCAATTAGATGTCAGGAAGAAGTGGGAGTAAGCCATGGATGAGGAGCATTAGTATCTCATGGAGAACCAGACTTGGGATTTGGTGAAGCTACCTGAAGGAAAAAGAGCATTATAGAACAAGTGGGTGTACAAATCTAAATAGGAAGAAGGAGGCAAGAAAAGATACAATTCCCGGTTGGTGGTCAAGGGGTTTGTACAAAACAAAAGTGTAAATTTTGATAATATTTTTTCTCATGTAGTAAAAGTTACTTCTATTATATATGTTCTTAGAATAATGGCAACATAAGACATGCACTTAGAACAACTAGATGTAAAGACTGCATTTCTCCATGGTGATTTGGAGGAAGATCTAAATATGCAGCAACTAGAGGGCTATGATGTCAAAGGTAAAGAGGAGATGGTGTGAAAACTAAAAAAATACAAGCTCCATGTCATTGGTATAAGAAATTTGATAGCTTCATGATGGAGTAAAGTTATATTAGATGCCATTTTGACCATTCCATGTATATAAAGAAATTTCAGGATGGCAGTTGTATTATTTTGTGTTTGGGTAAGTGCACCAAGTTGGGGGACAATTAAGTGGACATCAAATCCTGAATGTTACATTAAAAACAACAAAACATCAAATTCAGTCTTTCGCAGACTTGAACCATGCCAAAAATTAAAAACTATGTCATAGGAAATGGTACATTGCGTAGGGGAGACTATTAGAAATACTGATTTTAAAGTGAAGTAGAAGAGGATAAATATCTTTTATAATTTTTTACAATAGAGGTCTTTAAGACACTTTTTCCTGTGAGTAAAGTACAAAATTTGTTTTACTTATTAGAATGTGATAAAAATTATACCATTTTTATATACATGTTCAAAAAAAAATTATTTTATTTCAATATTTTTTGATGAAGTTATGGTGGGCAAACGGAAAGATTTTGTTTTCTTTATGTTTTCATGTTTCACGGAAAAAATCATAAAAAATAAAATATTACTCAAAAAAATACAAAATAAAATCCATCCCAAGAAATCCTTATAACTTCTCACCAAAGGATGGTCATCCAAATTGTGGGCAAACAGACTATAATCTTATCAGCGTTTTTAAAAAAAAATACCAAGTCATTGAATTTTGAGTGTTTATATAGCTAATCTTGTCCATTTTTTACAAAAATTAGTATTTTAGAAACTAGATTCCGGATGCTACGATTCATATTAGTATAATTTTGTCTAATTTTTAGTGTATGTATTGCTAATAATCCCTACAAGTTGATATTATGTTGTTATTTACAATGATGTCCACGGATGAATATTTGTCCATCAACTTCCTGTTACCCGTTTATATGTGGATGACATGTTGGTTGTAGAAAGAACATGCAAGAAATACAAGTACTCAAGAAGCAGCTAAAGTGACTTCTTTTCTAGGAAAGATTTGGGGCAACTAAACAAATCCTTGAAATGACGATATATTGGGATAGGAAGGAATGGAAGTTGACTTTATCTTAGGAAGAGTACATTAAGAAGGTCTTGGAGAGGTTTAATATGCAGGATACTAAACTGGTTAGAAATCCTTTGGCAATCCATTTCAAGTTATCAAAATAATTGTGTCCCAAGAAAGAGCAGGAGAGAAACTAGATGTCCAAGGTACCTTACTCATTAGTGGTTTTCAGTTTGATGTATGTCATGGTATGCACTGGGCCTGATATTTCCCATGTAGTGGGAGATGTGAGTAGATTTATGAATGATCTAGGTAAAGATCATTAGCTGACAGTAAAGTGGATCCTTCGATACTTGAGATGGACCATGGGGACAATTTTGTACTATAGTGGATCGGACACCACTTTGTGTGGTTATGTAGATTCAAACAAGGCTGGAGATGTAGATAGTAGGAGGAGCACAAAAAGTTATATTTTCACTTTTGGTGGGACACCATTGAGTTGGATTTCATGACTACATAAGCTTGTGACTTTGTTAACCATAGAGGCTGAGTATGTTGCCGCCACAAAGGAAAGAAAAGAGATGATTTGGCTACAGCAATTTCTCGAGGAGTTGGGGCACAAGTAGGAGGAAGGTAAGTTTCATAGTGATAGTCATAGTGTTATACACCTAGCTAAGAACTCTACTTTCCAATCTAGGATGAAGCATATACAATTAAGGTACCATTTCATTAAGACACCTTTGAAGGAATAGAAGTTGAAGCTAGAGAAGATTCATACCAATCAGAATTCTGTAGACATGATGACCAAGGTGGTCAAAATGGAGAAATTGAAGTTGTGTTCAGCTTTGGTTGGTATTCACAGATAATAGTGAAGGGTCGAGAAGCTTTCTCAGAGGAAAACTAGTCTCCAATTGGGAGATTGTTATGGTATGGAGCTTGTTTTCATGTTTAGAAGTATTGAAGATTGTACACTAAAAGTATTGTACACTCTTCACAATTTTTTGGCCTAAAAAATTGTTCCTGACACCTCGGAAAATGTTCTCTTCTCATATGGGTGGGATTTTTGAACCATTATTTTATGGGGTGGTTTTGGCCCATGGTTTTAATACCCACGGTATTGTAAAATTGCTTAAGTAATTTCCTATTGATGTGTTTTTGATAGGTGAGATTGAACATGGTAGATTTTTGTGAGTTTAAGTATGAATTTAGGAGAGCTGATGAGACACATATGATCATATGATCATATGTCATCGCTGCTAATGTGTCTAATGCACTTTTTGTGTGTTTGATATGAATTTTCGTGCCAGAGGGAGAGCCGGTGAGACACATATGATCATACACATTCTTTGATCATACACATTGCTCCATCCATTCAAATTCTTTGTGAATTTTTTTCATATTGGGATGTTGATCGGAACACCTTCCGATTACCAGGGGTCCGCGGTGAGTGGACCATTACTTTGGAGGATGTCTATCACATTCTGGGGGTCCCGATTATTGGGAGATGTCTCACCCTTGAGACAACAGGTTCGCGGTCCCAGATAGCACAGTGGGCTACATACATGGGAGATGCAGTCATTTCCACGGGGTCGAAGAAGGCGGTTAGAGTTCAATCTATTCCCAATTTTCACATCCGCCTACTTCGCCATGGGGTCGAAGAAGGGAGGAGACACATTGTTATATTGATGGTCCCCTATCATTACACAGATAGAGGGACATGGCCGGATATATGCCTAGGGAGAAAACATACTTGGGACCACCTACCATGATTTATACAGGGTAGTCCATTTGCAGGGGCAGTCCTTGAGCCACCTGACCCTGGTCATGAGTTGGGTCTATGAGCACTTCATTCCCTATGACAGAGGTGTAGAGGTGGCAGATCCCGGAGCTGCGAGGGCAGCTAGATGGACAGATATGTTGGTGCTCTGAGCACCTCATCAGCCAGTTACTTCTCTGACCACTGCTGACATGGAGGCCACATCGTACCAGACTATGGGCGAGGAGGCTCTTACTTTGATCTCCTGCTCCACTACAGGGCAACTTATTGATAGAGTAGGGCGAGTGGAGATACACCCCTTTGGCCGAGTTCCTCAACACTTTGGCCAACCTTACATGGGTATGCTTCCCCTGGTAGCACCAGTATACAGATTAGTCCGAGAGGCTAGAGGGGGGCCTAGAGGCTGGGGTTGGACAGTGGTTAATCCTGACGTTCCTATTGCGGCCAGGAGGGTAGTACGTGCCAGAGGGAGAGCTGGTGTGCCTCAGGTTATGATCTTATCTCATCCAATCAACATTGACATAATCTTGTAGATGGATATGGTTGGTTCATGATCTATTGCAATATCTATATGTCAGTTGATCCCACCCAATTCACTATAGTAGATATGTTGATTTATCACACCTAATTCACTACGTCGTAACTTCTGGTAAGCTACGTGTCTAGTACATGGATGCAGAACTGCCACTCTAGGAAACCTTTCAGCCATCCAACAACCTATACCACTAGTCACTACTCCCATAAAGGATAGTAAGTGATCCCCAAAACTTAGAGCGGTGGAGGATGAATGAAATTTGATGTGAAAGTTGGCTAACAGGGGTATTCCTGTATATAGGGACATAATAATGGAAGATGTAATATCCAAAATAGGATTCTTCCTAGATGGAGCACCCAAATCTGATATATATTTGACATGGGTTCACCATAATGTTGGGACTATGGAAGATATTTTTCTCGAGGTATCCATCTCTAATACCTTTATCTTCTACCACCTTAGATGAATTTAAAATTGTTAAAATCCCTCCCATCTATAGAACCTTCCTCATCCAAATAAATTTGAACCATTGATATAAATCCATCATGAATTCATCCTAGCCATCCATTCCTCCACATGGCTTATATAAATTAAGTCACATACTCTATGCAAACCATAAATGAAATTATAATCATACCAATATATTACCACCTTGATAATTAACTAAGATACTGAAGCCATCATTCTTCATCAATCAATCATAAAGATTTCAAGTGGAGGTTCTACCAAAATTCAAGGGAAAAATCCATTTTAAATAAACCAACATCAATCAATCATCTTGATAAAATCCAACACCTCACAATGGATTTGTCTTTTGGTAAGTAAAAGGTTATATTTTCTATTCCTTATCCACTTAATCAAAGATTTGTATTTGAGTTAGAGTAGAGAGATTTGGTATTGCACTCATGGTTTTCTAGTTATGCTCTAATTTTCTTGTACACATGCACAAATTTTCTTCTTCTCCTTGTGAATTATCCTTCCATGGGAGTTTCTCTATGAGTTTTGGCTCATAGAGTCTTTTGAATTCCATATCTTCCTCACTATTTACACCTATGTATTTTCCTTTTCTATCTCCTACCCTTTGACATAATTTCACCACCTTTAATAGAGTCTATGATTATGGTTGTTGTTGGCATGTAAATTTTCCATACATTTTACTTGATAAACCTATTGAATTTTTTTCCTCTTTTTGCCAAACTTGTCAAAATTGGTCAAAATTTTCAAACTTGTCAAATTGCCTCTTTTCAAAGGTCAACTTTTGGAAAAAAATTTGGGAGCCTCATAGTGTTTTAGGAGCCCAAATTATAGTCAATGGAAAGGACTTGGAGTTATCTCCATGATAATATGTTTTAGAAGAGATTATGTGGCCTTTAGAATTGTATTAGGAAAGTTTTATTTCTAGGTAGTTTTGAGGAAAATGAGTATGTGAAAACTATATAAGGATCAACTTTTGGGAAAGGTTTCAGGAACTCTAGGTGGTGTTAGAAGCGCAAATCCAAGTCATGAAAAATATTATATGGTCTACTACATGATGAAATATGTAATAAATTTTTTTTGGAGCATAAAAAGAGGAAAACTTCCCAACACTGAAGCACAAAGGTATTTCTAGGCAAGGAAATTGTTAGAAAATATGGGATAAAATATGTGGAACAATCCCACATAGAATCAAAATAGTAGAAACTAATATGTAGAAAAATATTACAGATATGAAATAAAATTCTAGAAAATAAAAGAACACAACATAGAGACAATATTTAACTTGGTTCACCCAATTTGGGATATGTCCACCAAGAATCACTTGCTCAAATTTTATTACAAGCCACCTCTTTCTCTCAATATAATACCCATATCTGTTTGGAGCTACAAACAACTTTTTTCTTATAGGTATTGAGAGTACAATCTGGATCTAAAGAAAATGACTTTTATGATGTGATCTTTCTGGATGCAATCAACAAGAAGTACCCTGATGAGGTATTCCCTTACAACACCCAAGTGTTGAAGCTAAAAATTGAATTCCTATCTTCAAGGGTTTCAAAGACAACAATTGTGAATTTAAAGTCTATTCATGTGCAAGGATAACATCACTATCTCTAACTTGTAGTGCATTTTATCTCTTGGGCTATACAGTCACTGGAGCTGAGATTTCTCTATTGGCAAAAATTTGTGAAATTTGCATATCATATAGGTGGTACCCAGCTAGGATAATATTGTTACTACATCCTTGAGAACCTTCATGAAGCAGATCCTAATCAATTTTCAGCGTTGGGGTCTCCTGAGAGCATTTCAAGAGTATAATATAAGGTGGCATCCTAGCCTTCTTTTTGGAGACCGGTGCAACATAATATATGGACCTATTAGCGCTATCAATGTTTTCCCTGGTTCTCGCCATACCCCTAGTGGTCTTCTGTCTCCATCACCTTAAGTCAATCTAGGAATAATAGAATATTTTTAGAAAGGGATAGGGGATTTATTAAATGCTATTAATGGATGAAACTTGTGTACTCAAAATTGGCCATCCCCATCATGAGGATATCCTTGATTTGAGATGAGACTCGATTTTTATGCTCCATTCCCTGCAGATCCAGGAGAATGGGTCATAATCCCTGTTATTCGTGTAGTCTCCAAGAGCACTTTAATTCCCCTATATTTCCTATTGGTAAATAATGCAAATGAGTTATTATGTTACATATGTAATGACAATAATGGTCTCTCATGTCAAGGTGGGATTAGCCCCTAGGAAAATGTAATCAAGGATTCATAGGGCATAAATTGCATACATGGGCACTTGTATGCATGTTTTTTTTTCTAAATATGACATATCAAAGAAGCAAGAATAACACTTTAAATCCTTGGTCCATACTAAACTAAAACATTATTACATAATCAAATGGAGTTTATCATACTAACACGTTTGATCATGATATGTTGACCTTCCCATGTGCAAAAAATTTACTAGTATAGTGACTTACTATGTTATAGGCTAATATTGGTTCAACTAAAAATCGTGATGGCATTTTTTATCTCTTTATGATTGGAAACGGTTAAACCATCACCATCTTTGAAGATTAAAAAAAAAATCATGTTCCAGCATTGAAATACAAACTCCTACAACATGCTATTATATCCAAAGATTTAAACAAGACCCAATTTAGTTCTTTTGGACAACTATCCACACGAGCAATGATATACGTGAAAGCATATTCTACTATAAAACGAACATTTTCTTCCATGTAACACTCTATACTTGAAGCTAACTCTCTATGTTATTACTCATCCTTTAAGAGTATAAAAAATTAGTTAGATCATATGTCATTCATTCTTGTGTTTATATAGAATAAAAAGTTTATAATTGAACTTGAGTTTCAAATTTTAATTTTCATATCATCACCTAGAAATCATTCATGTCATCAACTAAGTGAATATTCGATGACATAAGGTATTGGAAATTTGAGGATAGAAAATCAACTTTCTTCAAAATATAATCAAAAAGAGGAGTGTCAATTAACATCAATGAATGCATGTTTAAGACCTACATACCGGAACTTATTGTTCCATTTGATAAATATTGGTGTATAATTTGAAGCAATCCATTCAACTTCTTGCAAGTATGATAAAATATAACTCTCCCACTAAAAAAGAACACTCCAAAACAATATTTCAAAATGATATACAACCATATATATATCACTAACATTTAAAATGACATGATAATGTATGTGTACTTCAATTCATAATCTTATGTCCTTAGTACTGCTAAAATATTTATAATAATGCTTCGTATTACACTAATAAGAATTCCAATGATCTTCTAAAAAAATTTATAGGCAGCATAAAACCTGGCCAATCTCCAACAGGAATTGATCACAGATATCGCGAATGTAAATTACATTACAATGGGACCATGCTTCTTCATGTATGATTCTAAATAGCATTATTTCTTCTATATCATGTTCATAGTATGCATAACTATTGAAGACTAATGTTTTTGCTTACTAGTGCATAATTTGGAAGGTTGTCTATGATGCCTCTTGGTCCTCCAAGAGTGGCAACGAAAATGATAAATTTCAACCTGTAAATTAGATTGATTCCAATCTATTACAAGAACATAGAGGAAAATGTAAAAAATTAGCATTTTGCATGGTGATCAATCCCTTTGGAAATAGGGTAAGAATTCATCACTACAGCTCACATACAGTTTCGTAAATATCATTAATTAGTCGAAGTAGAGATTCATTGTAGTCATTTTGGTATATAGACTAGGTTTCACACACTGTACTGAAAGTGTAGGCTCAAACAATGAACAAACACACAAGATATAAAATTCCACGTGGCGATGTCTGAAAAAAATTCCATTGAAATACTCTCGAATGCATCCACTATCTACATAAAAATTCTCCATATAACTATTTACATACTTGAATTGAAAATTAATCTTTGGCTTATACATACTGTAATTACAATTACAACGATACTCCCCTATTCGTGGTGACAACATTAGTTATGAGCTATCTTTGGCATTTAGAACTCCCGCAAAATATTGTAATATAATGTTGCTAATTCCAGCATCTTTTGTCTATATCCAACTGGTATCTGTGAAAGTTGTTAGAAAGATGCGAATTTACTGTTGAGGATCTAATAAATTTGACTTGCTCCATCTCTTATTCTTCCACCGAACTATACGGCATGTACTTAATATAGTACTAGCAATCAAACTTTTTGTGGACACATTTAAGGGCCATTTTTAAAATCGTGAATCTTTAAAATAACCATAGCATCCGATCTGTTTGTCTGTACATTGTAAACCCCCGTGAGAAGACTGACTTCATCCCTAGTGAAAATGTCTTTGGGTCTAACATATTTCAATATAGTTCATTTACTTCCCATCATAGGAATGAATTGCATCTCCAAGGACAATTTTAGTGTGTACTCCACCTGTAGATTTAGTAAGTTGCAGTATTCCATGAGATTAGTGCAATGAAATAAAAATAGACAACATTCAAGTCATGGACCATTTTTTGTGCTTATTTCACAATCAAGAGCTGGTAACTTGACTACCATGATGAGAAAAACAACAAGTCAGGTTCCATTGGCACATGATCCCTAATTACCAAGCTATGCACTGAAGAGGCTCAACTCATGGGAAAGTGAGGATGTATAGACTGTTACATATGATAAATAAACCACGGTTCATCCTTAACCCAAACATACAGACCTCTGAAACATTTGTTCAGATCGAATGCACAAGAGATAACTATGACCAATCCATGATGACTAAGTTTTTTTTAATCAACAATTGTCAATTCTAACACAGTCAAACTGCAGATCAAAAAGTTATTTTTCCAAGTGTCAATTGAAGTTTGCCATAGTAGAGGCTTAACTGAGTCTTTGATTTCCTTTAAATATCTGTTTAGATTGGGTGTAGAACACAAAAACACAACAGATATTTGTTTGTACGCAAAAGTCTATTTGTGTATTTTTTTTAATAAAAAAACAGAGAGTCTCTATTCTGAGTATATCTCAATCTTTTGTATAGAATGCTATTTTTCTTGTAGCTATTCTTCCTGATCATATAATATCAATTCTATTTTTTTGCTGGATCATTCTGGAACTATTCTTTTTGGGTTGTGAATTCATTTCATTTAAGTCCCTATTCAGTTTTTCAATTGGTATCAGAGCTGCATATATAAGTTGTTTATTTGACTGCTGCAAGCTAGTATAATGGCCCAGACTAACAATACTGTGCAGTATCATATTCCTCTTTTCAGTGGGGAGAACTATGAGTATTGGAGTGTGAAGATGAGAACTCTGCTTATCTCACAAGAACTATGGATGCTTGTTTCTTCAGGCTATTCAGAGCCAGCTGATGAAGCCGCATATAATCTTTTGTCTGCTGATCAAAAGACAGAGTTGAAGGAGAACAGAAAAAAAGATGCCAAAGCTCTGTTCATTCTTCAAATAGGAGTTGAAATCTCAATATTTCCAAAGATTGCAGAGTGTTTGATGTCACATGATGCTTGGGAATCCTTGGAAAAGGCCTACAAAGGTTCCGTCAAGGTAAAAATTGTCAAACTCCAAATGTTAAGAAGAGATTTTGAGTCTCTTTCTATGAAAGAAAGTGAAAGTGTTGAAGCTTTTATTACTAGAGTTCAAAATATTGTGAATTTATTCATGCCCATGGTGAATCTCTTGAAGATAGGAGGGTTGTTGAAAAAGTGTTAAGAAGTCTTCCTAAAAATTTTGATCCCATTACCATTGCTATAGAAGAGTCAAGGGATTTATCACAACTAACTCTTAGTGATTTATTTGGAAGCCTTCAAGTACATGAAAACAGGTTGAAAAGGAATGAGGAGCCCCTGGAACAAGCCCTCCAAACCAAGTTGAAGGTTGATGACAAGAAAAAATGATCTTCCATGAATGAGGCTTCTATTTTTTCCTCATCATATAGAGGAGGTAGAGGCCATGGAAGATTTCATGGAAAAGGAGGTCGTGGTAGAGGAAGAAGCAAAAACCCTAGGAGAGGCCACCTTCATTGTAACTATTGTGGTAAAGATGGTCATATTGAACAATATTGTTTCAAAAAGAAAAGAAACACCTCCCAAGAAAATTTTAGTAAAGACGAAGGTGAGAAATCTCAAAATTTGTTTTTCACATCAAATAACTTTGAAGCTGAAGATGATTTTGTTTGGTATTTAGATAGTGGTTGTTCAAATCACATGACTGGAAATAAAATTTTGTTTGCAAAGTTAGATGAGAGTGTGAAGGGGAAAGTCAATTTTGGTAATGATAATCAAGCAGAAGTAATGGGAAAAGGTGTTCTTTCTTTAAAAATGAAGAATGGGAGTACTATGTATGTACATGACACTTTGTTTGTTCCAAGCTTAAAGCATAACTTGATTAGCATAGGGAAACTAAATACTAAAAATTACAAGACTATTTTTGAAGGAAAGTCTTGTAAGATTTTTAACAACAATGGACTAGTTGCTGAAGCTCCTATGACACATAATAGGATGTTTTTGCTAAAAATGGAATCTGATGTAGCTTGTTTGAAGGTATCTTGTTGATGATCCTTGGATTTGGCACAAGAGGTTTGGGCATCTTAATTTTGGATCTCTCTCGTTCATACAAAAGAAGAACTTGGTGAGAGGTTTTCCATCTTTCATAAAGCCAGAAAAAAAGGTATGTGAAGGTTGTGTAATAGGGAAGCAACATAGAGAAAGTTTTCCTAATCATCATTTTAGAGCACATGAGCCTTTGGCTTTAGTACATGCAGATATTTGTGGTCCCATGCAAACTTTGTCTCTTGGAAAGAAAAAATATTTTCTTCTCTTTGTAGATGATTTTTCAAGGATGTCTTGGGTCTATTTCTTAAGTGAGAAGTCTCAAGCTTTTAGTTGCTTTCAAAGATTTAAAGCACTTGTTGAGAAGGAATCAGGTTTCTATTTGAAAGTTTTAAGAACTGACCGAGGTGGAGAATTCACCTCTAATGCATTCAAAGAATTTTACATCTCCCATGGCATTAAAAAAGAGCTAACTACAACTTATACTCCTCAACAAAATGGAGTAGCGGAGAGGAAAAACAGAACTATTGTAGAGATGACCAGATGTATGTTGAAAGAAATGTGCTTTGCCAAACATGTATTGGGCAGAAGGAGTGCATTCAGCTATTTATATTCTCAATAGAAGTCCTACAAAGATGGTAAAAAATTTCTACTCCTTATGAGACTTGGTTTTGTAGAAAGCCAAATGTTTCTCATCTAAAAATTTTGGGTCTACATGTTTTGTTCATATTCCTCAACAACAAAGAAAGAAGTTAGATGAGAAATCTGTGAAATGCATTTTTATTGGATATTCAGAGGAAAGTAAATCTTATAGATGTCATGATCCTCTTACTAATAAGTTTCATATTAGTAGAGATGTGATCTTTGATGAAGGGGGAGTTTATTTTAAAAATGAAGGAGAAGATAAGATAATTACTCCTCATATTGAAAATTTAATTCTTGATAATAGTATTCAATCAGTGCAGCCCTCTACAGCAACAAATATGGGGTCACCTTCAAGGACTTCTCCATCAAAGGAATCCTCTTCTACTTCATCAACTAGTTCTCATGTTGACACCCAAGTAAGGACTCCATGTAGCCCTCATGGAAAAACAAGAAGTTTGAAGGAAATATATGAGATAGCCAGGTATGCTGATGATAATTTTGCTTTGCTTTCTTCTACACATGTTGAACCTTATAATTTTAAAGAAGCTTGTACTAATGAGCTATGGATGCAAGCCATGGATGCTGAAATGTCTTAGATTAATAAGAATGATACATGGGAGTTAGTTGATCTGCCTGATGGAAAATCAATGGTTGGAGTAAAGTGGATTTACAAGATAAAATTCAATATGGATGGAAGTATTTCAAAAATATAAAGCACGGTTAGTTGCAAAAGGATATGTGCAACAAGAAGGCATTGACTATGAGGAGACATTTGCTCTGGTAGCAAGAATGGAAACTGTAAGAACCTTTCTTTCCATTGCGTCTCAGTTACAGTTAACAGTTTATCAAATGGATGTTAAATCTGCATTCTTAAATGGATATTTGAAGGAAGAAGTTTATGTGGACCAGCCACAAGGTTTCATTGCTCGGGGAAAAGAAGATAAGGTTTATAGGCTTAAAACGGCTCTTTATGGTCTTAAACAAGCCCCGAGAGCTTGGTACTCTAGAATAGATAACTATTTTCTTGATCATGGATTTGTTAAATGTTCTTCAGAGAGTATTGTTTACAAAAAAAAATGTAGGATCAGATTTCATCATTCTTTGCTTATATGTGGATGACTTAATATTTTTGAGCACCTCATTCTCACTTGTGGAGGAGTTCAAAGAGGCTATGAAATCTAAATTTGAGATGTCTGATTTGGGCAGAATGCAATATTTTTTGGTTTTGGAAATTACCCAAGAAGTTGCTGGTATATCTATCTGTCAATCCAAATATGTTGAAAAGGTTTAATATGCAAGGTTGTAAATCAGTGGGCACTCCCCTTGTTGTTGGGAGTAAGTTGATGAAGGAAGATGAAACTTCACCTTGTAATGCTGCTCTTTATAGATCTCTGGTTGGAAGTCTTATGTATCTAACATCTACTATACCAAACATTTTGTTTGTTGTAATTCTAGTTGCTAGATTCATGCAAAAACCTCGAGAGTCTCATTGGCAGGTAGCTAAAATAATTCTCATATATGTAAGTGGAACTAAATATTATGGATTGCTTTATAAAGCTACTAATAATTTCAATGTTGTCGCCTACACAGATGTGGATTGGGCAGGCAGCTTGGATGATCAAAAGAGTTCATCTGGATATGCTTTGTTCTATGGAGTAAATCTCATTTCTTGGAGCAGTAGAAAGCAACTCACTGTAGCTTTATCTACAGCTGAAGCAAAATATATAGCGACATCATCAACAAGCACACAAGCCATTTGGATGGCAAGACTATTTGAAGATTTGGGAATGGAAGTATGTAAGCCCATTCAAATTTATTTTGACAATCAAAGCACAATATCCATGACAAAGAATCCTGTTTTCCATAGCAGGAGCAAACACATTGATATCCGACATCATTTCATTCGGGATCTTGTTCAACAACAATTCATTTACTTTGAATTTTTTCAATCTAAAGATCAACTTGTAGACATCTTTACTAAGGACCTTCCAAAGGATAGATTAGATCATCTTCGATCACTATTAGGAATTCAAAAACTTCGCATCAAGGGGGGGATTGAAAGCTATGATGACTAAGTTTTTTTAATCAACAAATGTCAATTCTAACACAATCAAACTGCAGATCAAAAAGTGATTTTGCCAAGTGTCAATTGAAGTTTGCCACAACAAAGGCTTAACTGAGTCTTTTATTTCCTTTAAATATCTGTTTAGATTGGGTGTAGAACACAACAACGTAGCATATATTTGTTTGTACGCAACAGTCTATTTGTGTATTTTTTTAAATAAAAAAAACAGAGAGTCTTTGTTCTGAGTATATCTCAATATTTTGTATAGAATACTATTTTTCTTGTAGTTATTCTACCTGATCATATAATATCAATTCTATTTTTTTTATTATCATCCTTGAACTGTTCTTTGCTGGGTTGTGAACATTTAATTTTTACATTTTTCAGAGACTCATTAAGTTCCCTTCATAACTCTGAAAACGAGATGTTAAGCTTCATTTGTGTACCTTGTTGTGTGAGGGGTCACCTTGACCTCTGGATTGATCCCGAACAAACATATGTGATCTTTTTTACACTCTTATATGAGCAATGTTACACTAGTTTTCAGTAGTAGAAAGTTGTTAAATCTAGAAAGTTGGCGTTTGTTTTGAACCGCCAATTGAAACCTGGATAGAGAAATTATTTCCCACATTTGCAAACCTCTAGTGTTATTACTAGACAATTGCATAGAACCTTCAGTTTAGGGAAAAACACTATTCTATATATTTTGACGACGATATTTTGTAGGCCTCTGGTTGCAGTTTGACAAGGTCAAACTAGACCGATTAGGACCAATGGCTTCAGAAAACTTGTCGTCATTTGAAGACTGTTTTCTAGTTCTGAATTCCGTCGACTCTGTTGAATTCTCCATATATATGGGAACTTGTAGGAAGTTTCTTGTGACGCATTCATCCATCGAATGTCATTTTTGGACATGGAGTTCAGAGCCCTTGAACTAGCTTTTGTTCTTTTGCAACTGGGTCAACTACAACCAGTAGCCCCGGAAAACTAGCCACCAAACGCAAACTGTTTTCTTTTTCCCAATTCCGTCAGGTACTATGAACTCTTGGTATATTTGGGGACACGTAGAAAGTTAAACGTGGTGTGCGTTCTCATTGGAAGATAACTTTTAGAAGCAGTTTCTTAGCCTCTGAGCCCGTTTTGAACGTTTTGTAGCCAGTAAGAAAATGTAAAAATAGGAAGCTGCGGGACCCTCGTTGGGTTGCAAAACCACCATGGATACTTTTGACACATGTAAATAATTGTTTAAAACTCTATAGTGTAACTGTTGTGTGAAATAGAACTTTTGACAAAATGGTGTTTTCTCTCTCTCTCTCTTCCCTTCTCTTTCTCTCTCCTGGGTTGTAAAATGAAGTGAAATGAAATGCATTGAATACATGTCTCTAAACCCTTTTCTTTCATTTGCAAATTGTAATTATTATCATATGTAAATGGGAAAACTAAAAAATGATAATTATGGTTAGATTAGGGTGGATGCCATGCTAGTGAATTATCGTTGATATCATGCTCACGTGGTTTTGTAGGATGAAAGAATGATGACAAAAAGGTGATGTGTAATTCATTTATTTATCTTTGAAATTTATATAGTTCAATTGTTAAATGAATAAATGTATGATGTTGTCTCATGTTATAGACTGTTACAATTGATAATTTGTTGATATGTATGAAATGCTAGTTTCAAGGACATCTAAGAAATGTGCATTTAAACATAGTTCAATTTTGATTTATAGTACACCTGGTAAAAAGGTTTGATATTTATATCAGGTAAATGAATTTGAAGTAATATCTTGTAGTGCATATTTAGTGTTCAATAAATTTATTAATGATTCATCCTGTGCATTCATACTTTATACAATGTAATAAAGAGAATTAAAGTCAAAACACTCTACCCTTGTTCAATATCGGAGGCATAACTGGTTTTTCATGTGCGTATACTCCTTACCATAAAAAACTTTGAAAACCGTAGGATGAACTTAATCTTTGCTCTCGATGGAACGTCCTAATTTAGGCAAATCAAAGCTCAAGAATGGGCTTATCGTCTTAGTCAGTATGTTTAGTGACATTTTCTTAAACCCGTTTAATAGAAGTGACATAGTCAAACTTTTCTTGGAGTGTTGTAGAGCTGACTCCTCCTTCGTAGCCTAGCGGACTATCTTGTCATCCAAAGATAGATTTAAAAATTAAGGTTTATTCATCGGAGTTAAAATCCTGTTGGATCCAGACGTCATAGATGGAGGTTGTGACTTAGTTTTTCTAGGTGTTGAAACTCTTGTTAATGAACTCCTTAGCTCCGCGCAGCTAAATGTGCTACCTTGGTTTATCTCAACATAACACCTTGGTCCTTTCGTGAAGGTGGTTTAGCATAAACACATCCTCTCACTTAAATCTCTTATATAGTTGAGGGGTAGACCCTTAGGTGAAGTTGGAACTAATCTAAACCATAGTTGACTCGGATGTTAACTTACAATTTGTGTGTAGCATCAAGTCTTCTAATCATATTTGTCTTCAAGAGGTTAGACAAACACCTCGTAACTCCTTTTTCAAGACAATGATAGGTAATAAGACCATAATGTGATGTAGAAAATAAAGCATATATGAGTAAAAATGAGAGTGGAGGTTCAGAATAATGCCACTTTTGAAGACCTGATAACTCAATAAAATATATGCATTTGCTATCAAAGAACATAAATTGCCTTGGTATAATCCACCTTCGAGAGAAACAAAATATATATATATATATATAAAAACAAAATGAAATTTCACAATTCATTGAATTAGAATAACTATGGTAGGGAAATAACTATACCATGATCGAGGAATGTTTTTTAGTAAAAAACTATCTTGTATTTTAAATCTCCGTTAAATCCTAATATCACTATATGGACACCAAGTCACTTTCACATGGGTTGTAAGAGTAAAAAGGTAGACATTGAATATATGTTCGAGAAGGAAATATTCTTCACATAAGAGTAAGATAGATTAAGTACTTTATATGCTTTTGAATTATGAAAAATAAGAATGCCAGGTTATGGAAAACTTTTGTAAAGGATAAAGGAGTCAGCTAAAAATGGTCGAATGGTAATTATAACCGCAGAATGTACTTAAGGATCTTTCGGTGGAAATATGATAAAATTTATCCTTGCACAATAATGTCCTTGAAATGTTAATCGTAACTAGAATACAATCAAAGAAAATGTGTTGGTCGGTTTTCCTATCCTTGAGTCTTCTTTCTTGTAGTTGGGTCATTTTTTAGTAACCATTTTTTGGGGAAAAGTGTGGGCATCGACATGCCTATGTTTGTTTTTATTGTGTCTATGTGAGTCAACGACTTATGTGAGTTGTCATATGCGAGTTGATTATTTGTACTTGGAGCCTTGTTGTGTTTGTGTGTTAGGTGAGCAATGTAAGTAAGAAAAAAATTATCCTGGTATTTTACTGTTGTAATTGTGTGTGTAAAAATGAAGGAACGATACATACTATTACATTCCCAAATCTTCAAATAGTCTCACCATCCAAATGGCTTGTGTGTTTGTTGATGATGCCACTATATATTCTACTTTCAGCTGTAGATAAAGCTTCAGTGAGTTACTTTCTACTGCTCCAAGAAACGAGATTTACTCCATAGAAGAAAGCATATCCAGAAGTACTCTTTTAATCATCCAAGATGAATACCCAATCCGCATCTATGTAGGCTAAAACATTGAAATTATTAGTAGCTTTATAAAAACAATCCAAAATATTTAGTTCCGCTTACATATTTGAGAATTCTTTTAGCTTCCTACCAATGAGACTCTCGAGGTTGTTGCAATGAATCTAGCAACTAGACTTATAGCAAACAAAATGTCTAGTCTAGTAGATGTTAGATATATAAGACTGCCAACTAGAGACCTATAAAGAGTGAGCATTACCAAGGTGGAGTTTCATCTTCCTTCATCAATTTACTCCCAACAACAAGAGGGAGTGCCCACTGATTTACAACCTTGCATATTAAACCTTTTCAACATATTTGCATTGACAGATAGATATACCAACAACTTCTTGGGTAATTTCCAAACCCAAAAAATATTGCATTCTTCCAAAAATCAAACATCTCAAATTCAGATTTCATAGCCTCTTTGAACTCCTCCACAAGTGAGAATGAGGTGCCCAAAAATATATTAAGTCATCCACATATAAGCAAAGAATGATGAAATCTGATCCTACACTTTTTTTGTAAACAATACTCTTTGAAGAACATTTAACAAATCCATGATCAAGAAAATAGTGATATATTCTAGAGTACCAAGCTCTCGGGGGCTTGTTTAAGACCATAAAGATCCCTTTTGAGCCTATAAACCCTTATCTTATTTTCCCTGAGCAATGAAACCTTGTGGCTGGTCCACATAAACTTCTTCCTTCAAATGTCCATTTAAGAATGCAGATTTAACATCCATTTGATAAACTGTTAACTGTAACTGAGACGCAATGGAAAGAAAGGTTTCTTACAGTTTCCATTCTTGCTACCGGAGAAAATTTCTCCTCATAGTCAATGCCTTCTTGTTGCACATATCCTTTTGCAACTAACCGTGCTTTATATTTTGAAATACTTCCATCCATTTTGAATTTTATCTTGTAAATCCACTTTACTCCAACTGTTGATTTTTCCATCAGGAAGATCACACTAACTCCCATGTATCATTCTTATTAATCTAAGAAATTTCAGCATCCATGGTTTACATCCATAGCTCATTAGTACAAGCTTCTTTAAAATTATAAGGTTCAACACGTGTAGAAGAAAGAAAAGAAAAAATTATCATCAGCATACCTAGCTATCTCATATATTTCCTTCAAACTTCTTGTTTTTCCATGAGGGCTACATGGAGTCCTTACTTGGGTGTCAACATGAGAGCTATTTGATGAAGTAGAAGAGGATTCCTTTGATGGATAATTCCTTGAAGGTGACCCCATATTTGTTGCTGTAGAGGGCTGCACTGATTGAATACTATTATCAAGAATTAAATTTTCAATATGAGGAGTAATTATCTTATCTTCTCCTTCATTTTATAAAATAAACTCCCCTTTCATCAAAGATCACATCTCTACTAATATGAAACTTATTAGTAAGAGGATCATGACATCTATAAGCTTTATGTTCCTCTGAATATCCAATAAAAATGCATTTCATAGATTTCTGATCTAACTTCTTTCTTTGTTGTTGAGGAAGATGAACAAAACATGTAGACCCAAAAAATTTTAGATGAGAAACATTTGGGCTTTCTAAAAAACCAAGTCTCATAAGGAGTAGAAGTAGTTTGTACCATATTTTTAGGACTTCTATTGAGAATATAAATAGCTAAATGCACTCCTTCTGCCCAATACATGTTTGGCAAGCACATTTCTTTCAACATACATCTAGTCATCAAGTAGTTTTGAGAATATAAAAAAGTGATTTTTGCCAAGTGTCAATTAAAGTTTGCCACAGCAGAGGCTTAACTGAGTCTTTGATTTCCTTTAAAATATCTTTTTAGATTGGGTGTAGAACACAACAACACAACAAATATTTGTTTATACGCAATAGTCTATTTGTGTATTTTTTTAATAAAAAAAAACACAGAGTCTCTGTTCTGAGTATATCTTAATCTTTGGTATAGAATGTTATTTTTTCTTGTAGTTATTCTACTTGATCATATAATATCAATTCTATTTCTTTTATCATTATGGAACTGTTCATTGTTGGGTTGTGAATTCATTTCATTCAAGTTCCTGTTTAGGTTCTCAATTGGTATTTGACTGTGCTAGAATTGACAAGTGTTGATAAAGTCATTTGTTTCCATTTTCATATATGTCTCTACCCTTTTCTCTTTAACAAACATAAACCTCTTAAACCTCTGTTTAACAAATACCGGATAATCCGATCATCGGAACCCCATTCAAAATTTTTCTCCAGCGTAGAGTCTTGAGCCGCAATGAGAAAGGAAGCCTCTACCTGATGGCTGAGAAATGATGGGAATTTGAGTAGCCCAATTTGGAACCACCAATCCTTGATCCTATGGTTCGACTCGCAAATCTCGATGGTTAAAGCTACAAAATATCCATATCATAGTCATGGGAGAAGGTGATATATTTATGCTCTCTACGCATTAGCCACAAAAATATGTGGTTATTTGCTTCCAGTCCATGAGCAAGCTCTGTAATCTGGTCTCTTGACAAAAAAACACCTATGGGGAAGGTTTGTGAATGTAGCAAATTGATACACTCATGCCCCTCATCAACCTCAGATATCACTGGACACATTAAATACATTGGGTGGAACTGGCACCATTGCCATAACCTTACCTTCCTTGAAGGCTCGTAGTGATCGTGAATGGGATCCGGTAGATCCCTCGCATAAAATAGTGGAACCCCAATGATGTCCACTGAAAAATTGGTGCCTTCCTTAGACAGTATATCGTACTTAGAAAGAAGCTTCAGAAAACCTAACATAACACAAAGCATGGAAGTAAAGCATGTGAACAATACATTTGTGGGTATATCCAGCTTCTTGGTAACATCTAAAGTGAGTGGTGCAGAAGAAATGTGTAATCAGGGAAGAGATTAGGGAAGAAGTGGATTGGAGAATATTTCTAACATGCGGTGTCACTTTCTGTATGAAGAGGGAAATGCGAGAACTCAATTCTTCACACTACCTACTTTTAGGAATTGAGTGGAATTTTGTATAAGTATTAGTATTAATCTATCATCAAGCAAAATTTATATTTGTAATGCACACAAGGACTACAATGTGACTGTCGAAAGGGATATGATGGAGGAGTGAAGCGTGGAGGAGGTGTGAAGGGTCAATTTTGAAGGAAATAAATTTGTTAGCGGAATTTGACAAACAAGGAATGTGGATCTGGGAGATAGATGGATGGAACCAAAAATTTAAGATAATGAAGCTTATGAATGTCTTTACCAATTGTTTTGTGAAGAGTTGTAACATTTCTTATCATTGTATTTATCATTCTATGGATAGGGAATGAAAAGTAAAAAATATGTGTTTTGTTTAGAAAATTTTGATAAAAACATGACAACCCTTAAACATATATAAAGTCAAAAATACTTAAGAAATATGAGTTTAAAATAATCTATATTATATCAAAATTTTGTATATAAACATCATGAGAAGGCAACATAAAATAATTCCAATCAAGTTAGGTGGAGGAAACATAAGAGAACTATTTTTGAATATACAAAAAAAAAGGAAATATAAGAGAAATATTACGAAATAAAAATTTACCAAAGAAGGACAAATGGGCAGAAGATCGAATTTTTGATCTTAGTTTTTTTTTTAATAAACGTTCCCCCAAAGAAAATTTTGGGAAACAACCAAAATATGTTTTGCAAGAAAATATAAAGAAAGAACATAACTATACAAGAACTATAAAGAAGAGTAATTTACTAGAAAAGGTAAATTGGATAGAGCAATGATTTTAGCCTCTTCATCTTTTCTTCTTTTACATGAGGTCCAAGTGACATTTTGGATAAGTAGTCAAAAGAGAAAGGAGGTGAGATTCAAAGTTCTTGAAAGGAGGGAACTGTCATCACCAATCTGGCACTATGATAATTCTTCACTGGGAACTCCTCGTGCTATGATTATTTACTAATGCACAGCCTTTAGTTTGGTGGATGTAATCTGGAAACAAAACAACAAACATAACACAAGAATACCATCGACTATGATAAGATAGAATGATGAAAATCTGAAATATCAAAAGTAAATTATAATATTAACATGAAATCGTGTTACAATCTCACCCATGAGGTACTTCAAGTGTTATTGACTTCACTTGCCTTCTACCAATACTATGGGAGAAACTTTACAATTACACCTCTTAATGGCTTCTTCAACACACCTTTAAAAATGATGGCTTCCTTTACACACTTCATACAATATTTCTCATTACTTCCTTCTATGCTAAATTGAGAGGGGGGTGGCCTCTTTATTTATAGAACTTCTAGGCTTATCCATCTTATGTCTAAGATAGGATAAGAAATCCACTCTAACGACATCATATTCCATACCTTAACTCTTATCTGTACATGTAAGCTTATCTTTTAAGATAAGATAAACCTTATCATTTCACATGGGTTCCACATTTTTAGAATTTTTACAAATAAAATACACAAAATATTTATGACCTCACTCCTTGTCCTTATTACCAATATAATATTTCTAATTCCTAATCATGTAGACCCTACTTCTCTACTTATCCCAACTTTGAAAATTTATCATTACCAGACCACTTACGACAAATATTTACTTTTTACAACATTCTTATTGTACTTTGACTGTTACCGTACTCTACATTATTGGTGGCACCATAACTGACGGTGCCGTTATCTTCTATCAGACGCTATTACTAATTACACTTAAACAACATCCTATTCCTAATACATACATTAATGAAATAGAAATTACGGAGGAAAATTTTAGTGTCGACATCTTCCCCCTTCCTAGCTTCTACTCCGTCCTCGGTGTAGACTATTCTGGTGCTTGGAAAATCTTCAACTTGTCGTGGTTGACCCAATTTCGTAATGGGAGTGCCATCCAATTCCTCGAGTCGGTACGTACCATTTTCATGCACAACTGCTATTTTGTAGGGCCCCATCCATTTTTGGAAGAAATTTTCTCTGTCTTCTTTTTTGTGTATCTGGAATCATATACTAGAACCAAGTCATTCACATGAAATGGAGACCAACGGATCTTTTGATCAATAGTATTCATTTTGCTTCATTTTCTTCTTATGGCTTGTATCCTTTGTTATTTCCCTTATTTCCTCTAGCAAATGAAGATGTACCAACCTATTCATTTACTGAATCACTTTCATCCATCCTTTCATTTTTCATAACTCTCATAGTGGGAATATCAAACTCAATAGGAAGAACTGGATCAATGTCATAGGTCAACTGAAATGGGGAGTATCATGTTGTTGACTTTGATGTTGCCCCTATATGCCCACAATGCTGCATGAATCCTTTTATCCCACTTATGTACCTGCAAGGCTGCATCTTTTGCTAGAATTTGACACAACACAAAATTTGTTCTGTTCCACCTATCCATTTGTGCTTGGCTTATATGTTGTTGCCTTCCTGTGCATTAATAGAAAATTTATTGACTAGGGCTTCTGCTACCTCATTAATGAAGTGGCTTCCTTGATCTGTTATAGTTTCTAATGGGCAACCAAATCTGGTGACAATGCGTTCATATATAAACCTTGCCACCTCATCCATGGAAGTTGTTTTCAATGGCCTAGCTTCAACCCACTTGGTTAAATAATCTGTGGCAACTACAATATACTTATTTTGGCATGAGCTTGTTAGAAGTGGACCTATAATGTCTATTCCCCACTTTTTAAAGGGACCAAGTGGAAGAATAGGACATAATGGAGCTAATGAAGTCTTACAGTTACCATGTGTTTGAAAAATATCACATGTCTTACAATAATTATAACAATCTTTAAAAAGAGTGGGGCCAGTGATAACCTGCATCCAAGATCCTTCTTGCTATAAGTTGTCCAGAGAAGTGCCCTCCACATGTAACCATTGTGGAATTCTTCTAGCAGTTCCTTCCCTTGATCACGTCCAACTGCCCTCTTGTACTGTCCATCAGGTTCCTATTCGAAATAATACTCCATGCAGAATAGAATATGGACGACTGGCTTGAGTAATCTTTCTCTTAGTATTTGCATTGGCATCATCAGGAAAATTGAATTCATTCAGATAATTCCAAGTATCTATGTATTCACTAGGGATTGTGTCAAGGGATAACAATGTTGCATCGGAGGAAATCATCATCGTCACAAGATGATCCTAAACCATCATAGGCTCGAGAGAGTGCATCTGCATTGACATGCTTCTTTCCTAGGCCTATCTATAATATCAAATTCAAATTCTTGTAGCACAATTATCCATCTTGCTATCCTCCCTGATGGGTTAGACTTATTGACAATATATTTTAGAGTCTGATGATCTATTACAACTATAAATTTCTGCCCTAGCAAGTAATTTCTAAACTTCTTTACAGTAAAAATGATAGCTAGAGCCTCTTTTTCAGTTACAATATAATTTACCTCAGCACTGCTCATTTGTCTACTCCTAAAGTAAATTGGATGTTCATTCTCATTTTAATCCTTTTGGCTCAAAGTAACTTCCTAGTGCTGCATCTGAGGCATCAGTGTACACAATGAATGGCTTTGCTCCAATATGGATTCTTTAAAATAGGTGAAGACACCAGGGCTTCCTTCAGTTGTCCAAAAGTTTCATGTGCCTTATTTCCTGGTTCATAAGTAACATCCTTCTTCAAGAACTGGGTTAGTGGTTGTGCAATCTTTGAGAAATTCTTGATGAACCTTCTATAGTAAACCCACATCGCCTAAAAATGATCTCAACTTACTTCTATTCATAGGAAATGGTAAATCTTTTATTTTTGAAACTTTACCATGATCAGTACCAATACCATCTTTGGATACAACATGCCCTAACAAAATGCCTTTAGAACATCCAAAGACACACTTTGTAGTGTTTTAGTGAGGCTTGTGCTTCATCTAACCTTTGAAATGTTGTCTCCATCTGGTGCAGGTGGTCCAACTTGCTCCCATAGATGTAAAAATCAATCCAGAAATACTCTGATGAAGGTCCCAATGTAGGGTTCCGAACACCCTATTCATCAAACGCTGGAATGTTGCTGGAGCATTACACAACCCAAAAGGCATAAATCTATAAGCTAAACGTTCCCCAATGGGAGTGGTGAACGTGGTCTTTAGCTGATCTTTCTCTGCTATACAGAGTTGGTGAATGTATCCCGCTATATCCATCAGCAAAACTATAACACTCCTGGCCAACTACTTCGTCCAAGATATGATCTGAGAATGAAAGTGGGTAATGATCCTTCTTTGTTTCCTTATTGAGATTCCTGTAACCAACACAAATGCGTAGCTTCCCATTATTTTTTATTTAGATCACAATGGGAGAAACCCATTCTGAATTCTCCACAGCAATTATGAATCCTGCATCAAGAAACTTATCTATTTCTTCTTTTATAGTCATGGAAAAATTAGGATTCATTCTATATGGGCATTTACTTTATAGGCTTAGCACCATCTACCAGCTCAATAGAATGTTCTACCCAACTTACTTGATGGAGTTCCTTGTATTCAAAAGTGAATATGTGTATCTACCTTTGAAAGAGCTTGAGGTAGGATTCCTTCTCACTCTCCGTCACAGCATCACCAATCTTTATTTGTTGGAGACGATCATCAACTTATTCTTCAGATAATTTTATGGGGTCATGAATCGGAGGTGGACTAGAAGGATATCCATGACTGAAATATCAACCTCACTTTCTTCATCTTCAGTGTCCACTTCACTTGTACTAGAGTAATCAAAGGATGTCCAATCATCAGTTTCATCACTTGAATCCATAGGTTCTACCTTATGATGTCGAGGGATCACGTTTATCTTCACCCTCTCTCTACCACGTCCAAGTGTCATGAAGTCTTCATTCCAGTAGTTTCTTGCACAAACTCTCCTTAGCCATGGTCTTCCCAGCAACATTGGGTATGCAACAGTACCATTTTTTCATCACCTGAAAGTCTACCACACATACAACACCCATAACAGATATTGCCACATTTGAGAACTTAACCTCCTAGTTTAGTTTTTTCCCTTATTTAATGACCTTAACATAAGTGTTGAAGGGCGATTCAATTTTTAAACCCAACATATTCATTATAGACTTGGTCATTACATTAATTATAGCACCTTCATTAACTAAGACATCATGAATTGAAATACCATTACATAATACCTCTTCTTGTGGAGCATAGGGGATCCGCCTCTGCCTCCAAAACAGGGACCTCAACCTCCTTCCTTCGTCGAGCATTGAGTCCACTTCGCAGCTCTCGCCTCTTCTCAGAAGACATAGCCAAGAGTTGACCATATGTAATATTTGTAGGCCTTTTTGACAGATCTTCCAAGATGGAGTATGGTCCTTGCCCCTGTGAAATCAGAAAATCCTACACACCCAACTTTCTTCTCCTATGTTTCTTACTAGTTTCTCCTTTCATCTTCTTAGGATCATTTCCATCTTGATTATGTTTTTCTTTCTTTCTTTTTGTTACAAACACATCTACTTCATTATTTCTGCTCTTATCTACTACATCAAAAGAATTCACAGGTGCTTTTCCTTTATCATTATCTCCTTTACCAGATGTAGAAGCTCTATCTGGACAATTATACTTATAATGACCCTTTTTATAACAACCATAACATACAACTTCAGAAATATTTCTTTTTGGACCTCTATCTCCTCCCTGAGAACTAAATTCCTTTCCTTGAAGAAGATTAATAGTTAACTGACCCATCTTTTTGAGCAGATCTTCATACTCAGTAGATGTACTAGGAGAAATATTTGTGCTCACCGGGAGTGGTTGTGGATTCTGGACCAAAGGTGCTAGTGTAGGTTCTACTTTAGCAATAATTTCTTTGGGCTCCTCTTCCATGCTTTTTTCTTACCTTCTTGCAATCTCCTTTGCTTGTTCAATGGTAGTTGGGGCGGTCATACTTCACTCGTTGTCTGATCTCTGGCTTCATCCCAAGAATGAAGTGCTTACATAGGAGATTATCCACGCCATTCATCAACCCATCCTGCTAATCCTTCCTTCTGGATCTGGGCGTCGAGCTTCCTCCTTAGCTCTAGAACACGAGCATGATAATCCCTTATCTTCTCCTTCTCTCCTTGGGTTAGCTTTGTGATATCGATCATGAGATCTGCATATCTCTGTTGTTCACCAAATTCTTCAAGAAAACTTTCAGTTAATAAATCCTATGAGCTTTTTACATTATCACGTAGTGTTTCAAACCACTTAAGGGCTGAACCATCCAAAAAGGTAGGAAAAAATTCAGTCCATTGTTCCCTTCTTATAAGGCCATTACAAATACAAGATCGTTTAAACTCTTGAATGAAAGAGGAAGCATCTTCATTAGATTGGGATGAAAAAATAGGAATCTTCCCAATTTTCAAAAGTAACCACAATGAAATACAACCCAAAAGTACAATCAACAAGACTTATGTGCACCAATAATTAAAATCACTATAATAGAAAATAGAAATGACCACGGTTAAACTATGGTAAAACTTGACTTACTGCGGTAAAAACTGACTTTACTGTGGTAAACACTATTCACAGTAAAAAGTGAAGTTACTGTGGTAAATACTATTCATGGTAAAAAGTGACTTTACTGTGGTAAATTACTATTCGCAGCAAAAATGGACTTTACCATGGTAACTACATATTCACGGCAAAATTGAATTTACCATGGTTAACTACTATGCACAGTAAAAACAAGGTTACCCTCCAATTGATTTTTTACTAAGTGGGAATATCTCTCCAGACAATCCACCAACGAGGAATGGTTCCTGGCAACAGAACCAAAATGTCATCACCAATCCGGCACTATGATAATTCTTCACCGGGAACTCCTCGTGCTATGATTATTTACTAATGCACAACCTTTAGTTTGGTGGATGTAATCTGGAAACAAAACAACAAACATAACACAAGAATACCATCGACTATGATAAGACAGAATGATGAAAAATTTGAAATATCAAAGTAAATTATAATATTAACATGAAATTGTTACAATCTCACCCCCATGAGGTACTTCAAGTGTTATTGACTTCACTTTCCTTCCACCAATACTATGGGGAGAAACTTTACAATTACACCTCTTAATGTGCTTCTTCAACACACCTTTAAACTGATGGCTTCCTTTACACACTTCATACAATATTTCTCATTAACTTCCTTCTATGCTAAATGAGGGGGGTGGCCTCTTTATTTATAGAACTTCCAGGCTTATCCATCTTATGTCTAAGATAGGATAAGAAATCCACTCTAACGAATCATATTCCATACCTTAACTCTTATCTGTACATGTAAGCTTATCTTTTAAGATAAGATAAACCCTTATCATTTCACATGGGTTCCACATTTTTAGACTTTTTACAAATAAAATACACAAAATATTTATGACCTCACTCCTTGTCCTTATTACCAATATAATATTTCTAATTCCTAATCATGTAGACCCTACTTCTCTACTTATCCCAACTTTGAAATTCTTTATCATTACCAGACCACTTACGACAAATATTTACTTTTTACAACATTCTTATTGTACTTTGACTATTACCATAATTTACATTATTGGGCGGCACTGTACTGACGGCGCCATTATCTTCTATCAGACACTACTACTAATTACACTTAACAACATCCTATTCCTAATACATACATTAATGAAATAGAAATTACGGAGGAAAATTTTAGTGTCGACATCTTCCCCCTTCCTAGCTTCTACTCCCGTCCTCGAAGTAGACTATTCTGGTGCTTGGAAAATCTTCAACTCTTATCGTGGTTGACCCATTTTGTCATGGGGAGTGCCATCCAATTCCTCCAGTCGGTACGTACCATTTTCATGCACAACTACTATTTTGTTTTAAGTCTCCATAACTCTAAAATTCATGACATTTTTTAGTCTAGGTGAAACAGTCCCTTTTGGGAGGCTTGATTGATAAAGAAAAATTTAGCAAAATCGTGGGTTTAAAAGAGATTTTAAGGCCTAAAAAACTTTCATAGAGTACAAATAGAAAAAGGGTACTCAAAAGTGTTTTTTATTTTTCCATGGTTCTTTGTATTTTTGTCCACAATATAGGATTTGAGTGTGAGAAGAGTTAGAAGAAGGACAACGTAGGTTAGTTAAGAAGTGGTAGACACTTTATTTGTCTTAAATGATAACCACATTCAGAGAAGTTAGTGCATGTAAGAGATAAGGGAAATCAAGTTAAAAGATGGTGTATTCCTATTAGAAGTTTGAGAAGCGAAATTCATGAGCAAGAAGTTATTCAAGGGTTCAAGAAGACCATTTTAGGTAACAAAGAGAACAAGGGCAGTCAAGTAAGTTGGTTATTTATCTATTCCACTTGAGTTTAAAGTTTGATTATCCATTGTTAGGAGGGGAATGTATTATTCCATCACTATTTAAAGAGTTGTTAAGACTAAAACATCATTCAAGGGGCATTGATCAAGTGTTGATATACCATTATTCATCCAATTTAGAGGGATTTTTCAATTATTTTACCAACCAAAATGTTAGGTAAATCTAGTTATTATAAGTATATTTGCAGTGTGAGTAAATAATATTTACTACTTTCAATTTTCTACCATATGTTTAATACAGTTATTTTTTTTAGGCATATAGGGTGGTGTTTTTATAACACTCGTATTATATTTAGGAGAATGTTGTTAAAACAACATTTCTTGTTTGTAGGGGACCAAATCCTATTTATATATATATTCCATGTATGGAATATAATTAAGTGAGTGTTTTTTGTCTAATAATATGATCATACCATTTCATTTGGTGCCAGAGTGATGGAATCACTAAGAATTGATAGGGCGATTATTCAAGTCTCTTTCCCTGACAGATGAGAGTGTTTGGAGTTATGTTCACTTCAGGAGCCATGAGAAAATATTGTGGAAGTGTTAGTTTTATCAAATATATTCTAATGACATAGAGGTGTTTTGATATTAGTATTTAAGAAATTCATTGAGTGTATTTGATCCGTTTTGTGGATTTATTGTATACTTTATTTACTTTTCAATTAATAATCATCACCCTCTTCCATATGTACTCAAAAATACTCATGCACTTAACAATGTTTCATCTATAGACTAATATCACGTGTCCATGCTACCTTGTATAAGTTATGGTGTAGATTTTGGTGCAATGTTTCATAACAAATCTAGCTCGTTTGGCGAAACATCTTGGTACATCTCTTATGGCTTCATGATTTAACTTGATTAAGAAGGAATATATCCTTCAAGATCAACTATAATTCATTATGGTAAATTTCTTACACCATCATAGGCCTATAAATTATATTTATCATGTCATCACAATAATTACCATTCATGCCTACACTGTCAGTTTGTAGTAGAAAATTGGAGTGTACTGCAAAGAATAACATTGAATGTGAACTCCATCAAGCCATGTTGCATAAGCTATTTATGGACACAACTCACTCCATTAATATAATAGTGTCATTCCAATACCACTTGCACACAACCTATTCAACAAATTTACACATACGGAGTTGTTATAACCCAGTTCATATATATTTTGATTTTATATGATGTTTTCCACTTGTACGTGATTCTCCTACCGTCCATCTCACCATCCAAACTAGATATATCCTCATCTTGTATATCAGTTGAAAAAAATTTCTATAGTTGATAGTTGTTTTGAGGCATGTGTTTATGACAGAATCACAGCACCCATAAGTGCTTACAACTTGATAGATTGAAAATGTCAGTGTGATTGCATAACATGAAGCTTTTCCCAAAGTGTAGGACTTTGCAATCGGGAAAGCTCTCTAGATGAAGGTCAAATTTCTATCCTAACCTAGTGCCAACTGCTCCAAAGTGGTAGAGAGTTACAGATCTAACCCTAATATAATATTCCTAAGGAGATAGAGATAGAGAAAAATGCATGAAAATTAAAACCTACTTTAAGGGAAGGTGATGCACTAAGAAGGATGTTGGACAACTTGTATAATAAACACAACACCACCAGAAACTTGTAATGAAAACAAAACAATACATAGTACCCCTTGAAAGCAATGAAATATCAGAAAGTTACAATATGACATAGAAGAGGGTTTGAAGCATCAAAATATCTAATTTTATTACTCTCAAAGTTGATACAATACATCACAATTTATGGCTAAAGGCATAAATTTTTCATTGCAATGTTTAATATGGAGGTTTGAAATCTCCACAAATCTCTTACAGAAAAGAAGAAAGGGAGGGGCATATACAATATTTCCAACCTTTTGAAATGAACCCCTCCTTACAATATATAGGAAGAATGAGAGACGGGGAGAGAGAGGAATTCAAAATCTTCTTCAACCACCCAAACATTCATTAAAATCACCTGCAACAATTTATGGGTGCCACTACAAAACACATACCTCATAGTATTTTTCCTTGTTGTGGAAGAAAGAAACCCCATACCTCATCAATTGGGTACGTGATAAATCTAAAACATTCCTCTAAAATGGCGGACTATATTTTCTTCACCATCAAATACTTAGCCTTACTAATATTTCCTTGTTGTGTAGAGGACTTTGAGAGCTTTCCAAAAATTCCTTCTTTGTGCAAATCTGATCTCCCAGTCCGAAGTTATGGCTATCGAAAGATGAGGGTGCCATATTACAATAAATACGGATGGTGTGCTCTATCTTTTCAGACTCCGAAATTGCCTTGCACCCTCTGAAATATGAAATTTTAGACTTTTGGGATTCTGAACTTTAGGAATTTACACTTCAGAGATCATTGTTATTATTCATCACTCTGAGCTCATGAAACCTCCGAAATCCCAAAGTCCTAAATTCAGACTTCAAGTTTCTAACTCCGAAATTATATTCTATAGCATTGTTCATTGTCTTGGTGCGATAAGATTTCCAAAATGCCCCAAACCTTGAAGTCTAAAATTCAGACTTTGGGTTTCATACCTTTAGGTTTTTTAGAGTTTCAGAGGTTTCAGGTTTCAGGGTTTCAAGATTTCACTGTTGTGTAGAAGACACTGAGAGCTTCCCAAAAATTCCTACTTTATGTAAATCTGAGCTCCCAATCAAAAGTTATGTATATATGAAGATGAGGGTGCCATATTATAATAAATACAGATGGTTTTCTCTATCTTTTTGGAATAATAAATTTCATCGCAACCTCTGAAATCCATAATTTTAAACTTTCAGGATTACGGAACATTGGCCATTTGCACTTTGAAGATCGTCGTTACTGTTCATTTCTCTAATCTCATGAAAATTCTTGAAATCTGAAACCCCAAAGTCTGAAATTCAGATGTCAGGTTTCAGACTCTGAATTGTATATGTAAAACATTGTTCATTTACTTAGCAAGATAAAAGTTCTGAAATGTCGAAACCCCCAAAGTCTAAAATTTGGATTTCAGGTTTTGAACCTTAAGGTTTTTGGAGTTTTGGGGGTTTCGAGATTTTGTTGTTGTGTAGAGGACATAGAGATCTTACCAAAAAGTCCTACTTTTTATAAATCTGAGTTTCACAGTCTAAAGTTATGTCCATCTGAAGATGAGGGTGTCATACTGCAATAAATGTAAATGGTTGGCTTTGTCTTTGTCAAAATCAGAACTTTGGGTGTTTGTGCTTATGAGATCGTCGTTATTATTCATTACTCTAAGATCGTGAAACCTCAGAAACTCTAAAACCTTGAAGTCTAAACTTTGGACTACAGGTTTTGAACTCTGAAATTCTATTGTGTAGCACTGTTCATTTCTTGGCATGTCAAAATTTTCAAATTTTTGAAACCCCGAAGTCTTAAATTTGGACTTAGAGTTTCAGACCTCTAGGTTTTCTGGGTTTCAAGTTGTGGGGGTTTCAAGATTTTTCTATTGTGTAGAGGACACTAAGAACTTTCCAAAAATTCCTTTGTGCAAATTTGAGCTCCCAGTCAAACATTATGGCCATCTGAAGATGAGGGTGCCATACTACAATAAAACATAGATAGTTGGCTTTGTCTTTTCAGACTCCAAAATTGTATCGCACCCTCCAAAATCTACAAATTTCAGAATTTCAGGATTCATAACCTTCAGGTGTTTTGCACTTTGAAGATATTCATTATTATTCATCACTCTAAGCTCATGAAAACCTCCGAAAACCCGAAGTATGAAATTTAGACTTTGGGTTTCGGACCCCGAAATTGTATTATGCGGGCATTGTTCATTTGTTTAGCGTAACAAAAGTTTTGAATTGTCAAAACCCTAAAGTTTGAAATTATGACTTCTAGTTTCAAACCTTTAGGTTTTCAGGGTTTCAAGGGTTTCGAGTTTCATAGTTTTAGGGATTTTTGGGATTTTCGCTATTCTGTAAAGGACACTGAGAGCTTTCCAAAAAGTCCTAATTTTTACAAATCTAAGCTCCTCATCAAAATTTATCGCTATTTAAAGATGAGGGTACCATACTACAACAAATTTGGATGGTTAGGTTTGTCTTTTCAGACTCCTAAATTGCATTGTACCCTCCAAAATCTGAAATTTTAGACTTTTGGGATTCCAAACTTCATGCGTTTACATTTTGGAGATAACCGTTATTGTTTATCTGTTTGAGCTCGTGAAACCTCCAAAAATCTGAAACCCTGAAGTCCAAATTTGGACTTCAGGTTTTAGACTTCGAAATTTTATTGTGTGGCACTGTTCATTTGTTTGGCGCAAAAAATGTTCTGAAATGTTGAAACCCCGAAGTCTAAAATTCAAACTTCAAGTTTCAAACCTTTAGGTTTTTGGGGGTTTCATGGTTATATAGGTTTTGGGTTTTTTGTTTCAAGATTTCCCTGTGGTATAGATGACACTAAGAGCTCTCTAGAAAGTCCAACTTTGTGCAAATATGAGCTGCCAGTCAAAAGTTATGGCCATCTCAAGATGAGGGTGCCATACTACGATAAATGCGGATGGTTGGCTCTGTCTTTTTGGACTCTGAAATTACATCACACCCTTCGCAATCCAAAATGCCAGACTTTCAGGATTCATAACTTCAGGTGTTTATGCCTCAGAGATCCATGTTACTGTTCATCGCTCTAAGTTCGTGAAACCTCTGAAACTCTGAAACCCCAAAGTCTGAAACTCGAAATTCAGGTTTCGGACTCCGAAATTGTATTGTGCGGAACTATTTAATTGCTTGGTGCAACTAAAGTCCTAAAATTCCGAAACCCCAAAGTCTGAAATCTGGACTTCAGGTTCTGGACCTTTATGTTTTTGGGGTTTTTGGGTTTTCGGTGGATTCGGGTTTCAGGGTTTCGAGGGTTTCAGATTTTGTGGTTTTGGGATTTCACTTTTGTGTAGAGGAAACTGAGAGCTTTCCAAATAATCATATTTTTTTCAAATATGAGCTCCTTGTCAAAATTTATGGTCATTTGAAGATGAGGGTGCCATACTGCAATAAATATGGATGGTTGGCTCTGTCGTTTCAGACTCCAAATTTGCATTGCACCCTCCGAAATCTAAAAATTTCAAGATTCGGAACTTCAGGCATTTTCTCTTTGTAGATTGTCATTACATTCATCACTCTAAGCTCGTGAAACCTCTGAAAGCTCAAAGTCTAAAATTCGAACTTCAAGTTTTGGACTCCGAAATCGTATTGTGTGGCAATGTTCATTTTCTTAGTGCAATAAAAGTTTCAAAATGCTGAAACCATGAAGTTTGAAATTCAAACTTCAAGTTTATGACCTTTAGGTTTTTGGGGGTTTTAGGTTTCGGGGTTATGGGATTTTGTTGTTGTGTAGATGACACTGAAAGCTTTCTAAAAAGTCCTACTTTTTACAAATTTGAGCTCCTAGTTAAAATTTATGGCCATCTAAAGATGAGGATGCCATACTGCAATAAATGTATATGGTTGGCTCTATCTTTTTTGACATCGAAATTGCATTGCACACTCCAAAATCTGAAATTTCAGACTTTCAGGATTCAGAACTTTGGGCATTTGCACTTCGAAGATCATCATTACTATTCATCTCTATAAGCTTGTGAAACCTCCAAAACTCTGAAACCCCAAAGTCTGAAATTCAAACTTTGGCTTTCGAACTCTAAAATTATATTATGTGGCACTATTCATTTATTTGGAGTGACACAAGTTCCGAAATGCCGAAACCCCGAAGTTTGAAATTCAAACTTCGGGTATTGGAAATTTAGGTTTTTAGGGTTTTAGGTTTCAAGTTTTAGGGGTTTTAGGTTTCGGGGTATCAGTATTTCATTGTTGTGTAGAGGACACTAAGAGCTTTCAAAAAAGTCCTACTTTGTGTAAATTTGAGCTCCCAGTCAAAATTTATGGTCGTCTGAAGATGTGGGTGCCATACTACGATAAATGTGGATGGTTGGCTCTATTTTTTCAGACTCCGAAATCGCATCGCACCCTCTGAAATTTGAAATTTAAGACTTTTGAGATACCGAACTTCTGACATTTGCACTTCGGAGATCATCGTTACTTTTCAATTCTCTAAGCTCATGAAACTTCTGAAACCCTGAAGTCTGAAATTTAGACTTCAGGTTTCAAAATATGAAATTGTATTATGTGGCATTGTTCATTTACATGGTATGACAAAAGTTACGAAATGCCAAAATCCTAAAGTCCAAAATTCAAACTTTGGGTTTCGGTGCTTTAGGTTTTTGGGGTTTCAAGGGTTTCAAGTTTCAAAGTTTCAGAATTTCGCTGTTGTGTAGAGGACACTGAGAGCTTTACTAAAAGTCCTACTTTGTGAAAATCCAAGCACCCACTAAACATTTATGGCCATTTGAAGATGAGGGTGCCATTCTGCAATAAATGTAAATGGTTGGATCTATCTTTTTGGACTCCAAAATTGCATCGCACCCTCTAAAATTGAAAATTTAGGACTTTCAAGATTCAGAACTTTGGGCATTTGTGATTTATAGATCATCATTACTGTTCATCACTCTGAGCTCATGAAACCTTTGAAACCATGAAGTCTGAAATTTAGACTTCGGGTTTTGGACTCTGAAATTATATTGTGCAGCACTGTTCATTAGCTTAACATGAAAATTTTTCCTAAATGTCAAAATTCCAAAGTTTGAAATTTGATGTTTGGGTTTTGGATCTTTAGGTATTTGGAGTTTTGTGGTTATGGGGTTTAGGGTTTTGAGATTTCGTTGTTGTGTAGAGGACACTGAGAGATTTCAAAAAATTCATACTTTGTGCAAATTTGAGCTCCCAGTCAAAATTTATGGCCATTTGAAGATGAGGGTGTCATACTGCAATAAATACGGATGGTTGGCTCTGTCCTTTCAGACTCTGAAATTGTATTGCACCCTCCAAAATCTAAAATTTTGGAATTTCAGGATTCATAAATGTGAGTGTTTGCACTTCAGAGATCCCTGTTACTATTTATCACTCTGAGCTCATGAAACCTCTAAAACTTCAAAACCCCAAATTCTAAAATTCAAACTTCACGTTTCGGACTTTGAAATTGTACTGTGTGGCACTATTCATTTACTTGGTACGATAAAATTTATAGAATAATGAAACCCCGAAGTCTGAAATTCATACTTCAAGTTTCATACCTTTAGGTTTTCTAGGTTTTGGTGGTTTCAGGTTTCGGGGTTTCGATATTTCTCTATTGTGTAGAGGACAATAAGAGCTTTTCAAAAATTCCTACTTTGTGTAAATTTGAGTTCGAAGTCAAAATTTATGGCCATTTGAAGATGAAGGTTCCATACTATAATAAATGTGGATGGTTGGCTCTGTCTTTTCGGACTCCAAAATTCCATTGCACCCTCTCAAATTAGAAATTCCAAACTTTCAAGATTCAGAACTTTAGGTGTTTGCGCATCGGAGATCATCATTACTATTCATCACTTTGATCTCGTGAAACCTCTAAAAATATGAAACCTCGAAGTCCATAATTCATACTTTGGGTTTCTGACTCTGAAATTTTATTGTTCGGCATTGTTCCTTTTATTAGCTCAACAAAAGTTTCAAAATGACAAAACCTCGAAGTCTAAAATTTTGACTTCAGGTTTCAGACCATTAGGTTTTTCATGGTTTTAGGGGTTTTAGGTTTTAGGGGTTTTTAGGATTTTCTGTGGTGTAGAGGACACTGAGATATTTCCAAAAAGTCCTACTTTGTGTAAATTTGAGCTCTGAGTCGAACGTTATGGCCATCTGAAGATGAGGGTACCATACTAAAATAAATGCAGATGGTTGTATTCTTTTCAGACTTCGAAATTACATCGCCTCCTTCGAAATCTAAAATTTCAGAATTTTTTGATTCATAACTTTGGGCATTATCACTTTGAAGATTGTTGTTATGTTTCATCACTCTAAGATCGTTAAACCTCTGAAACTCCGAGACCCCAAACTCTAAAATTTAGACTTCGGGTTTCAGACTCCAAAATTGTATTGTGCAGCACTGTTCTTTTTCATGGTGGGACAAAATTTTTGAAATGCAAAAACCCTAAAGTCTGAAATTTGGACTACGGGTTTCAGACCTCTAGGGTTTTAGGGTTTCAGTTGTTTCGGGTTTTGGTGATTCAGGGATTTTGGGTTTTAGGGTTTTTGGATTTTGTTATTGTGTAGAGGACACTGAGTGATTTCAAAACATTCCTACTTTATGAAAATCCAAAATCCCTATGAAAATTTATGGCAATTTGAAGATGAGGGTGTCATACTACAATAAATGTGATTGGTTGGCTCTGTCTTTTTAGACTCTGGAATTTCATCGCACCCTCCAAAATCTGAAATTTCAAACTTTTGAGATTCGTAACTTTGAGCATTTGCGCTTCAGAGATCATTGTTACTATTCATCGTTATAAGATCGTGAAACTTCTGAAACTCTAAAATCCTAAATTCCAAAATTTAGACTTCAGGTTTTGGACTCCGAAATTGTATTGTGCGGCACTATTCATTTGATTGGCCAACAAAATTTCTGAAATTTCGAAACCTCGAAGTCCAAAATTCAAACTTCAAGTTTTGGACCTTTAAGTTTTTGAGGTTTCAATGGTTTTGAGGTGTTGGGGGTTTCATGTTTTGGTGTTTCCTGATTTCACTGTTATGTAGAGGACACTAAGAGCTTTCCAAAAAGTCCTACTTTATGCAAAACTGAGCTCCTAGTCAAAAGTTATGGCTATTTGAAGATAAGGGTGCCATACTACAATAAATGCAGATGCTTGGCTCTATCCTTTCGGACTTTGAAAATGCATTGCACCCTTTGAAATCCAAAATTTGGGACTTTTGGGCTTCAAAATTTTGGGTGTTTGCACTTAAGAGATCATTGTTACTATTAATTGCTCCAAGCTCACGAAACCTCCAAAAGTCCAAAACCCCAAATTTTGAAATTCAGACTTCAGGTTTTGGACTCCAAAATTGTATTTTCCAGTACTGTTCATTTGCTTGGCATGAAAAAAGTTCCAAAATGTCGAAACCACAAAGTCTGAAATTCAAACTTTGGGTTTCAGACCTTTAGGTTTTTGGGGTTTTGGGATTTTGGGGGTTTTAAGTTTAGGGATTTCATGGGTTTCATGTTTCAATATTTTAGCATTTCATTGTTGTGTAGAGGACAATGAGAGCTTTCCAAAAAGTCCTACTTTGTGTAAATTTGAGCTTCCGGTCTAAAGTTATGGCCATCTGAAGATTAGGGTGCCATACTGCAATAAATGCATATGGTTGGCGCTTTCTTTTTGGACTCTGAAATTGCATCGCACCCTCCGAAATCCAAAATTTTAGACTTTCGAAATTCAGAATTTTGGGTGTTTGAGCTTTGGAGATCATCGTTAGTGTTCATCACTCTGAGCTCGTGAAAGCTTCGAAACTTTGAAATCCTGAAGTTCAAAATTCAGACATTGGGTTTTGGACTCCGGAATTGTATTGTGTGGCACTGTTCATTTTCCTGGCATGATAAAAGTTTCGAAATTCTGAAACCTCGACATCTAAAATTTAGACTTCAAGTTTCAAACCTTTAGGTTTTTCAGGGTTTCGGGTGTTTTAGATTTCGAGGTTTTGGGATTTCACTTTTGTGTAGAGGACACTGAGAGCTTTCAAAAAAGTCCTACTGTGTGCAAATCTAAGCTCCCAGTAAAATTTATGGCCATCATAAGATGAGGGTGCCATACTACAATAAATATGGATGGTTTGTTTTGTCTTTTTGGACCCTCCAAAATATTAAATATGGATGGTGCCATACTGCAATAAATATGGATCCGAAATTGCATTGCACGCTCCGAAATATTAAATTTCAGACTTTCGAGATTTCAAACTTTGGGCGTTTGCGCTTTAGAGATCACCATTATTGTTCATCACTCTGAGCTCATGAAACCTCCAAAGCTTCAAAACCCTAAAGTCTGAAATTCAAATTTCAGGTTTCAGACTCCGAAATTATATTGTGTGGCACTATTCATTTTCTTAGTGCGATAAAAGTTTCAAAATTCTGAAACCCCAAAGTCTGAAATTCAGACTTCGGGTTTTGGACCTTTAGATTTTTAGGGGTTTTACAATTTTAGGGGTTTCAGGTTTCTGGGTTTTAGGATTTGGCTTTGTGTTAAGGATACTGAGATATTTCCAAAAAGTCATACTTTGTGCAAGTCTAAACTCCCTATAAAACATTATGGCCTTCTGAAGATGAGGGTGTCATACTGCAATAAATATGGATGGTTGGCTCTATATTTTTGGACTCTGAAATTACATCCCACCCTCCGAAATCTGAAGTTTCCAACTATTAGGATTTGAAACTTCGACCGTTTGTACTTTGGAGATCGTCGATACTTTTTATCGCTCTGATCTTGTGAAACCACCGAAACCCGAAGTCTAAAATTTAGAATTTGGGTTTCAGACTCCGAAATTGTATTGTGTGGCACTGTTCATTTACTTGGTGCAACAAAAGTTTTGAAATGCCAAAAACCCGAAGTTTGAAATTCATACTTTGGGTTTCGGACCTTTATGTTTTCATGGATTTAGGGGTTTTGGGATTGAGGGTTTTAATATTTGGCTATTATGTAGAGGAAAATGAGAGCTTTTCAAAACAAATTACTTTATGCAAATCTAAGCTCCTAGTCAAAATTTATGGCCATTTGAAGATGAGGGTGCCATACTGAAATAAATTCAGATCGATGGCTATGTCTTTTGATACGATGAAATTACATTGTACCCTCTGAAATCTAAATTTTCAAACTTTTAGGATTCAAGAGTTCTAGTGTGGGCATTTCAGAGATCATCGTTACTGTTCATCACTTTGAGCTCGTGAATCCTACGAAAATCTGAAACCATGAAGACCGAAATTTGGACTTCATTTTTTGGACTCCGAAATTGTATTGTGTGGCACTGTTAGTTTGCTTGGTGTGAAAAAAGTTCTAAAATTCTGAAACCTCGAAGTTCAAAATTAGGACTTCGGGTCTTAGACATTTAAGTTTTTGAGGTTTCGGGTTTTGGTGTTTCAGGTTTTGATGTTTTGGGGATTCTTTTTTATGTATAGGATACTGAAAGCTTTTCAAAAATTCCTACTTTGTATAAATCTGAGCTCCCCGTCAAAATTTATGGCCATCTGAGGATGAGTGTGCCATACTTCAATAAATGTAAATGGTTAGATCTATCTATTCAGATTTCGAAATTGCATCACACCCTCCGAAATCAAAAATTTTGGACTTTAAGGATTCAGAACTTTGGGCATTTGCACTTTAGAGATCGTCGTTACTGTTCATCACATTGAGCTCATGAAACATTTGAAAGTCTGAAATTGTATTGTGTGGCATTTTTCATTTGTGTGGTGTGATAAAAGTTCTGAAATACCGAAACCATGAACTCCAAAATTCAGACATCGGGTTTTGGATCTAGAGGTTTTCGGGGTTTCAGGGATTTTGGGTTTTGGGCGTTTCAGGGTTTCAAGATTTCACTATTGTGTAGAGGACACTGAGAGATTTCCAAAAATTCCTACTTTGTGTAAATCTGAGCTCCCAGTAAAAAGTTATGGCCATTTGAATATGAGGTTACCATACAACGATAAATGTGGATGGTTGGCTCTATCTTTTCAAACTCCAAAATTGCATCAAACACTCTGAAATCTAATATTTCAGGATTTCAAAATTCAGAACTTTGGGTGTTTGTACTTCAAAGATCATCGTTACTGTTCATTGCTCTAAGCTCCTAAAACCTCCTAAACTTCGAAACCTCGATGTCTAAAATTCAGACTTCGGGTTTCAGACTCCAAAATTGTATTGTGCGCCACTTTTCATTTTCTTGGTGTGACAAAAGTTTCAAAATGCCAAAACCCCGAAGTCCAAAATTCAAACTTTGATTTTAACACCTTTAGGTTTTTTAGGGATTTTGGGTTTCAAGTTTCAGGGTTTCAGAATTTTTCTTTTGTTTAGAGGACACTGAGAGGTTTTTAAAAAGTCCTACTTTGTGCAAATCTGAGCTCCCAGTCAAAAATTATGGCCATCTAAAGATGAGGGTACCATACTGCAATAAATGCATATGGTTATCTCTCTCTTTTCAAACTCCAAAACTGCATTGCAGCCTCCAAAATCAAAAATTTTGGACTTTCGAGATTCGTAACTTTAGGTGTTTGTGCTTCGTGGATCATCTTTACTATTCATCGCTTTGAGCTCATGAAACCTCCGAAACTCCAAAACCATGAACTCTAAAATTCAAACTTCAGGTTTTGGACTCCAAAATTTTATTGTGCAGCAGTGTTCATTTGATTTGTGTGAGAAAAGTTCTGAAATTCTGAAACCTCAAAGTCCTAAATTCAGACTTCAGGTTTCAGACATTTAGGTTTTCAAGGTTTCGAGGGATTAGAGTTTCAAGGTTTTGGGATTTCACTATTTTATAGAGGACAAAGAGAGCTTTCTGAAAATTCCTACTTTGTGTAAATCCCAGCTCAAAGTCAAAAGTTATGGCCATCTGAAGATGAGGGTGTCATACTGCAATAAATGCGGATGGTTCTCTTTGTCTTTTCAAACTCTGAAATTGTATTCACCCTCAAAAATCATAAATTTCAGACTTTCAGGCTTCGAAAATTCAGGCATTTACACTTCAAAGACCATCATTGCTATTCATCACTCTAAGCTCATGAAACCTTCAAAACTCTAAAACCCCAAAGTCTGAAAGTCAGACTTTGGGTTTCAGACTCCGAAATTGTATTGTGTGGCACAATTCATTTACTTGGCGCGACAAAAGTTCTGAAATGCCAAAACCCTAAAATCCAATATTTGGACTTCGTGATTCAGACCTTTAAGTTTTCAGGGTTTTGGGGGTTTCAAGTTTCGGGTTTCAGTGTGTTAGGATTTCACTATTCTGTAGAGGAGAATGACAGCTTTCCAAATAGTCCTACTTTGTGAAAATTTGAGCTCTCATTCAAACTTTATGGCCATCTGAAGATAAGGGTGCCATAGTGCAATAAATGTGGATGGTTGGCTGTCTTTTTAGACTCCAACATTGCATCACACCCTTTGAAAGATGAAATTTCAGACTTTCGGGATTCAAAAATTTGGGTGTTTGCGCTTTAGAGATCTTCATTACTATTCATCACTCTGAGATTTTGAAAACTCCAAAACTCCTAAACCCAGAAGTCTGAAATTTAAAATTCTGGTTTTGGACTTTGTAATTGTATTGTGTGGCATTGTTCATTTACTTGGCGCAACAAAAGTTCTGAAATTCCAAAACCGTAAAGTCTGAAATTTGGACTTCGAGTTTTGGACCGTTAGGTTTTCGGGGTATCAGGGGTTTCAGGTGTCAGGTTTTTTGGGGTTTCATGTTTCAAGGTTTCGAGATTCTGTTGTTGTGTAGAGTATAGTTAGATATTTCCAAAAGGTCCTACTTTGTGTAAATATGAGCTCCGAGTCAGAAGTTATGGCCATATAAAGATGAGGGTGGCATACTACAATAAATGTGGATGGTTGACTCTATCTTTTTAGACTCTTAAATTGCATCATAGCCTTCAAAATCTGAAATTTTGGACATTCAGGATTTGGAACTTAAGGTATTTACGTTTTAGAGATCATCGTTATTTTTCATCACTCTAAGCTCGTGAAACCTCTGGAACCTCGAAGTTAGAAATTTGGACTTCAGGTTTCAGACTCCGTAATTGTATCGTGTGGTACTATTCATTTCCTTGGTGCGAAAAAAGTTCTAAAATGCCAAAACCTCAAAGTCTAAAATTTGGACTTCGGGTTTTAGACCTTTAGGTTTTCAAGGTTTCAGGGATTTCAAAAATTGGTGTTTCAGTGGTTTTAGGTTTTGGGGTTTAAGGATTTCTTTATTGTGTAGAGGACTCTGAGAGCTTTCCAAAAAGTTCTACTTTGTGAAAATCCAAGCTCCTAGTCAAATCTTATGGCCATATGAAAAAGAGGGTGCCATATGTGTATGGTTGGCTCTATGTTTTTGGATTCTTAAATTGCATCGCACCCTCCAAAATCCAAAAATTCAAAACTTCTGGGATTTGAAACTTCATGTGTTTGCACTTTGGAGATTATTGTTATTGTTCATCGCTTTGAGCTCGTGAAACCTCTAAAACTATGAAACCCCAAAGTCTGAAATTTAGACTTCAGTTTTTAGACTCCAAAATTGTATTGTGTAGCACTGTTCATTTGCTTGGCACAACAAAATATCTGAAATGTTAAACCCTAAAGTCTGAACTTTGGACTTCTGGTCTTAGACCATTTGGTTTTCGTGGTTTTGGGGATTTTGGGGTTTGTAGCTATCGTTGTTGTGTAGAGGACATTGAGAGATTTCCAAACAGTCCAACTTTGTACAAATCCAAACTTCCAGTCAAAATTTATGGCCATCTAAAGATGAGAGTGCCATACTACGAGAAATGTAGATGGCTAGATCTATCTTTTCAGACTTCGAAATTGCATGGCACCCACTGAAATATGAAATTTCAGACTTTCAGGATTCAGAACTTTGAGCGTTTATGCTTCACAGATCGCAGTTATTGTTCATTGCTTTGAGCTCGTGATACCTCTGAAACTTTGAAACCCCGAATTCTAAAATTCAGAATTCATGTTTCAGACCTGTAGGTTTTTGGGGATTTCGGGTTCGGGGTATCAGGGTTTTAGGTTTCGAAGTTTCAGGATTATCCTGTTGTGTAGAGGACACTGAGAGCTTTCCAAAAATTATTTTTTCTTTGTGCAAATCTGAGCTCCCATTTCAAAATTTATGGTCATCTCAAGATAAGGGTGGCATACTACGATAAATGCAGATGGTTAGCTCTATCTTTTTGGACTCTGAAATTGCATTGCATCCTCTAAAATCCAAAATTTTAGACTTTCAAGATTCAAATCTTTAGGCATTTGTGCTTCAGAGATCATCGATATTGTTCATCATTTTGAGCTCGTGAAACCTCTGAAACTCTGAAACCCCGAAGTCCAAAATTAAATCTTCAGGTTTCAGACTCCAAATTTGTATTGGATGATAGTTTTCATTTTCTTGGTGTGACAAAACTTATGAAATTCCAAAACCCCGAAGTCCAAAATTTGGACTTCAAGTTTTGGACCTTTAGGTTTTTCGAGGTTTCGAGTTTTAAGGCTTTGGGTTTCAGGGTTTTAGGATTTCCCTATTGTTTAGAGGACACTAAGAGCTTTCCAAAAGTTGTGCTTTGTTCAAATATGAGCTCCCAGTTAAAATTTATGGCCATCTAAAAATGAGGGTGCCATACTGCAATAATTGTTGATGGTTGGCACTATCTTTTCGGACTCTGAAATTGCATCGCATCCTATGAAATATGAAATTTTAGACTTTCGGGATTCAGAACTTCGGGCATCTACGCTTTGGAGATCGTCATTACTGTTAATCGCTCTAAGATTTTTAAACCTCTGAAACTCCTAAACCCTAAAGTCCAAAATTCAGACTTTGGGTTTTAGACTCTGAAATTGTATTATGTGACACTGTTCATTTTCTTGGCATGACAAAAGTGCCAAAATGTTGAAACCCCGAAGTCCAAAATTCAGACTTCAAGTTTCAAAGCTTTAGGTTTTCCGGGTTTTGGGGCTTTAAGGGTTTCTGGTTTTGGGGTTTCTAGATTTCGTTATTGTGTAGAGGACATTGGGAGATTTTTAAAAATTCCTACTTTGTGCAAATCCAAGCTCCTAGTCAAAAGTTATGGCCATCTGAAGATGAGGGTGCTATACTACAATAAATACATATGGTTGGCTCTGTCTTTTTGGATTTCGAAATTGCATCGCACCCTCTGAAATCCAAAATTTTAGACTTTCGGGATTCAAAACTTTAGGCATTTGTGCTTCGAAGATCATTGTTATTGTTCATCTCTCTGAGCTCGTGAAACCTCTAAAACTCCCAAACCCTAAATTTTGAAATTCAGATTTCGGGTTTTAGACTCTGAAATTACATTATGCGACACTGTTCATTTGTTTGGTATGACAAAAGTTCCAAAATTCCGAAACTGTGAAGTCTGAAACTTAGACTTTAGGTTTCAGACATTAAGGTTTTCGGGTTTTAGGTTTCAGGGTTTCGCAATCTTTCTATTGTATAGAGGACACTGAGAGATTTTCAAAAAGTCCTACTTTTTACAAATCCAAGCTCCCAATCAAAAGTGATGGCCATAGGAAGATGAGGGTGTCATACTAGGATAAATGCAGATAGTTTGCTAAGTCTTTTTGGACACTAAACTTGCATCGCACCCTCCAAAATTTCTGATTTTTAGGATTCAAAACTTTAGGTGTTTACGCTTAGGAGATCGTCATTATTTTTCATCGCTCTGAGCTCGTGAAACCTCTGAAACTTTGAAACCCCGATGTCTGAAATTTGGGATTTGGGTTTTAGACTCTAAAATTGTATTGTGCAGCACTATTCATTTGCTTGGCACGATAAAAGTTCTGAAATTCTAAAACCTCGAAGTCTGAAATTTGGACTTCAGGTTTCAGACCTCTAGGTTTTTAGGGTTTTGGGGGTTTCAGGTTTCGAGGGTTTCCGGTTTCAGAGTTTTGTGATTTCTTTATTGTGGAAATCTGAGCTCCCAGTCAAAAGTTATGGCCATATTGAGATGAGGGTGTTATACTACGATAAAAATAGATGGTTGGTGTATGAAAGAAAATCAACATGTGACTTTCGCATTTGACTTCCTGAGGTCATTCTGAGACAGCTGGTCTAGAATAGAAATGGATGTGTATGTGTGGTGATGATGGATAAGCTAATGAGGCAACCTTATATCTTTTACACTCAATATCAAAATTTGCGAGTCTAAGGGAAAGAATGATCTCCTAACCTAAAGTGGTGTGATGGATCGATATGATATAATAGTTGCTCATAGACTCAATTCAATATTGAACTCTATCGAGATATTATTCATTGGTTGTTGAACACATGGAAAGTGACCTGCAGGCATCTCGTATAGATTTCCAGAAAAGGTCATGGAAGTGATAACGAGAAATGTAATGAAACCATAGGGACTATGGGTGATTTTCTAGTCTAGTCCAGAAAGTGTTATCTTGATCGGCTATTATGATCAATAATGAAAGTTCTGCGATGATATTAAGTGGTTGTGGTGATTATCTAAATACTGATACATGCAAACCAGTGTCGATATCTAATTGGTTAGTAGGCCCGTTGGGTTGCGGGACGGGGGGATCACAACTGAAAAACTCATGGAGGTTGTGGTCCTATTATGGTCATGCACATAATCAAAACCTATTCCCAAGAGCTGTCCAATAATCATAGGCTTGACTAGCTATGATGTTTAGCATGTCTAGTTTTTCTATTTTCTCATAAAACCTAGCAGGTGTGCATAAAAATTGCAAGCGTAAACCCGTATCAACGTCAATCAAGAATTCTGGCTGGTTGGGTTGTGGGACCAAAGGATCACAATTGTATGTATTTTCTTGTTGTGGGTCATTGATGGTTATGTAGAATGAATTGAAATGATTTTTGTAAAACAAGCTAACTATCAAAGGAAATTTAATCTATGTTTTTTGTGTTTTCACAGTATATCAAAGCAAAAAGAAAAAGAAAACTAATATAACAAAATTAAATGTTTTTTATTTTTTATGGTATTTAAGCAATACTTCTAATCTAATAAACAAAATAAATACAAGTAATTATCTGGATGTAGCTAATTACTTATGCGAATATGTAAATCTAAATCTAAAATAGATAACCTAATTTAATCAAAAACCCTTCAAATCCTACCTCAGCGGTGAAGAACAAATCATAACCCTAGAAGATTTATTGTTCCCCACAACTTCCTTGGTAATGTCAAAGAAAAATCTTTCTAATGATTTGATCTACTTGTAATTGCCTAACAATTGTTAGGTTCATTAATTATGCATTATATAATTAATTATTTAATTAATGTTATTAATTAAATATTGTTGTTATTTGGTTTTACTAACCACATTTTTTTTATTTCTTCACAAGGTATAATTTTTATGATTGTTATAACAATTATATGCTTCCCGGATGTAATATTGGAAGCTATTGTATTTTTGTTGCATTGTTGCAACTTCTCATTTGTTTATATCCAGGCTATCCAATATGTATAAATATTGTAGCCTGGACTATTGTACTTGGTTGATTGAGTTTAATAAAGTTAATTAGGCTTCTGCCCTTGTTGCTCAATTTACATTTGGTATCAGAGTGAATTGAAGCTCTTAGCAAGTTTGGAGAAGGTTGCAGAGGAAGGAGAATTCATGGAGAAGAAATCTGCATAAATGGAGATCCAGTGTAACCTCGTGCATCTTCCCAGAACCCCCTGCAAAATCACAACCTCTTTTCCATTATCCAGATAAATGTAAAGAAAAAAAATTCCTTGGTGCCCTATGCACGAGGAAAATTTGTTTCCTAGAACTTACAAAATTAAAAAAAATTCCCCATCAAGGGTTTTTCCTTTAAAGCTATTTTTTAGTTACAGATAATTTATCTATACTATCAAATTTGGAGGGGTTGTTGTTTGCATAGCTCCCACAGACAGTTGTCAGAGCTTCCCACCAAGCCTTTGATTGGGCTCTACTGTTGCACTGGGTCATTGGTTGTTCAAACCGAGCTATTCTTCATCAAGGACTGAGCCTCTCAGGGATCATTTCTCGAGTCTCATATTGCAAGATCCCTACAAAAATACACAAATCTGAAGATCAATCAAGCTACATTGGTTTCGATTGGCGAGTTGTATTGGCATTAACAGTGCCAAAGTAAATCAGGAATTCGTGAAAACACTTGCACAATACACTCAGTGGCAATGTTAGAAGCATAACATCGGTGTATAAAGAGGATCAAATTGCATGTTCAAAGTAGACAATAAACAAAAGAGAGATGATCTCTATTTTTATTGCAAACTGTGGAAACACACCTTCCACGCCAAGTCATCTCCATGCACCTGTGAAGCACGTGACCTCCTCCTCTTAGTGAACCTGCAATAAAAAAATGTGGAGTCAATATCATACGGCGGAAATGAATAATAATCAATGTGAATTGGCGGTCATCAAACAACAAGTTGGTAAAACATGCACAATAAGGTAAACTTACTGCAATAGTAAGCCATGCAAAATAAGGATGATGAAGAGGATCAAGAACTTTCTTCACATCAAAAATGGAAAGGAAAAGGTAAAGGAAAACCTAATTCCTATTAAAATTCCCAACATTAGAATCAGTATCACGGGGACAAACAATAGAAGAAGCAATGTCCAATCTGCAAAAGAGGACATGACTTAAAAGATTGTTAGTATAATAATTATAAGAAAGTTTCATCAAGTAACTCTAGACCTCGACAACGACAATCTTACAAGGGACATTCTAACCAAAATCAAGGGCAGAAAAAGGGGAACTGGAAAAGAATACCTCATTAGCAAGAAAATATTGTTGAGCAAGAAGAACATTCAAATAATGAAGAATTATTATACACTGGTCAATCAAGTGAACCATCCACATCATCTAGTGATGTCTGGTATGTTGATTCGAGAGGCACTCGACACATGATTGGCCACAGATATTGGTTTACCTCAATTAGGGACAAGCCTTTGAAAAACCATGTTTCGTTGGGTGATGATTTTTCATATACAGTTCAGCGAATTGGGAACATTTCTATACGTGTTGGTTCGTGTAACTGTAGAATATCAAATGTCTTATATGTCCCTAGGTTGACAAAGAATCTTCTTTCAATTAATCAACTCCTAGATCACAACCTAAAAATTTACTTTGATACTCATTCTAGAAAGAAAATGTGTTTGATTCGAGATAAATCATGAGGCTCAAAAATAGTTGCAAAATCCTGCAATGTGGGATGCATGTTCCAGCTTGATTTTTTCCACAGAGATGATCAAGAACTTGTGGCTAATAACTCTACCTCAGCACAGTTGTGGCATCAGAGACTTGGTCATGTTAGTTTCAAGTATCTCGAGGCACTACACCGGTGCAATATGATACATGGGCTACCATCTCTTCATTAGGATATAGACAAGTGTCCTCACTGCCTAATAGGAAAACAACACATAGCGTCATTCTAGAAGAGTGCATATTGAGCTCATGGTAAGCTTGATCTAGTTCATACCAATCTTTGCAGTCCGATGCAACCGAGTCATTCTAGATTTCAGTACTTCATGTTATGTGTTGATGACTATTCAACGAAAATGTGGATTTTTTGTCTTCGCAAGAAAAGTGTAGCTTTTGAAACTTTCAAGAATTTTAAAGTAGCAGTTGAGAACGAAATTGGTCATCACATCAGAATTCTCTGCTCAGATTGAGGGGGGGAATTCACTAGTAACGAGTTCAAAGACTACCTACAAACTCACGGGATTCGTTGACAAATTTCTCCTCCACACACACCGCAACATAATGGTGTTGTTGAGAGAAGAAATTGTACTACCATGGAAATGGTGTGATGCATGATCGATGACTCTGGACTTACAAATAAATTTTGGGCAGAAGCAACAAATACAACAGTGTATTTGTTAAATAGATTTGACACCATTGCTCTTGAAGGAGTAACACCACAAGAAGCATGGTCAAATTGGAAACCATCTATTACACACCTTAGAGTATTCAGGTGCAAAGTAAGTATGCACATACCCAAGCAAAACAGATAGAAATTGGACATGAAGTCACATAAACTCATCTTCATTGGTATAGTGAAGAGACTCTTGGGTATAGATTAATGGATCCAAAGACCAGAAAAGTCTACACCAACAGAGATGTTGAGTTTTTTTAGAAGAAGGAATCAAAGTCTCCTCCTCCAAACTCACCTGATGTAGATTCTTCACCAGTTGTAAAAAATTGAAGCTGATGTTCCCACAGATGATGAAAGTGATGATGGGGATGATGGTTTTTGATATGATAGAACCACGACCCACATGAATAGTTCAACTTATACCAAAGATGTGTACTAGCATATTACGAGATGCAAGAATGGATGCTCCACCAGATACATCCACCCCTAGACCACAAAATCGCATTAAAGCAAGAGAAGAAGTTAACGTTTCTTTGATGAGTAGAGTTATCGAGTCTGATGAGCCCTCTTCAGTCTAGGAAGTCCTACAGTCAAAATCTTGGAAAGATGCCATGGACTCTGAATATCAGTTAGTAATGAAAAAAAACACTTAGCAGATTGTCGATCTTTCACCAGGGAAGAAACCCATTAGATGCATATGGATATTCAAAACGAAGTACAAAGTAGATGGGACATTGGAAAAATACAAATAAAGACTTGTAGCAAAGGGGTATACACAAAAAGAAGGCATTGACTATGAGGAGACATTTTCTCCCAAAACTAAGATCAAGATGATCAGGATGATCTTTTCTCTAGCTACACAATTTGGTTGGAAAGTCCATTAGATGGATGTAAAGAGTACCTTCCTGAATGGATATTTACAAGAAGAAGTCTACATGACTCAACCTGAGGGATATGTGGTACCTAGTCAAGAAGAAAAGGCATGCAGACTCATTAAATCTCTGTATGGCCTTAAACAAACACCTCGGGCATGGTACATCAAGATTGATGAGCATCTCATACAACATGGATTTGTTAGAAATCCATATGATCCCAATATTTACCTAAAAAAGAAAGGGAGGGAGATTGTGATTGTCGTTGTCTATGTCGATGATCTAGTCATCACTGGAAGTTCAGTGAGGATGATCAATGTAACGAAGAAAGATCTTAATCGATCATTCGACATGAAATATCTCGGGCTGATGTATTATTGTCTTGGATTGCAAGTATGACAAAAAGAGAATCACATTTTTTTTTCTCAGATGAAATATACCAAGACAACGATCGATAAATTTAGGATGATAGATTACACACCAATTGCTACACCTATGGAGAACAGATTGTAGTTATCTCGTTCAGATCCATCTACTAAGGTAAATTCCACTCTCTATCGGTAGTTGATTGGGAGTCTCATTTACCTAACCTACACTAGACCAAATATAAGATTTGCAGTAAGCTATTTATCCAAGTTAATGAAAGAACCCAAAGTTTTTAATTGGAAGGTAGAAAGGTGCATCTTGAGATATCTCAAAGGATTAGTAGATCTTGGTCTAGAATACAAGAAGAATGACAACTTCTTATTGTTGGGATATTTGGATTCAGATCATGCAGGCAACATTGATGACAGAAAATTCACTTCAGGATTTGTATTTTTTATGGGATCTAGACCAATATCATGGGGAAGTAAGAAACAACACTTTGTTTCTTGTTCTTCCACAGAAGATGAGTATCGTTATGCAGGAGAAGTTTTGTGTGAAGCAATTTGGCTATGTCTCATACTAGAAGGACTTGAAATACCACAGGATAAACTAACTACCATGTATGTTGACAATGAAGGTGTTCTCAAAATTATTTGCAATCCAGTTTTTCACAAGATAACAAAGCACATTGAGGTACAGGTTCAGTTTATACACGATCATGTCTTGAAGAACAACATCCAGCTTCAATTTTTTCCAGCAGCTGAACAACGGGTAGATATCTTTACAAAGTCACTTGCACGTGACAAGTTTGAGCTTTTCAGAGAGTTCCTCTCCTCATCCCTTAAGACAATGCACAATTAAGGGGGGGAATGTTAGGTTAATTAATTATGCATTATATAATTATTTATTTATTTAATGTTATTAATTAAATATTGTTGTTATTTGGTTTTATTAACCATATTTGTTTTATTTCTTCATGGATATAATTTTTATGATTGTTATAACAATTATATGTTTCCTAGATGTAATATTGGAAGCTACTATATTTTTGTTGCATTGTTGCAACTTCTCATTTGTTTGTATCCAGGCTATCCAATATGTATACATATTGTAGCTTGAACTATTGTACTTGGTTGATTGAGTTTAGTAAACTTAATCAAGCTTCCACCCCTGTTGCTCAATTTACAAAAATTAAAATGAACAATTTTTCTACTCTATTTGATATGTAATTGAAACTAATGATTCAAAATTGGAAATTTGACAAATGAAGCAAACAAACAAGTAATTCCAACCTGGATAAGCAAGAGCTTTTACAAATCTAGTTGTATTTGTATCTGTCCCCTCAGTTTTTTCCTTTCTTTCTTTGTGTGTCCATATGAGTCCAAGGGATTGGGAATGCAAGAACAACAACAGAAGAAGACGCTTGATAAATGGTAGCTTTAAGGTAGTCTGATTGCAATGCAAGTAGAAGAGATATAACACAAGAGATCTAAGCTTGGCTATGTAATTCCTAGCAGGATTGTGGCAACTATACTATGCAAGATACACAAAAATTCTCAGGCCTTTTACTTGAATACAAGCATGGAATATATAGAAATTGGGGTTGGGATGTGCCTTCATGCACAAGGCAAGAAGAGGTAGTTCCAACTAACTAAATCTATTTAAAAATAGAAGAGGGAAGGAGAACCAAACAATCAAAAATATTTTTAGACAAATTGGTTCACAAATGCATCCTAAAAGTGAAGTTAAGTGAAGCATCGTATGTTAAAAACAAGCATGATGAATTCTGGAAAAATCATTCATGACCGCTGCCCTACCTAGGACCGCTGCCCTGCCTAGGTAGCAGTTTCAAAACCGCCACCTAGGCAGGGTGGTGGTCCTAACACTAAAGGCCAAAACATGCACAAAATGAAGCGAGAAGCTAGGAAAAAAGTGTGGCAAAGCTAAGTAAGAATGTCTAGGCTACAAATATACACTGCATATGGATTTAGGAGCTCGAACATCTTCTAAAAGGACATGAATCATCATTGGGGACTTTTGTAACTATTTTCCGACAATGTAGCACATGTAAATTTGGGTGTGTATAATTGGCTATGTCTTTTTGGACACCTAAATTGCATCGCACATTCTGAAATCTGAAATTTTAGACTTTCAGGATTTGGAACTTTGAGTGTTTTCCCTTCAGAGATTGTCGTTATTGTTCATCACTCTAAGCTCATGAAACCTCTGAAAATCTGAAACCCTGAAGTACTAAATTCATACTTCATGTTTCTGACTCCGAAATTGTATTATGTGGCACTATTCATTTTGTTGGTATAAAAAAAGTTTGGAAATGTCAAAAACCTGAAGTCTAAAATTTACACTTTGTGTTTTTGTCCTTTAGGTTTTTGGGGTTTTTGGGGTTTTGTACTTTAAGGTTCTAGGGGTTTTGGGTTTCAATATTTTGATGGTTTCTATTTTCATGGTTTTGAGATTTCACTGTTGTGTAGAGGACACTAAGATATTTCCAAAAAGTCCTACTTTGAGAAATTATGAGCTCCCAGTCAAAATTTACGGCAATCTAAAGATGAGGGTACCATATTGCAATAAATTCGGATGGTTGGCTCTGTCTTTGCAGACTCTGAAATTGCATCGCACCTTCTAAAATCCAAAATTCTAGACTTTTGGGATTCGAAACTTTGGGAATTCACACTTCAGAGATCATTGTAACTGTTCATCGCTCTGAGCTCATGAAATCTGTGAAACTTTGAAACCCCGAAGTCTAAAATTCAGACTTCTGGTTTCAGATTTTGAAATTGTATTGTGCGGCACTATTCATTTACTTAGCACGACAAAAATTTTGAAATGCCAAAACCCAGAATTTTTAAATTCATACTTTGGGTTTTAAACCTTTAGGTTTTCAAGGATTTAAGGGTTTCAGGTTTTAGGGTTTTAATATTTCATTGTTGTGTAGAGGACACCAAGAGCTTTGCAAAAATTCCTAGTTTTTGCAAATCTGATTTCCTATTCAAAAGTTATGGCCATCTAAAGATAAGCGTGCCATACTACAATAAATGTGGATGGTTGGCTCTATCTTTTCGGACTCCAAAATTGCATCGCACCCTCCAAATTTTGAAATTTCAAACTTTCAAGATTTGGAACTTCAGGAATTTGCTCTTTGGAGATCGTCGTTATTGTTCGTCACTCTAAGTTCGTGAAACCTCTGAAACTCGAAACCCGAAGTTTGAAATATGACTTCGGGTTTCAAACTCCAAAATTGTATTCTGTAGCATTGTTAATTTGCTTGGTGTGACAAAAGTTCTAAAATGTCAATACCTCGAAGTCTGAAATTCAGACTTTCGGTTTTGGACCATTAGGTGTTCGGGTGTTTCCGATTTTGTGGTTTCAGGTTTCAAGATTTTAGGATTCTGCTGTTGTGTAGAGGACACTGAGAGATTTCCAAAAATTCCTACTTTGTGCAAATCTAAGCTCCCAGTCAAAATTTATTGCCATATGAAGATGAGGGTACCATAGTGCAATAAATGTAGATGGTTTGCTTTGCCTTTTCGAACTCTGAAATTTTATCACACCCTCCGAAATATGAAATATCATACTTTCAGGATTCATAAATTTTGGCATTTTTGCTTCAGAGATAGACATTATTGTTCATCACTCAGAGCTTGTGAAACCTCCAAAACTCCAAAACCCTAAAATATGAAATTCAGACTTCGGGTTTCGAACTCCGAAATTATATTGTGCAGCACTGTTCATTTGCTTAGCATGACAAAAGTTCCAAAATGTTGAAAACCTGAAATCTAAATTTTGGACTTTGGGTTTTGGACATTTAGGTTTTTGAGGTTTCAGGGGCTTCAGATTTCAGGGTATTTGTATTTCTCCATTCTATAGAGAACATTGAGATCTTTCAAAAAATTCCTACTTTGTGCAAATTTGAGTTCCCATTCAAAAGCTATGGCCATCTGAAGATGAGGGTGCCATACTGTAATAATTGCGTATGGTTGGATCTATCTTTTTGGACTCTAAAATTGCATCACTTCCACTGAAATATGAAATTTTGGACTTTCAGGATTTGGAGCTTCAGGCCTTTGTGCATATGAGATCGTTGTTACTGTTCATCGCTCTAAGCTCGTGAAACCTCTGAAACCCTGAAGTCTGAAATTCAGAATTCAGGTTTCAGACCTTTAGGTTTTTGGGGTTTAGGGGGTTTTGGGTGTTGGAGTTTAGGTGGTTTTAGGTTTTAGGGTTTAGGTATTTCTTTGTTGTGTAGACAACACTGATAGCTTTCCAAAAAGTCCTACTTTGTGCAAATCCAAGCTCCCAGTTAAAAGTTATGGCCATCTGAAGATGAGGGTGCCATACTGTGGTAAATGTGGATGGTTGGCTCTATCTTTTTGGACTATGAAATTGCATCACAACCTCCAACATCCAAAATTTTAGATTTTTTGGATTTGGAACTTCAGACCATTGCACTTCAAAGATCATCCTTACTGTTCATTGTTCTGAGCTCGTGAAACCTCCAAAAATATGAAATTACAAAGTTTGAAATTCAAACTTCAGGTTTCAGACTCTGAAATCGTATTGTGGAACATTGTTCATTTGTTTGGTGAGATAAATTTTTTGAAATGCTGAAACCTTGAATTTCGAAACTCAGACTTCAAGTTTTAAACCTTTAGGTTTTTGGGGGGGACTTGGGGATTTCATGTTTCAGGGTTTTGGGGGTTTTAGGATTTTTAGATTTTGTTGTTTTTTAGAGGACACTGAGAGCTTTCCAAAAATTCCTACTTTATGCAAATCTGAGCTCCCAGTCAAAATTTATGGCCATCTAAAGATGAGGGTGCCAAACTGCAATAATTGCGGACGGTTGGCTCTTTATCAACGTACTCCAAAATTGCATCGCACCCTTTGAGATCTAAAATGTTGGACATTCAGGATTCAAAACTTCAGGTGTTTTCACTTCAGAGATCTCCATTACTGTCAATCGCTCTGATCTCATGAAGCCTCCAAAACTCTGAAACCCCGAAGTCTGAAATTGAAACATCAGGTTTCAGAATCCGAAATTTATATTGTGGGGCATTTTTCATTTGATTAGGGTGACAAAAGTTCTAAAATCACAAAACCCTGAAGTCCAAAATCCAGACTTCACGTTTTGGACCTTTATGTTTTCAAGGTTTCTTGGTTTCGGGATTTTGGTATTTGGGGGTTATGGGATTTTGATGATGTGTGGAAGACACTAAGAGTTTTCCTAAAAGTCCTACTTTGTGCAAATCCAAGGTCTCTTTCAAAATTTATGGCCATCTTAAGGTAAGAGTGCCATACTGCAATAAATGCAAATGGTTGGCTCATTTTTTAAGACTCCAAAATTGGATCGTACCCTCCAAATTCAAAAATTTCAGACTTTAAGGATTTGGAACTTCCGACATTTATGCTTCAGAGATCATTGTTATTGTTCATAGCTCTGAGCTCATGAAACCTTTCAAACTTTGAAACCCCAACTTCGGGTTTTGGACTCCAAAACTTTATTGTGTGGTACTGTTCATTTGCTTGGCACGACAAAAGTTCCAAAATGTCGAAACCCCAAAGGCTGAAATTCAAACTTCAAGTTGTGGAGATTTAGGTTTTTGGGGTTTCATGGATTTCAAGTATAAGGGTTTCGAGGGTTTTAGGATTTTGCTGTTGTGTAGAGGACACATAGAGCTTTCCAAAAAGTCCTACTTTGTGAAAATCCGAGCTTCCAATCAAAATTTATGGCCATCATAAGATGAGGGTGCCATACGACAATAAATGTGGAAGGTTGGCTCTATCTTTTCAAACTCTAAAATCACATCGCACCCTCATAAATATGAAATTTCAAACTTTCGAGATTCATAACTTCGGGCATTTGCGCTTTGGAGATCATCATTACTGTTCATCACTATGAGCTTGTGAAAGCTCTGAAAATCCGAAACCCCAAAGTTTGAAATTTAGAGTTTGGGTTTCGGACTCCGAAATTGTATTGTGCAGCACTATTCATTTTCTTGGTGCAAAAAAGTTCCAAAATGTCGAAACCCTGAAGTCTGAAATTATGACTTCAATTTTCAAATATTTTAGGGGTTTCATGTTTCAGGGTTTTGGGATTTTGGTGCTGTGTAGAGGACACTGAGAGCTTTCCAAAAATTTCTACTTTGTGTAAATCTGAGCTCCCAGTCAAATGTTATGACCATTTGAAGATGAGGGTGCCATACTGTAAAAATGTGGATGGTTGGCTCTATCTTTTCGAACTTTGAAATTTCATCACACCATCCAAAATCTAAAATTTCAAAATTTTGCGATTCGTAACTTCGGGTGTTTGCACTTTGAAGATTGCCATTACTGTTCATCGCTCTTAGCTCATGAAACTTATGAAAATTAGAAACCCCAAATTTTGAAATTCAGACATTGGGTTTCGAACTCTGAAATTGTATTGTGTAACATTGTTCATTTGTTTGGCATGACAAAAGTTTTAAAATGCCAAAACCTTGAAGTTTGAAATTCAGACTTCACGTTTCGGAACTTTATTTTTTCGGGGTTTCATGTTTTAGGTTTTCATGATTTTGGTGTTGTGTAGAGGATATTGAGAGCTTTCCTAAAAGTCCTACTTTGTGTAAATATGAACTACCAGTCAAAATTTATGGCCATCTGAAGATGAGGGTGTCATACTGCGATAAATGCATATGGTTAGCTCTGTCTTTTCAGACTCTGAAATTGCATTGCACCCTCCAAAATCTAAAATTTTGGACTTTTGGGATTCAAAACTTCGGGAATTTTCACTTCGGAAATCGTCATTACTGTTTGTTGGCAAGAAACTTTGGTAGGGAAAAATTGATGGTCTTCTTGCCAATGCTTTGGGAATGTAAGTCCCTCTACTTAACCGGTGCAACTTTTGTATATGCATGCACGAGTGAAAAAGGTGGATTTTTCCTTGTGGCCTTGCTACTGGGGATCCAACAGGGGCACTGTATTGACCCTGTGGAAAAGCTAGCAATTTCTTACTAAAGAGGACTTTGTCTAGAAGTGGGAAAGGAAGTGAGAATATGAGGTAAGGTGAGCTAATGTTGTAGGTAGAAAATCAAATTCCTACACACACTAGTTAGAAACTTCATCACATGCACTAAATTAAGAGGACACAAATCTGTAAGTAGTAATAAGACCAAATAGAATTTGATGAGCACAAAGTATCATGAAATCCCTTAGTCAAAGAAATCTAGAAACTCCTTCTTGTATTGATTGCTAAACCAAAGTTGTAAATGGTGGGGAAATGGATGAAATTTGAGAATGAGGAGGATGGAAGAATTTGGCTATCTCCTTTGTTCTCTTGAGTTTACAAACTCAATCACTAACCCTTTTAAATGGGAATGGCTTTAAAACTTATACAATGAGAGGTGACTCATCATCTACCCCCCAATGCCTTTTCATAAGTCCTCACACAACTTAAAAATTTTCAACTTCCTAGGAAGCTTTAAAGTCCCTTTTTATAACATAAAGGTGACTTATTACATTGGAAACATGAATACATGTGAAAAAATGCAACCCCAACGCAAAATTAGAACATTGAGAATAGAGAGAAAGTTTGGGGTATGAATAGAAGAGAGAGAAGAAGAAGAGAATATGTTGCCCCTAATGAATTTCAATGATCCTTTGTGATAGAAATCCCCAATGCGATGAAACTTTGAATCTTCAAAATCATGTGAAAATCCTTCAAATTAGCTCATAGATGATTTGGAATGAGTGTTTAAAAACACTGCTGAATGGTTCTACCGATGACTACAACTTCCAACCCGCACAAGATACTCCTGCAACTTGACCCATGAAGTGAGTGTTGAAACATACAATTGAATTCTCTTAGATGAATCTCAAATTCTCTATAAGCAATGCCCATGGATGATCCTGAATGATGGTATTGATGTAAATGATCATCTCTTTATGCCCCATTGTTCCAAAATGGCCCCTTGAGTATGACTTACCACTGATAGCAAGCACCCACGTGGGAGACTTACTATTTATAGTAAGAGGTGATTCTTACTTCTTCTTGACCATATTGATGTGATGAAGTTATTCATTCAATCCTGTGCACACTACCTTTTCCTTGGCCACTTCTTGGGTTCACTTACTATTTTTAGTAAGTACCCATATAGAGAGCTTACTATTTTTATTAAGAGGTCATTTTTACTATTTTATGCTTTGGACAATCATTCTATCTTCCTAGTGATCTTCAGTGCACACCGCATTTGACATACCCACTTTTGATGAAAAATTTCCAAACATAGCCAGTATGCATAGGAAAACTTACTATTTTTAGAAAGAGGACTTCCACTAGTCAATTTGTGATGAAACATATTTTTCCAAACTCAGCTCGTTGTCCTGGTCATGTCCTCCAAATTTCACTTGATTTCGCCCACTAGAATGCTTGGAAACAAAATTTAAGCATGGAGCCACTATGACAGACATTAATGGAGCTTGAAATTTGTAGGTCTGGTTTTTGTCTTCGTTCACAATGAAAAACAACTCCATTGCGATAGGTTTTCCATTTGGAGTTTTTGTGCATTTTTTTAGCTTGTTTCCATTACCGAATTGATGGGAAATCTGACAAATGTGTGTTGGTGCACAGAAGGGGGATTTTTTTGGAACAAATATTTCAGGGCACCATTCGACCCCTCGTTTGTTGCATATTGATCGTCTTGAAAAAAGTGGAAGTCTACAAAATATGACACCTCAATCTGACTTGTATTTGCAGCAAGATATGAGGATTTTTTGATTCGGTGACTTCATGGTTATTTAACGAAAAATATTTATTTTTCTTCATTTCTCATTTTTTGACACTTTTTTCTCTAAGACCTATACATTTTCATGGAGTGGATGGTTTTTTTGGGCATTGCGAAGATGGTTTGGAAAAACAATGGTAGACCAGGTGTCTGGACAACCATGTATAAAGCCATGACAAGGTATAAAGTTGTGAAGAAGAAATGGGGGGCGGGGGGGGGGGGGGGGGATGGCTAAGTGCCAGATTTAAATTATTCAAAAAGAATGCATAGAAAGGGTGGGGCATATTTTTTCATGTTTGATTTCCCTCACCTCAAAGGGACGTGATGGACACTGAATTCCACGGTGAGAAAGGTGATGACACATGGCGAAGATCTGACGGTTGAGAATGGAGGCCTGATAAGCACCTCGGGGATGGAAATTCACTCTTGAAGAGGTCACATGAGTGAATAGGAGTATCCTTAGGTGCTGGGCACATTTTTTCATGTTTTATGTCCCTCACCTCAAAGGGACGTGAGGGACATCAAGTTCCATGGTGCTCCGGGTGATGACACGTGGCAGTGATCCAACGATGAAGGCTTTGAGCTCCCATAAGCACCTAAGGGCTGAACTAGTGATACCAGAGGTCATATGTGGATCTAAAGGGCTTTACGGGGGTTGTTCACATTTTCCAAACCTTGATGTCCCTAACCTTGAGGAACGAGAGGAACACAAAATCCTGCCATGCTCCTGGAGCTAAAAATATCTTGAGCTCCTGAACCTTGAGGACAACTTGCGACGACAATATCTTGAGCTCCCGATGGACTTGTTTGTTGAAATGTTATATGATATTTACTATAAATGGCCTTATGAATCCAATGGTGTGTGTTTTAGGTCTTGATTCATCCATTTTATCCCTAAAAATCAGATTTATTCATCTGGTACTCCACCTATACATGAGAAAAACTACTTACAAAACCATTGCGCCAAATGTTTGTGAAAAAAATAATTTCACCATATTGTAGGGATTGGAATTATCTTTCAGATGATGTTTTGGTTTTATCCTAACTCCATCTAGAGCTCCTGAAATCACCTTCCAAATCTCAGTAGCTTTTTTGTCATGTGCACTGCCTATGCCTTTGAACCCTAATTTTGGTGAAACTGCCCCAACTTTTCCAAGTCCTTCCAGAATATTCCTAAATCACTTCCATGATGTCCCGAGGCCTTTGAATCCCCTTGGTATCCTATTTGGATTGTTTGTTCCACTCCATGGGGTTTCTCCATTCCTAGGAAACCTAGTGATAACCCTTCCCACAATTTCCTGAAGCTTGCTACTTTTAATGAACTCCTAAAATCACCAAGGGGGAATAAATGGAATTTCCTAAATCACCTAGGGGGATGAGATAACATTAATTGAGAGGTCACTTGGACTAACTAGGTAGACCCGAGGTGTGTTGGAATGGTAAGACTTGAAAAACTTAACACATGGGTATAGCTTTCATGCTTAGAAATTGTTAATTTCCTTGTTTCACATTTGCATGACAACAACTGGCTCTATCTTGGGGAGATGACATAGACTAAGTGCATAAAATACATGACAGGGGGAATCCATAATCTTAACTTTAGACCATATGATCCATTGAACAATTTCTTATCCATTGGGCCCTGTGGAGTCATATACAATTTACAAGAGAGAAAGATAACGAAGAAGGAAACACACACACACACAACGATGAAAAGAAAACACACGACACATAAAAGGAAAGGAAACACACATTAAAAAAGGGAAATTCACCTAGAAATTACCTATGGTACAAGGTAGGGGACAACTTGCTTTCACTTAAGCACTTTTCAATCCTCAAAAGTTACCCTTGAGTAGGAAACCCTGAGTGATGTTGTTCTGCGAAGCTTTTTACTGGTTATAGAAAGTAGCCTCCTCTCCTTAACAACTTATGAAATTTGGGTGCTTTCATAACCATGTGTGTTTTTGTAGGAATGAGTCCATGTGATATTTTTGATGCCCAAGCCTTCGCTTAGAAATTACAATGCCTTCATGTTCTTTGAAATCGGTTTCATAGTGTCAACTGCCTTCCGTGTTTATCCACATAGCTGGTTTTTCATTGAGCATCTCATCGCTACCTTGAAGCTGATTTTTCTGTTTAAAAATCATCAAGAACTATTTCCTCTTCTTCATGGTTTACATCATTTGGAAATTCAGGGTGCCATCTTGTAACTCAAATCTCCTCAATGCTTCTTCAAGGTTCATGCCTCTCCAAGAATTCATGGATGGCCCTATCAAGATGGGATTATAATCTTTCTCCTTGGTTGTCACAAATTGATTCATCTGCCTGCTATTTTGACACAAGATGTTGGTTCTTAGACTTCTAGATTTTTGCACCATGTTCCTCGTCTTCTTCTCTGGAAGCAATCTCTCCATGTCCCCCTTCACTGGTATGGCTACAGAAGACCAATTCATCTGAATTTTACCTCCCAATTGGTGACAGAAACCCCTTCTTAGCAACATTCCAAATGAAGTCGGAATGTTTGCTACCAAAATCATTGCTGAAACTTTCTTGTCTGGAAATCTAGCGAGATCCACCTATGCATATTTTACCTTCCCTACAAGTGGGACCTCTTTTGACTCCAAAGAGTAACAAGATCCAATGGGTGGAGTCATGGTGAGTTTGAGATCCTTTACAACCTTTAAAGGCATCACGTTGTCTGAGGCACTAGAATCTATTATGTAATTATTCAGTGCATATTCTCCAACAAGAAGGGATACATAGAAATGATCGTCCTTGTCAGTCTTGGATGTGCTCAAGGAAAGCGTGTTCTATGAGGGAGGTGCAAGTGGGTTTGGTAGTATTCCTTTGGAACTAGGAGCTACATCATTGGATGTTAAACTACAACTCCTGATGTCTTGAACAAACCTCTTGAATTTTTTAGGGTGAGTCTATAGATATTGAGTTTCAGTAATCTGTACCTTGACTCTTTTCGCATATTCTACAAAGTCAAAGGGAGGGTATGAGGACAAGGCAAATGAAGGGGCTAAATTTGGAGTTGGGGTAGGTTTGGAATCAGTGTTTGATGCTTGGGGAATGAAGGGTATTTTGAAAGGTACACTAAGAGCTTTTAAAGTACTAAGTTTTAGAGGGTCATATTTAGATTTAGAATTGGAAGAGGCATCGAAAGACTTACTTGGAATTTCATGAGCCTTCTTACTTGCTACATGATCAGGCTTCAACAATGCAAACTCTATGGAGGGTTGGAGCGGAGATCCTCAAATGATTATTTATTTTTACAGAGTTGCCATAGGAGAATCATCAGTATTATTTTTCTTTGCAACAATGGAGGGAGGTGTTCATTTCTCAAACTAAGAACAAGTGAATACCACACATGAGAAACTAGGTGCATCTTCTTTGTCATCTTCATCACCTCTAGAATACTCGCATAATCTGATTTTTGTATCGTTTTCAAGCTCATAAACTTATAGGATATCATCACCTTTTCTTTATTATTCAAGCTCTGCTTCACTTTCCTAAACCATGTAATTTACATTCATGGGTGGGCCTTCCAAAGCAAGCCTTCAGGGTGTTCATGCAATTTTATTTTTATGGTTTCGTTGAGAAAATACTCGTTTAGAAAATTCCCTTTTCAACGATTCCATCTCATTCACCAATTTTTGCAGCAATGAATATGTTATCTCATCTCCATGATGTTGGGCCTTTCCCTTTGATGGATTCTTGATCTTTACAGAGAGGATGAGATCATCATCAAGTTCAATGGCCATCCTTTGTACTTCTACAATGTTCCTTAGTTGACATCTTTATAAGATGAATCCTACCTATGGTGATTGAGAATTGATGAAGAATCTCTTGACATTGTTTTAAGACAATGAATCCTCTTTAGGTATCCTATGAAGTAACTATTCAAAATGAGCCATGAAGTCTCTCATAGTTTCACCTTCTCCTTTCTTCATTTGAGCCAACTGCACCAAGAGGTCCTAAGAGTCTTCAGTTGATTTAAATATTTCCTCGAAGGAAGTCTTGATGTCATTCCAACCAGTGATAGATCTAATAGGAAGGAGCTAGAACCATTTTTCTACTTTTTCATGGAGAGATTCCATGAAAAATCTTACAGCAACGTCTTCATGTTCAACTCTAAGAATCTCGCATGATGTGGTGAAAGTGGTGATGTGTTCTTCAAGTATCTGTGTGCCATCACCTTTGAACTTTGGAAAGTTCTTATGGTTACCTGTTAGTAGATCATGAAGAGGGAGTTCAAGAGCAAGCAGGCCTGTATTTCTTCCCCATGGAACAATGGGTTGAGGTCTTTCTACTTTATCTTCCATTTTCATTTCTGCTTCTTCTTCAGCGCTTGCTTCTACAAATTCTTCTTCTTCTAGGAACTCAATGCTCAAGGGTGGTACAAAAATGAGATAATTTGAAGAGGGAGTATCAACAGGAGTTTGGATAGGATTTCTAGGTAAATTGATTGAAGAGCCAGATGGAGAGGAGGTCTGAGAGAAGAAGTATGGATTATCTCTAATTTGTTCTTGCTGATTTTGAAAAGCCTAGAAATTGGAATCTACAACACCTTTCGACCTACTCAACCTGGTGTATCATCCTTCAACCAGATTTTGGAAACTCTTGCAATGGGAACATGAAATGACGTTGTGGAATATGAAAGGTCACGTGTAGGAATTTGATAGTGTATCTTTCATCAATGGATTTTCATGAACTCTTTTTTTTGTTTTTTCTATATTTGTTTTTTTTTTTGGACCTTGCAGTCATATTTTGGGTGTAGATATTGCTAAATATGCTCCACGGTGGGTGTTAAAAACTGTTGGCGGAAAAAAAAAATTAGGTACAAATTGATGGACTTATTTCCAACGCTATGGGAGTCTAAATCCCTCTACTTAATTGGTGCAACTACTGTATATGCATGAACAAGTGAAAAGGGTGGATTTTTACTAGTGACCTTGCGGCCAAGGATCCAATAGGGGCACTCCAATGACCCTATGGAAAACATAACAATTTATTTCTAGAAATGAATTTGTCTGGAAGTGGGAAAGGGAGTGAGAATATGAGGTATGGGAACTAATGTTATAGGTAGAAAATCAAATTCCTACACACACTAGTTAGAAACTTCAACACATGCACTAAATTAAGAGGAAATAGCTCTACAAGTGGTAGTAAGACCAAATAGAATATGATGAGTAAAAAGTATCATGAAATCCCTTATTCAAAGAAAGTTATAAACTCCTTGTTCTTGTATTTATTGCAAAACCAAATTTGTACATAGTGGGGAAATGGATGAAATTTGAGAATGAGGGGAATGGAAGAATTTGGCTATCTCCTTTGTTCTCTAAATTCCCTCTTGAGTTTACAAAATCAATAACCAACCCTTTGAAATGGGAATAGCTTTAAAATTTATAGAATGAGATGTGTCTCATCATCTACCCCCAATTCCATTTCATATTTCCTCTCACAACTTAAAACTTTTCAACTTCCTAGGAAAATTTTAAGTCCTTTTTAATAACATAAACTTGCCTTTTACATTAGAAACATTAAGACATATGAAAAATTACAACCCCAACACAAAATTAGAACATTGAGAAGAGAGATAAATTTGGGGGTATGAAGAGAAGAGAGAGAGAAGAAGAAGAGAATATGTTTCCCCTGATGAATTCTGACGATCCTCATTGATGGAAAGCCCTAATGTGATGAAACTCTGAATCTTCAAATTCATGTGAAACTCCTTCATATAAACTCACAGATGATTTGGAATGAGTGTTTAAAAATATTTTTGAATGGTTATACCAATGACCACAACTTCCACCCTGCACAAGATACTCCTACAACTCTAGCCATGAAGTGAGTGTCAGGAGATATTGTTGAATTCTCTAAGATGAGTCTCGAGTTCCCTATGAGAAATGTCCATGGATGATCCTAAATGATGGTATTGACCTAAATGATCATATCTTTATGTCCCATTGTTCCAAAATTACCCCTTGAGTATGAATTCCCATTGATAGCGTGTACCCACATGGGAATCTTACTATTTATAGTAAGAGGTGATTCTTGACCATATTGATGTGATGAAGTTCTAAATTCAATTATGTGCACACTACCTTCACCTTGGGAACTTCTTGGGTTGACTTACTATTTTTACTAAACACCCAATAGAGAGCTTACTTTTTTTAGTAAGTGGTTATTTTCACTATTTTATGCTCCAGACAATCATTCTAGCTTCCTGGTGATCTTTAGTGCACATTGCCTTTGTCATAGCTGCTTTTGATGACGACTTTCCAAACATAGCGAGACTATATAGGAAAAATTATTATTTTTAGAAAGTGGACTTCCATTTCTTGGTTTACAAAGGAACATATTTTTCAAGAATTGGCTTGTCGTCGTGGTCATTTCCTTTGAATTTCACTTGATTTCACCCACTAGAATGCTTGGAAATAAAATTTAACATTTTTTCCTGGGAGTGGCTTCAAGCACAAAATTTGCAGATCTAGTTTTTGTCTCCATTCACAAAGAAAGCAACTCCATTATGATAGGTTTTCCATTTAAATTCCGTGTAAATTTTTTTATCTTGTTTCCATTATGAGATTGATGGGAAATCTGACAAATGTGAGTCAGTGCACGAAATGGAAATTTTGTTGTAACAAATGTTTCAGGGAACCATTTGAACTCATGTTTCTTTTATCTTTATCATCTCAAAAAATGTGAAATTTTTCAAAAGACGGAACCTCAATCCGACTTGTATTTTGCAAGATATGAGGATTTTTCAATTCGGTGACTTCGTGGTTATCTGGCGAAAAATCTTCATTTTTATTCATTTCTCTGTTGTTTCTCATTCTTTGACCCATTTTCTCTTTGAGACCTATACATATTCTTGGAGTGGATTGTTTTTTGTCCATGGTGGAGCTAGTTTAGACCAAAAATGGTGGACCGAGTATATGGACAATGATGAACAAAGCCATGGCAAGGTATGAAGATGTGAAGAAGAAATGGGGGGGAGGGGGGGCAATGGCTAAGTGTCGGATTTAAATTATTAAAAACAAATGCACATAAAGGGTAGGGTTAATTTTTTCATGTTCAATTTCCCTCACCTCAAAGGGACATGAGGGACATCAAATTCCACAGTGAGCAAGGTGATGATGCATGGTAGAGATCTGATGGTTGAGAATGGAGGCCTGACAAACACCTCGGGGCTAGAAATTCGCTCTTGAAGAGGTCACATGAGTGAATAGGAGTCTCCTTAGGGTCTATGTGAATTTTTCCATGTTTGATGTACCTCACCTCAAAGGTACATTAGGGACATCAAATTCCATGGTGCTCCAGGTGATGACATGTGGCAGCGATCCAACAGTGAAGGATTTGAGCTCCTGCAAACACCTAGGGAATGAACTGGTAATCCTGGAGGTCATATGTGGGTCCAAATGGATTCATGTTGGACAGGTGTATTTTCCCATCCTTTATGTCCCATACCTTGAGGAACGTGAGGGACAAAAATCCTGACATGCTCCTAAAGCTAAATATTTGACTAACTCCCGAACCTTAACGACAACTTGCGAAGACAATTTCTTGAGCTCCCAATGGAATTTTTTGATGAAATTTTATATTATATTTATAATAAATTTCATTCTAAATCTAATGGTGGGTATTTTAGGTCTTGATTCATCCATTTGTTCCTTGAAAAATCATTTAGTTGATCTATTACTCCAATTATACATGAGAAACACTGCTTGCAAAACCATTGTGCAAAATTGTTGTGAAAAAAATAATTTCCCCATATTTTAGGGATTGGAATTAAATTTCTAAAGATGTTTGTTTTTTATCCTAACTCCATTAGAGCTCCCAAAATCACCTTTCGAAGCTCAACAACTGTTTTGGCATGTGCATTGCCAAGGCCTGTGAAGCCTAATTTTGGTTAAACTACCCCAACTTTTCCAAGTCCTTCCAAAATCTTCCTGAACCACTTCCATGATTTCCCAAGGCCTTTTAATCACCTCCATGTCTAGTTTGGATTTTTTTTCCACTCCACAGGGTTGCTTCATTCTTAGGAAATCTAGTGATAGCCCTTCCCGAAACTACCTGAAGCTTGCAGCTTTCAATGAACTCGTAAAATCACCAACAGGGAATGAATGGACTTTCCCAAATCACCTAGGGGGATGAGATAACATTACTTGGGAGGTCACTTGGATTAACTAGGAAGACCTGAGGTGCCTTGGAATGGTAAGACTTGAAAAAATTAACACAGTGGTATAGTTGTCATGCTCAAAAATTGTTAATTTCCTTGTTGCACATTTGCATGAAAACATTGTTCATTGCTCTGAGCTCATGAAACCTTGGAAAATCTAAATTCCTAAATTCTAAAATTAGGAATTCTGGTTTTGGACTCTAAAATTATAATGTGTGGAACTATTCATTTTCTTGACTTGACAAAATTTACAAAATGTTGAAATCCTGAAGTCCAAAATTCAGACTTTAGGTTTCAAACATTTAGGTTTTCAAGTATTTAGGGTTTTGGGATTTTTTTGTTGTGTAGAGGACACTAAGATCTTTCCAAAAATTCCTAATTTTTGCAAATCTAAGCTCCCAGTCAAAATTTATGGCCATCTGAAGATGAGGATGTTATACTGCGATAAATGTGGATGGTTAGCTCTTTCTTCTCAAATTCCAAAATTGCATCACACCCTTCGAAATCTGAAATTTTAAGCTTTTAGGATTTGGAACTTTGGGTGTTTACACTTTGGAGATCATCATTATTGTTCATCGCTCTGAGTTTGTGAAACCTAAGAAACTCAAAAACCCCAAAGTCATAAATTTGGACTTCGAGTTTCAAACACGAAAATTGTATTGTGTGGCACTATTCATTTTCTTGGCATGACAAATTTTCCAAAATGTCGAAACCCCAAAGTCTAAAATTCAGAATTTGATTTTCAAACCTTTAGGTTTTTAGGGTTTCGGGAGTTTCAGGTTTCAGATTTAAGGGTTTTAGGATTTCACTGTTGTGTAGAGGACACTGAGAGCTTTTCAAATTCTACTTTATACAAATCTGAGCACCTAGTCAAAAGTTATGGCCATTTGAAGATGAGGGTGCCTTAGTGCAATAAATGTAGATGGTTGGTTATGTCTTTTCGGACTCTGAAATTACATTGCACCCTCTGAAATCTAAAATATTGGACATTCAGGATTAAGAACTTCGAGTGTTTTCACTTCAGAGATCATCATTACTGCTCATCACTCTGAGCTTATGAAACCTCTGAAACCCCGAAGTATGAAATTCAAACTTCGGGTTTCGGACTCCAATTTTTTTTTGTGTAGAAATGTTCATTTTCTTGGCATCACAAAAGTTCTAAAATATTGAAACCCTGAAGTCCAAAATTCATACTTCGGGTTTTAGACCTTTCGGTATTAGGGGTTTCAGGATTTCGTTGTTGTGTAGAGAAAACTAATAGATTTCAAAAAATTCCTACTTTGTGCAAATCCGAACTCCCAATAAAGAACTATGGCCATTTGAAGATGAAGGTTCCATACTGAAATAAATACAGATGTTTGGTTCTATCTTTTCAAACTCTAAAATTGCATCGCACCCTTTGGAATCTGAAACTTCAGACTTTCAGGATTCGTAACTTTGGATGTTTCTACTTTAGAGATCATCATTACTACTCATCTCTCTGAGCTCTTGAAACCCCTAAAACTCCAAAACCAAGAAGTCTAAAATGCATACTTTAGGTTTCAAATTCTGAAATTATGTTGTGTGGAATTGTTCATTTATTTGGTGCGACAAAAATTCCATAAGGTCGAAACCCCAAAGTCTGAAATTCTGACTTCAAGTTTTAGACCTTTAAGTTTTTGGGGTTTTGGGGGTTTCATATTTCAGGGTTTCAAGATTTCATGGTTTTTTAGAGAACACTGAGAGATTTCTAAAAATTCCTACTTTGTGCAAATCTGAGCTCCCACTCAAAATTTATGGCCATCTGAAGATTAGGGTGCCATACTACACTAAATAGGGATGGTTGGTTGTCTTTGCAAACTCTGAAATTGCATCGCACCATCTGAAATCTGAAATTTCAAAATTTTGGGATTCATAACTTTGGGCATTTTCACTTCAGAGACCGCCATTACCTTTCATCGATCTGAGCTCATGAAACCTCCAAAATTCTGAAATTGCATTGTGTGGAACTGTTCATTTTCTTTGCGTGACAAAAGTTTTGAAATTACAAAACCCCGAAGTCTAAAATTCAGACATTTCAAACCTTTAGGTTTTGGGGATTTAAGGGGTTTCAACTTTTGGAGTTTTAGGATTACGCTGTTGTGTAGAGGACACTGAGAGATTTCCAAGAAGTCCTACTTTGTGTAAATTTGAGCTCCGAGTCAAAATTTATGGCCATCTGAAGATGAGGGTGCTATACTACAATAAATGTAAATGGTTGGCTCTCTCTTTTTGAACTCTGAAATTGCATCGTACCCTCCGAAATCAAAAATGTTGGACTTTCAAGATTTGTAACTTAGGGCTTTTTCACTTTGGAGATTATCATTATTGTTCATCGTTATGAGCTCGTGAAACCTCCGACACTCTAAAAATTTGAAGTCTAAAATTTAGACTCCAGGTTTTAGACTGTGAAATTGTATTGTGTGGCACTGTTCATTTTCTTGGCTCGACAAAAGTTTCGTAATGTCGAAACACCAAAGTCAAAAATTCATACTTTGGGTTTCAAACCTTTAGATTTTTCGGGGTTTCAGGATTTCACTGTTGTGTAGAGGACAATAAGAACTTTCCAAAAGGTCCTCCTTTATGCAAGTTTGAACTCCCAGTCAAATGTTATGGCCATCCGAAGATGAGGGTCCCATACTACAATAAATGTGGATGCTTGGCTCTGTCGTTTCAGACTCCGAAATTGCATCACACCCTCTGAAATCTGAAATTTCAAACTTTCAAGATTTAGAACTTCAGGCGTTTGCGATTCAAAAATTGTCATTACTGTTCATCACTCTGAGCTCGTGAAACCTCAGTAAACTCTGAAACCCTGAATTCTAAAATTTGGACTATAGGTTTTTAGACTCTGAAATTATATTGTATGGCACTGTTCATTTACTTGGGGTGACAAAAGTTCCAAAATTCCAAAATATTGAAGTCTAAAATTCAAACTTTTGGTTTAAGACCTTTAGGTTTTATGGTTTTTGGGTTTCAGGGGTTTCAGGTTTTAGGGATTTCTTGTTTTGGGATTTCAGGATTTCACTATTGTGTAGAGGACACTAAAAGCTTTCTAAAAAGTCTTACTTTATTCAAATTCGAGCTTCCAGTCAAAATTTATGGCCATCTGAAGATGAGGATGTCATATTGTGATAAATTTGGATGGTTGGCTGTCTTTTTGGACTCTAAAATTCCATCAAACCCTCAAAAATATGAAATTTTGAACTTTCAGGATTTAGAACTTCGGGAATCTGTGCTCAGAGATCGTCGTTACTATTCATCTCTCTGAGCTTGTGAAACCTCAGAACTCCAAAACCCCAAAGTCTAAAATTCAGACTTTGGGTGTTAGACTCCAAAATTGTATTGTGTTGCACTATTCATTTACTGGGCGTGACAAAAATTTTGAAATGCCAAAACCCTAAAGTATGAAATTCAAACTTCAAGTTTCACACCTTTAGGTTTTCGAGGTTTCGAGGGTTTCAAGGATTCAGGGGTTTTTGGAATTCATGGTATTGGGGATTTAAGGTTTTAGGATTTCGTTGGTGTGTAGAGGACACTCAGATCTTTCCAAAAAGTCCTACTTTCTACAAATTTGAGCTCCTAGTCAAAAGTTATGACCATCTGAAGATGAGGGTTTCATACTGCAATAAATGTGGATGGTTGGCTTTGTCTTTTCAGACTCCAAAATTGCATCGCACCCACTTTGCGCTTCAGAGATCAACGTTACTTTTCATCTCTTTGAGCTTGTGAAACCTCTGAAATTTTAAAACCCCGAAGTCTGAAATTTAGACTTCGAGTTTTGGACCTTTATGTTTTTGAGGTTTCAGGTTTCAGGGCTTTGGGGGTTTTAGGTTTCGGTGTCTTGGGGGTTTCAAGTTTCATGGTTTCAGGATTTTGTTTTTGTGTTAAGGACACTGAGATCTTTCCAAAAATTCATAGTTTGTGTAAATCCAAGCTCCCAATCAAAAAATTTGTCCATTTAAAGAAAATGGTGCCATACTACAATAATTGTGGATGGTTGGCTCTGTCTTTTCAGACTTTGAAATTACATCGCACCCTCTGAAATCTAAAAATTTTAACTCTTAGGATTCAGAACTTTGGGCATTTGCACTTCAGATATCATCATTACTGTTCATCACTTTGAGCTCGTGAAATATCCAAAACACCAAAAACCCTAAGTCCTAAAATCTAACTTTGGGTTTTAGACTCTGAAATTGTATTGTGTGTTATTGTTCATTTACTTGGCACGATAAAATTTCCAAAATGTCAAAACACAAAAATCCGAAGTTCAGACTTCAAGTTTTGAACCTTTAGGTTTTTGGGGGTTTCAGGTTTTGGATTTCATGGGTTTCTCGAGGTTTCGTGATTTAAAAAAAGTCCTACTTAGTGAAAATTCAAGCTCTCAGTCAAAATTTATGGCCATCTAAAGATGAAAATGCCATAATGCAATAAATGTGAATGGTTGGCTTTGTCTTTTTGGACTCTGAAATTGCATCTCACCCTCTGAAATGTGAAATTTCAGAATTTTGGGATTTTGAACTTCAAGCATTTATAATTCAAATATTGTCATTACTATTCATCACTTTGAGCTCATAAATACTCCAAAACTTTGAAACCCTGAATTCTAAAATTCATACTTCAAGTTTCGGACTCCAAAATTGTATTGTGCGGCATTATTCATTTGTTTGGCACAATAAAAGGTCTGAAATGCCAAAACCCCAAAGTTTGAATTTCGTACTTCACATTTTGGACCTTTAGGTTTTTAGGGATTCAGGGATTTTGGGTTTCAGGGTTTCAAGATTTGGCTATTGTGTAGAGGACACTGAGAGCTTTCCAAAAAGTCCTACTTTGTGTAAATCTGAGCTCCTAGTCAAAAATTATGGCCATCTGAAGATGAGGCTGCCATATTGCAATAAATGCGGATAGTTGGCTCTATCTTTTCAGAATCCGAAATTACGTCGCACCCTCCGAAATCTGAAATTTCAAACTTTCAGGATTCTGAAACTTTGGGAATTTATGCTTCAGAGATCACCTTTACTATTCATCACTCAGAGCTCGTGAAACATCTGAAACTTTAAAATCCCGAAGTTTGAAATTCAGACTTCAGGTTTTGGACTTCAAAATTGTATTGTGGGGCCCTCTTCATTTTCTTGGCATGAAAAAAGTTCTGAAATTCCTAAACGCCAAAGTCTAAAATTCAGACTTTGGGTTTCAAACCTTTAGGTTTTTGGGGTTTTTGTGATTCGCAGTTTCGGGCATTTCAGGTTTCTGTGTTTTGGAATTTTTGGGTTTTAGGATTTCGTTGTTGTGTAGAGGACATTGAGAGCTTTCAAAAAAATCCTACTTTTTACAAATATGAGCTCCCAAAAAAACGTTATTGCCATTTAAAGATGAGGGTTTCATACTGCAATAAATAGGATTATTGGCTCTTTCTTTTAGGACTCCGAAATTACATCGCACCATCCAAAATCTGAAATTTCAGAATTTCTAGATTCAAAAACTTTAGGTGTTTGTGCTTTGGAGATCACTATTATTGTTCATCTCTTTGAGCTCATGAAACCTCTAAAACTTCAAAACCCCAAAGTTTGAAATTTAGACTACAAGTTTTGGACTTAGAAATTTTCTTGTATGGCATTGTTCATTTACTTGGCACGAAAAAAGTTCCAAAATTCCAAAACACCGAAGTCTGAAATTTAGACTTTGGGTTTCAGACCTTTAGATTTTTAGGGTTTTCAAGTTTTTGGGTTTCGGCTTTCGGTGTTTCAGAAATTTTGGGTTTCATAGTTTCAAGATTTTGTTCTTATGTAGAGGACACTAAGAGCTTTCAAAAAAGTCTACTTTGTTCAAATTTGAGCTCTCAGTTAAAAGTTATGGTCATCTAAAGATGAGGGTGCCACACTGCAATAAATGTGGATGGTTGGCTCTGTCTTTTCAGACTCTAAAATTTCATCGCACCCTTCGAAATCCAAAATTTCAGACTTTCAGAATTCAAAACTTCATGCGTTTACGCTTCAAAGATCATCGTTATTGTTCATCGCTCTTAGCTCGTGAAACCTCCAAAATTCTGAAACCCCAAAGCCCGAATTTGGAACTTTAGGTTTCGGACTCTGAAATTGTATTGTGTGGCACTATTCATTTACTTGGCGTGACAAAATTTTTGAAATGCTAAAACCTTGAAGTCCGCAATTCAGACTTTGGGTTTCAGACCTTTAGGTTTTCAGGGTTTTGGGGATTTCATGGGTTTCAAGTTTCGAGGTTTTGGGTTTTGGTGTTTCGAGATTTTTTTTTTGAGTAGAGGACACTTAGAGCTTTTCAAAAATTCCTACTTTATGTAATTCTAAGCTCATAGTCAATCATTATTGCCATCTGAAGATTAGAGTGTCAAAATGTAATAAATACAAATGGTTGGCTCTGTATTTGCAAACTCCAAAATTACATGACACCCTCCAAAATTTGAAATTTTAGACTTCCGTGATTTAGAAATTTGGGTGTTTATGCTTTAGAGATCGCCGTTAGTGTTCATCGCTCTGAGCTTGCGAAACCTCTGAAACTCTGAAACCCCGAAGTCTGAAATTTAGACTTTGGGTTTTGGACTCCGAAATTGTATTGTGCGGCACTGTTCATTTTCTTGGCACAAAAAAATATTTGAAATGTCAAAACCTTGAAGTCAAAAATTTGTACTTTAGGTTTCGGAGCTTTATATTTTCGAGGTTTAGAGGGTTTCAGGTTTCGGGTTTCGGGGTTTCATGGGTTTTGGGTGTCTAGGTTTTGGGATTTCTTTGTGTTGTAGAGGACACTGAGAGCTTTTGAAAATGTCCTACTTTGTGCAAATCCTAGCTCCCAATCAAAACTTATGGCCATCTGAAGATGACGGTACCATACTGCAATAAATGCAGATGGTTGGCTTTGTCTTTTTGGACTCCAAAATTACAACACACCATTCAAAATCCAAAATTTTGGACGTTCGGGATCTAAAAATTCAAGTGTTTGTGCTTTGGAGATTGTTGTTACTGTTCATCGCTCTCAGCTCGTGAAACCTCCAAAACCCCAAAGTCCAAAATTCAGACTTCGGGTTTTGGATTCCAAAATTGTATTGTGCAGCATTGTTCATTTGCATGGCATGAAAAATTTCCAAAATGCCGAAACCCCGAAGTTTTAAATTTGGAATTCAAGTTTCAAACCTTTAGGTTTCATGGTTTTGTGGGTTTTGGGTTTTAGAGTTTCAGGTTTTGGGTTTCAGGTTTCAATGTTTTGGGATTTTGCTATTGTGTAGAGAACACTAAGATTTTTCTAAAAATTCCTACTTTGTGCAAATTCGAGCTCCCAGTCAAAAGTTATGGCCATCTGAAGATGAGGGTGCCATATTGTAATAAATACTGATGGTTGGCTCTGTCCTTTCAGACTCTGAAATTTCATCTCACCCTTGAAAATCTAAAATTTCATAATTTTAGGATTTGGAAGTTCGAACATTTGTGTTTCGAAGATCGTCCTTATTGTTCATCGCTCTCAGCTCGTGAAAGCTCCAAAACTCTGAAATTGTATTGTGCAGCATTGTTCATTTTCTTGGCATGACAAAATTTCAGAAATGTTGAAACCTTGAAGTCTAAAATTTAAATTTTAGGTTTCAGACCTTTAGGTTTTTGAGGTTTTGGGGGTTTCAAGGTTTCAGGTTTCTTGGTTTTGGGATTTTTTGTTGTGTAGAGGACACTAAGAGATTTCAAAAAAGTCCTAATTTGTGAAAATCTTAGCTCCAAGTAAAAATTTATGGCCTTATGAAGATAAGGATGCCATACTACGATAAATGCGGATGTTGGTTATATCTTTTGGTACTTTGAAATTTCATCACACCCTCTGAAATTTGAAATTTCAAACTTTCAGGATTTGGAACTTTGGGCATTTGCGCTTCAAAGATCGTCATTACAATTCATTTCTCTGAGCTCGTGAGTCCTTAGAATCTCCAAACCCATGAAGTCTGAAATTCAGACTTTGGGTTTAAGTCTCCAAAATTGTATTGTGCGGCACTGTTCATTTCCTTAGCTCGACAAAACATCCTAAATTCCAAGACCCCGAAGTCCTAAATTAGGACTTTAGTTTTTGGACCTTTAGGTTTTCGGGGTTTTGGGTTTCAGGGTTTTAGGATTTTTCAGTTGTGTAGAGGACAACAAGAGCTTTCCAAAGATTCCTACTTTGTGCTAATCTGAGTTCCCAGTCAAACATTATGGGCATCTAAAGATGACGGTGTTATACTGTGATAAATGCGGATGGTTGGCTCTGTCTTTTTGGACTCTGAAATTGCATCACACCCTCTAAAATCAGAAATTTCAGACTTTCAGGATATGAAACTTCAGGCATTTGTGATTCAAAGATCGTTGTTATTGTTCATCACTCTGAGCTCATGAAACCTCAAAAACTCTGAAACCCCAAAGTTTGAAATTCAGACTTTAGGTTTCAAACTCTGAAATTGTATTGTGCAGCATTGTTCATTGCTTGACACTACAGAAGTTCTGAAATGCCCAAACCGTGAAGTCAGAAATTTGGACTTCGGGTTTCAGACCTTTAGGTTTTCTGGGTTTTAGGGGTTTTGGGTTTTGACGTTTTGAGGGTTTCGATATTTCACTATTGTATAGATGAAACCGAGATCTTTCCAAAAAGACCTACTTTATGCAAATCTAAGCTCCTAGTCAAAAGTTAGGGTCATCTAAAGATGAGGGTGTCATACTACAATAAATGTGGATGGTTGGCTCTGTCTTTTCAGACTCCAAAATTACATCACATCCTCCAAAATCTGAAATTTCAAACTTTTGGGATTCATAACTTCGGGCATTTACGCTCTGGAGATCGTCATTACTGTTCATCACTCTAATCTTGTGAATCCTTCGAAACTCTGAAACTATGAAGTCCAAAATTATGACTTTGGTTTTTGGACTCCAAAATTATATTGTGCGGTACTGTTCATTTTCTTTGTGTGAGAAAAGTTTCAAAATATCAAAACCCTGAAATCTGAAATTCAGAATTTGGGTTTCAAAACTTTAGATTTTTGAGGTTTTGGGGATTTAGGGATTTCAGGTTTCTAGGTTTCGGTGGTTTTAGGTTTTGGGGTTTCAGGATTTTAGTTTTGTGTAGGGGACACTAAGAGCTTTCCAAAAAGTCTTTGTAAAAATCTGAGCACTCAGTAAAAATTTATAGCCATTTGAAGATGAGGGTGTCATACTGCAATAAATGTGGATGGTTAGCTTTGTCTTTTCAAACTCATAAATACAAAATTTTGGACTTTCAAGATTCAGAACTTCAGGCGTTTGCGCTTTAGAGATCATCGTTACTATTCATTGTTCTCAGTTTCTTAAACCTCCAAAACTCTGAAACCCTGAAGTCTCAAATTCAGACTTCAGTTTCAGATTCTGAAATTGTATTATGAGGCACTGTTCATTTTCTTGGTGCGACAAAGTTTCGAATTGCCGAAACCATGAAGTCTAAAATTCAGACTTTGGGTTTCAGACCTTTAAAATTTCAAGGTTTTCACGTTTCAGGGTTTTGGGGGGTTTCGGGCTTCAGGTTTTCTAGAGTTTCAAGTTTCAAGGTTTTGAAATTTTGTTATTACACAAAGGACAATGAGAGATTTCCAAAAAGTCCTACTTTGTGCATAGTCAAGTTCCCAGTCAAAAGTTATGGCCATCTAAAGATGAGAGTTCCATACTACAATAAATGCAGATGGTTGGTTCTGTCTTTTTGGACTCCGAAATTGAATCGCACCCTCTGAAATTTAAAATTTTAGACTTTCAGGATTCAGAAATTTAGGCATTTGCACTTCATAGGATATTCATTACTATTCATCACTCTGAGCTCTTAAAACCTCTGAAACTACAAAACTCAGAAGTCTAAATTTTAGAATTCGAATCTCAAACTCCAAAATTATATTGTGCAGCACTGTTCATTAGTTTCACGTGATAAAAGATCCAAAATGCCAAAACCCCTAAGTCTGAAATTTAGACTTCAAGTTTCAGACCTTTATGTTTTCAATGTTTCGGTTTTCAGGGTTTCATTGTTGTGTAGAGGACATTGATAGCTTTCCAAAACTTCATACTTTGTGCAAATCTGAGCTCCCATTCAAAACTTATGGCCATTTGAAGACGAGGATTCCATACTGCGATAAATGCGGATGGCTGGCTCTATCTTTTCGGACTCCAAAATTGCATCGCACCCTCCGAAATCTAAAATTTTAGACTTTTAGGATTCAAAACTTCGGCCATTTGGGCTTCAGAGATCATCATTACTATTCATCACTCTGAGCTTGTGAAACACTACGAAGCTCCGAAGTCTAAAATTTAGACTTTGGGTTTCATAACCATTAGGTTTTTGAGGTTTTAGAGGTTTCATATTTCAGGGGGTTTTAGGGTTTCAAGATTTCATGGTTTCATAGTTTCAAGATTTTTAGGTTTCAGAGTTTCAGGATTTTGCTATTGTGTAGAGGACACTGAGAGCTTTCCAATAAGTCCTACTTTGTGTAAATCCGAGAACCTAGTCAAAAGTTATGGTCATCTGAAGATTAGGGTGCCATACTACAATAAATGCGAATGGTTGCCTCTGTTTTTCAAACTTCGAAATTGCATTACACCCTTTGAAATCTGAAATTTCAAACTTTCGAGATTCGAAACTTCAAGGGTTTGCGCTTTGGAGATTGTCATTAGTGTTCATTTCTCTGAGCTCATGAAACATCCTATATTCCGAAACCCCAAAGTCTGAAATTTAGACTTTGGGTTTCAAACCTTTAGGTTTTCAGGGGTTTCAAGTTTGGGGGTTTTAGGTTTCAGAGGTTTGGGGATTTCGTTAATTTCTAAAGGACACTGAGAGATTTCAAAAAATTCCTACTTTGTGCAAATCCTAGCTCCCAGTAAAAAATTTATGGCCATTTGAGGATGTGAATGCCATACTACAATAAATGCGGATGATTGGCTCTATCTTTTCGGACTCCAAAATTGCATCTCACCCTCCAAAATTTGAAATTTCAGAATTTCAAGATTCTAAACTTCGGGTGTTTGCACTTTAGAGATCTATGTTAATCTTCATTGCTCTAAGCTCGTGAAACCTCTGAAACTCTGAAACCCCAAAATCTTAAATTATGACTTTGGGTTTCAGACTCCGAATTCTATTGTGTGACACTGTTCATTTTCTTGGTGTGACATAACTTCCAAAATGCCAAAACCCCGAAGTCTGAAATTCAGACTTTAGGTTTCAGACCTTTACGTTTTTGAGGTTTTGGGGGTTTCAGGTTTCTATGTTTTGGGGGTTTTGAGGTTCCAAAATTTTCCATTGCATAGAGGACATTGAGAGCTTTCCAAAATGTCCTACTTTGTGCAAATATGAGCTCTTAGTCAAAAATTATGGCCATTTGAAGATGAGGGTGTCATACTTCAATAAATGCAGATGGTTGGCTTTGTCTTTTCAGATTCCAAAATTACATCACACCCTCAAAAATATGAAATTTCAAACTTTCAGGATTCATAAATTCGGGTGTTTACGCTTCAGAGATCGTCGTTACTATTCATCACTCTGAGCTCGTGAAACCTATGAAACTCCAAAATCCCGAAGTCTGAAATTCAAACTTTGGGTTTTAGAATCCAAAATTGTATTATGTGACACTATTCATATGTTTGGCATGAAAAATGTGCCGAAATGCCTAAACCTTGAAATTTGAAATTCAGACTTCGTGTTTTGGACCTTTAGGTTTTTGAGGTTTCACGGATTTCAGGTTTCGGGGTTTTAAGGGGTTGGGTTTCGGGTTTTTGAGATTTTTTATTGTAGAGGACACTGATAGTTTTACAAAAAGTCCTACTTTGTGCAAATCAAAGCTCCCAGTAAAAATTTATGGCCATCTGAAGATGAGGGTGTCATACTGCGATAAATGTGAATGGTTGGCTCAGTCTTTTCAGACTCTGAAATTGCATCGCACCCTCTGAAATCTAAAATTTCAGACTTTTAGGACTCAGAACTTCAGGCATGTGTGCTTCAGAGATCGCCATTACTATTCATCGGTATGAGCTTTTGAAACCTCTGAAACTTTGAAACCCCGAAGTCCAAAATTCAAAGTTCAGGATTTGGAATCAGAAATTGTATTGTGAGGAACTGTTAATTTGCTTGGTGTGACAGAAGTTCCAAAATATTGAAATTCAAACCCCAGGTTTCAGACCTTGAGGTTTACAGAGTTTTCATGTTTCAGGGTTTCAGGGGTTACAAAATTCAATGTTTCGGGGGTTTCAGTTTCGTAGTTTTGAGATTTCAATATTGGGTAGAGGACACTTATAGCTTTCCAAAAATTCTTACTTTGCTTAAATCCAAGCTCCCAGTCAAAATTTATGGCCATCTAAAGATGAGGGTGTCATACTGCGATAAATGTGGATGGTTGGCTTTGTCTTTTTGCACTCTGAAATTACATCATACCCTCTGAAATCCAAAATTTCAAACTTTCAAGATTTGTAACTTCAGGCATTTTCGATTCAAAGATCGCCAATAATGTTCATCGCTTTAAGCTTATGAAACCTTTGAAACCCCAAAGTCTAGATTTCATACTTCAGGTTTTAGACTCCGAAATTATAATGTATGTCACTGTTCATTTTCTTGGTGCAACAAAAGTTTCAAAATTTTGAAACCTTGAAATCCAAAATTTGGACTTCAGGTTTAAGACCTTTAGGTTTTTAGGGTTCCCAGGGTTTTTGGTTTCGAGATTTTGTTGTTTTGTAGAGGACACTGAAGGCTTTCCTAAATGTCCTACTTTGTGCAAATTTGAGCTCCCAGTCAACATTTATGGCCATTTAGAGATGAGGGTTCCATATTGCAATAAATGTGGATGGTTGGCTTTGTATTTTCAGACTCCAAAATTGCATCGCACCCTCCGAAATTTGAAATTTCAGACTTTCGAGATTTAGAACTTTAGGCATTTAAGCTTTAGATATCATCATTACTGTTCATCTCTTTGAGCTTATGAAAAATCCAAAACTCTAAAACCATGAATTCTGAAATTCAGACTTTGGGTTTTAGACTCTGAAATTGTATTGTGTGGCACTATTCATTTACTTGACGTGATAAAAGTTACGAAATGCTAAAACCCTGAAGTCCAAAATTTGGACTTCAAGTTTCAGAGCTTTAGGTTTTAGAGGTTTCATGGGTTTTGGGTTTCGGGGTTTTGGGAGTATCAGGTTTTCACTGTTGTGTAGAGGACATTAAGAGCTTTCTAAAAAGTCTTACTTTGTGAAAATCCTGGCTCCTAGTCAAAATTAGTGGCCATCTAAAAATGAGGGTGCCATACTATACTGAATGCGGATGGTTTTCTATGTCTTTTCGGGCTTCGAAATTGCATCAAACCCTCCAAAATATGAAATTTTGGACTTTTGGGATACGGATCTTCGGGCATTTGCATTTTTGAGATTGTCCCTACTGTTCATCTCTCTGAGCTCGTGAAACCTCTGAAATTCCAAAATCCCATAGTCCAAAATTTGGACTTTGGCTTTCTAACCTTTAGGTTTTTAGGGTTTCAGGGTTTCAAGATATCACTGTTATGTAGAGGACACTGAGAACTTTCCAAAAATTCCTACTTTGTGAAAATCCAAGGTCCCAGTCAAAAGTTATGGCCATCTGAAGATGAGAGTGCCATACTCTGATAAATGTGGATGGTTCACTCTATCTTTTTGGACTCCAAAATTACATCGCACCCTCCAAAAGCTGAAATTTCAGACTTTTGGGATTCGAAACATTAAGCATTTGCGCTTCAGAGATTAACGTTACTGTTCATTATCGTTAGCTCGTGAAACTTCCAAAACGTAAAAACCTCGAAGTTTGAAATTCAAACTCTGAAATTGTATTGTGCGGCACTCTTCATTTTCTTGAAACAACAATAGTTCTGAAATATTGAAACCCCAAATTCTAAAATTTGGACTTTGAGTTTCATACCTTTAGGTTTTTGGAGATTTGGGGATTTCAAGTTTCATGGATTCTAGGGTTTTAGGTTTCGGGGTTTCATAATTTCACTATTGTGTAGAGGACACTGAGAGTTTTCCTAAATTTCTTACTTTGTGCAACTCCAAGCTCCCAGTCAAATGTTATAGCCATCTAAAGATGTGGGTGCCATACTGTAATAAATGCGGATGGCTGGTTCTATCTTTTCGGACTCCGAAATTGCATCGCACCCTCCGAAATCTGAAATATTGGACTTTCAAGATTGGGAACTTTGGGTGTTTACGCTTTGGAGATCATCATTACTATTCATTGTTCTAATCTCGTGAAACCTCTGAATGCCCGATTTCTAAAATTTAGACTTCCGGTTGGAGACTCTGAAATTGTATTATGTGGCACTGTTCATTTTCTTGGTGCGAAAAAAGTTTTGAAATGTCGAAACCCCAAAGTCTAAAATTTGGGCTTCAGGTTTCAAACCTTTAGGTTTTGAGGGTTTCAAGAGTTTTGGGTTTCAAAGTTTCGAGGGATTCGTGTTTTTGGTTTTCAAAATTTTTTTGTGTAGAGGACATTGAGAGCTTTCCAAAAAGTCCTACTTTTTGAAAATCCGAGCTCCCAGTAAAACTTTATGGCCATTTGAAGATGAGGGTGTCATACTGCAATAAATGCAGATGGATGGCTCTATCTTTTTGAACTTCGAAATTTCATCATAGGCACTTCAATTGTTTGTGATTTAGAGATTTTCATTACTATTCATCACTCTTAGCTCGTGAAACCTCTGAAACTCTGCAACCCCGAAGTCCAAAATTTAGACTTCATGTTTCGGACTCAGAAATTGTATTTTGCGGCATTGGTCATTTGTTTGGCGTGACAAAAGTTCTAAATTTCGAAACTTCGAAGTCTGAAATTCAGACTTTGGGTTTCAGAAATTTAGGTTTTTTAGGTTTTTGGGGTTTTGGGTTTCGGGATTTTGCCCTTATATAGAGGACACTGAGAGCTTTCCAAAAAGTCATACTTTGTGAAAATTCTAGCTCCCAATCAAAAGTTATGGTCATCTTAAGATGAGGATGCCATATTGCAATAAATATGGATGGTTGGATCTATCTTTTCAGACTCCAAAATTGCATCGAACCATCCAAATTTTGAAATTTGGGACTTTCAAGATTCGAAACATTGGGCGTTTGCACTTCAGAGATCGAAGTTACTATTCATCACTCTCAGCTCGTGAAACTTCTGAAAGTCCGAAACCTTGAAGTCTAAAATTTGGACTTCTTGTTTTGGACTCTGAAATTGTATTATGCAGCACTGTTCATTTCCTTAGTGTGAAAATTTTTCTGAAATTCTAAAACCTCGACGTCTGAAATTGTGAGTTTGGGTTTTGGACCTTTAGGTTTTCAAGTTTCATGGTTTTGGGGGTTTTGGGTTTTGGAATTTCAGGGGATTCGGGTTTTGAGGTTTCAAAATTTTTCTATTGTGTAGAGGACACTGAGAGCTTTCCAAAAATTCCTATTTTGTGCAAATTTGAGCTCCCAGTCAAAAGTTATGGCCATTTGAAGATGAGAGTGTCATACTGCATTAAATGTGGATGTTTGGCTCTATCTTTTTAGACTCTGAATTTGCATTGCACCCTCTGAAATCCAAAATTTTAGACTTTCAGGATTAAGGACTTCAAGCATTTGCACTTTGGAGATCAACATTATTGTTCATATCTTTGAGCTTGTGAAACCTCCGAAACTCTGAATTCTAAAATTTGGACTTCAGGTTTTGGACTCCGAAATTGTATTGTGTGGCATTGTTCATTTTCTTGACACGACAAAATTTTCAAAATGCCAAAACGTCGAAGTTTGAAATTCAGAATTCAGGTTTCAGACCTTTAGGTGTTCGGGGTTTTAGGTTTTTGGGTTTCAGGGTTTCAAGATTTTGTTGTTGTGTAGAGGACACTGAGAGCTTTCCAAAAAGTCCTACTTTGTGAAAATTTGAGCTCCCAGTCAAACCTTATGGCCATATGAAGATGAGAGTGCCACACTACAATAAATGCGGATGGTTGGCTTTGTCTTTTTGGACTCCAAAATTGCATCACACCCTCCAAAATCCAAAATTTTGGACTTTCAGGATTTAGAACTTCAGTCGTTTGCGCTTCATAGATCATTGTTATTATTCATCGCTCTAAAAGCTCGCAAATCCTCCAAAACTCCGAAACCCCGAAGTCCAAAATTCAAACTTCAGGTTTTGGATTCTGAAATTGTATTATGCAGTACTATTCATCTGTTTGTCGCAACAAAAGTTCTGAAATTATGAAACACCGAAGTTTGAAAGTCAAACTTTGGGTTTCAGGTGTTTAGGTTTTCAGGTTTCAGGGTTTCGAGGGTTTCGAGGTTTCAAGGGTTTCAAGGGTTTTAGGCTTCAGGATTTCGACATTACGAGGTTTCGTGGTTTTCGGTACTTCAAGTTTTGGGGATTCGGAACTTTGGGTTTTGGGGATCCGGGACTTCTATTATCCATCTATCACATGAAACCTCTAAAATCCCGAAGTCCAAATTTCAAACTTCAGTTTTTCAGACCTTTTCTTCTCCCCGAGTGGAATTGTTCACTACAAGCTCATGAAACCTCTAAAACTTAGAGACCCTGAAGTCTTAATTTCAGACTTCAACTTTAAGTATTCCTGCTCCTTTTTTGTGTCTTTTTCCGCCGAGTCCCCGAATTTTAATTTGGCCTACCACCAAATGACCACATCTCCGAAGTTTGAATTCGGACTTCAAAATTTCTTCATTTCCTAACTAGCTCAAATTCTTGAGCTCCTTTGCAATGTGTTTGGTCCTCTTCAACCTGTTCGGCCAATCTTGGAATGTGATTTCCCCTAGCCGAATTGATCCCTTATTTTATTTTTGTGGAGTCTTATGTTTGTCCTATTTCACCTGAGGGGAAAAATTGGATAACAGTGCGTACATCAATGTAATTTCAAAATAGCTTTTAGCTATTTGTATTTGAGTCTTATTTTGGTCCTATACTATAACGTGTCAATAGTATGCAATTCATCTATTTTTCCTTTTATTCAAAAGCTATTATAAGTTGAAGTATGTAATAGTACATGTTTTATATGTCAGTTAAAATATTGTCGAAATTGTTAAATTTTTGAGTCAAATTGAGTCGATCACTAGTAAATAATGTCCTCTAAATAGTCATTTCATTAAGTCTCTGTCATCGCCACATTGTACTATAAAAAAGAGTCAAAAAATATTGAATTACTCTAGTCCATTAAAGTCACATATTGTAAAAGTTGTCAATATGTGTTTACTCAATGTCAAATTGTTAGACTCAAATACTAAAGTTGTCAGTAAGTGTAAATTAGTGATTCATTATCAAACATGCCATTTTCTGATTAAAAAAAATCTAGAATTGTTATTTTTTCTTACAGACGTTTTTTTTAGTGTTATCTAACATCTTAATAAAATCAATGTTTCATATTGAGGGGGGAAGAAAATAATAAATGCAACATTGAAAAAAAATGTGCTTCATGTACACATTCTGCTAAATGAGCAACATGTATACTAAAGGATAGAGGCAAAAAGAGGTTTGAGGGCGATTATCACCTCTTATCAGTTACCAACGACAAGGTCGCATGTAACACTGGTGGAACCTTTTATATATTATTTCAGTTGTTTTCTTTGACATGTGTGTGAAAAAATAAAACAAGTTAATCATTCCTTACTAAATTTTGAAATGAGGAGAATGTGCATTATGGATGCTCAGAACAGTTGTATAGGAGGGATGTTGACTATGGTGATCCTTTGACTGCTGAGATTAACTAACTTTTGAACTTCTTCACCAATTTTTTGGTGGAATTTTTATCATCCGGCAAGGGATTCACTGTGGTGAAGTGGATGATCATGTGCAACAAGATCCATAAATCAGTATGCAAACTTAAAAGTATGCAAAAGCATATGATTCTTTTTTCATTTTTTGAGATGTGTTTTCTTCCCATATAAACACTAAGGGTGGAATGTTAGGAAATATATTGTTTACAAGTTTATATACATGTGAGTAAATAATATTTACTACTATGAATTTGTTATAGTATGTTTAATATGGTTTATATATTTATTTGTTGGAGGCATATAGGGTGGTTTTGAAAACACCCGTAATATATTATTTTGGAGAATGTTGTTAAAAAAATTTCTTTTTTGTAGGGGACCAAATTCTATTTATACATATTCCATGGATTGAATATAATTAAGTGAGCTTTCTGTTTGATAACCTATTCATACCATTTCATCACGTTTTCACAAGTTTATTTACATGTGAGTAAATAATATTTACTACTGTGAATTTGTTATCATATGTTTAATATGGTTATTATTTGTTTGTTGGAGTCATATAGGGTGGTTTTGATAACACCCGTATTATATTATTTTGGATAATTTTGTTAAAATAACATTCCTTGTTTTTAGGGGACAAAATCCTATTTATATGTATTACATAGATTGAATATAATTAACTAAGTTTTATGTGAGGTTGAATGTGTGATCGAGCCCCCACCTCTAAATCACCCTTTTTATCAATCACATGTTTTCTAAACATTTGGTGTGGCATAGAACTCAATTAACCAAGATTCAAGGTCAGAGATAGGATTAACATAGAGTATAAGGGATGTATCCAATAGGATAAGATCATCTTATATGCGGCAGTGTACATGTTGTGTTTTTTATTGGATTCCCCTAGGGTTCTGTGCGGGAATGAAAATGTAAAGTAAATTCTTATTTCCTTTATATAAGCTTTTACTCGTTCCTATAGTCGTGTGATCCAAGATGTTTATGGAGCATCCCCTCCTGAATTATTGTGCATCTTTGATGCAATTAAGTGGAGACAAGGAGAGGGTTGTAAACATTTTTTTGGTTTCTCCATCACTGAGTAGCTAGAGCATCTTGGGTTCCATGAAGATTGGTTTTAAAATTCATTAAAATATGTAGAAGGTTGACATTTCGGTATTCCTAAAGAATTTGAAAAATATCTTCCATAATTGTTAGAAGGCCATGCTCTAAATCATGTTTAATGAATATTGGCATTTTTCTTGTCTTATGTGGTGCAAAATCAAGCTCAACAAAAAGTATTTAAATCACGAGAGGGAACTAGAACATCCATCATTATGGAAAATCAAATGTAAGATGTATTCATCGATTTGTACTTAATTCATGTTAGGCTTGTTAAACATGGAGTTTCCTCTAGGGAAAAAAACATGGAATGTCCTCGAAAAAAGTCCTTATATGTTATAATATTTTATACAAGAAAGGGGAAATTATAGTGAGAACGAAATTGAACGATTGAAAACTTCATGCATCTTGGATTAACATGCATGCACATAGAGAGATAAGAGGAAAAATGATGACTCGGTTTTTTGCATTAAAGTATCATTTTAAAATTTAAGCATCTTAGATCTACATGCATCCATAGGGAGAGAGAAGTAGAAAAATGATGGCATGATTTTATTATGAGTAGAACATGTCAAATGGTTTTGGTGATGTGGATGAGGCATTGATGCATAAGGATCTCTTGTTATATGCATACACCGTTGACAAAACTCCTGCTATATACAGGGGAGGTATATACACTGAAACAAACATATGAAGATGATGAAAAGTTTGTCTCACTATTAATATCCATGAAAACTCAATCCAATCCACACCACTTGCTAGATTATGTCAAAAATATCCACCACAAACCTAATTTGGCAACACCTCTAACGTATAAAATTAAAAGATTAGGTTGTGTAAACTTTTAATCACTATTAGTTTTGTTTATTGTTTTTTTTTATTTGAAATAAATTAGGTATTTTTTTATGTATAAAAATTAATAATCAAAAATAACATTTGTATTTTTAAAAGGAATGATAACCAGATCGTACCAAGTCAAGAACACAGATGCTAATCAAACATCATGATCAATAAGATGAAAGCAATTCGCCAGGATAAATTTACATAAACCTTTGCAAACAAATTAGCATAAATATCATATATTATTATGGAACTCAATGCAATACATTGAGAATGGGTCTTGCTTAAATAAGCAAGGAATAATAATCTAAGAACTAGTCAAGGTCGTAGATCAAGCCATAAATCAAGGAAATAACTAGTTAAGACTATAGATTTTAAGAGAGAACTAGACATCAAGGATCTAGTCAATACCATAGATCAAGGAAAGAACTATATCTAACAACTAGATAATATCTCCTAATATCTAAATAAGATAAAAGAAATATCCACACACATAAGTGGGTGAGGATAAATAAAATAAAGGTAAATAAAGTATTTAAGTGAACATGAGATAAGGTAAATACCTACTCTAACACCCCCCTCAAGTGAAGCTAGGGGACAAAATAGAAGTGGCATGTCCACAATATGAGTCTTGGAAACTAGGCCTACTGAGGTATTCATGTACAATATATCTATGAAGAAATCTCGAACCAAAAGAAGGAAAGAATCCTGCTACAAGGAAAGAGAAAGAAGAAGAAGAAAGAAGTGGAGTGGAGATAAAAAAATTGTGTTTCTTGACTGCATCCTCTAAGGCTTGCATTCACTTATAACACCTATTTTCTTCATGATTACTACCCCCACAAAAAGAGCATGAATGGCTAGACTTATTCTTGGATTTAGAAGACTCCTTGGGTTTTGAGTTGTTTTCTTTGGGTTTAGGAGCATTTTGTGATAGAGAAGGTGTGGATTTGGTTTTATTGTTTGTTTTTTCCCTTGCCCTTAGGATTAGATGCAACTAATTCCTTTTGAGAGGTGGAAGACTCAAGGTGAGATAATTTTTATTATTCCCTAGTAAGTCTTTCACAAAATATTTCTAAGTTAGACATTTCGAAGGTGTCACCTAAGACATCCATGCTAGAGAAAAAGGTAGAAGAAAAAATTTGGAATGGTCCTCTTAACTTGGATAGAATCAAGTAAACACACTTTTTATCTTTCTTATCTCTTCCACTCCCCTTCAACTGTGTCAACAAATGCTTGAACTTGGTAAAATAGTCTATAATTGTTAGAAAATCTTCAGGATAAAGAGAGGTGATCTCAATTTCAAGTTTCATGGCTCTCATATGATCCACCTTACCAAATAAATCCTCCAATTTCTCCCATATTTTGAAAGGAGAGTCACATTTTTCTAAATGAAATAAAAGATGGTCACTTACATAAGTTCCTATCAAACCCATACACTCATCAAATTTGCACTAGTACTGAAATTTCTCATATTCTCTAGTGAACACTGGTTGTTCTGAAGAAGTTAAAGCCCATAATCCTTTCCACTTAATTATTGTTTCCATTCTTAGTTTCCATGTGTGATAATTATGTGTTGTTAATGCCTCAACATGATCTAATGCAGAAGTAGATAAAGATGCCATCCTCAAAAAATCACCAAAAGAAATGCAAGAACCAAGCAATGCAACAAGACCCCTAAACAATGCAACAAGAGCCCCCCAGATTTTAGTACTTTATAATGAGTGCATGTTACAATATGAAACTTTATAATTATAGTGCGATTCTGAAAATAAATATTTCCAATGGAAAGAGCATAAAAAACACGTACTTTTGTAAAAAATCGGCACTCAAAACGGAGTTACCGATTAAAAGATACAAGTTTTTCAATAATATGCTCTACTATTTATTTTAGTTTCCACTAAAAATAGAATAAAATTCTCTTGCCTTCACCACACAAATAAAATGAAAGGGGGATGGGGTTAAGCACCTACTAGTAGAAATCACAAGCTTTAAGCCCTCATATGACCATACCATATGACCAAGGGCTAAGGATTTCAATGGAAATCCCGAATATAAGAATATATAAAGAATTTATTTACAAAATAAAACTTACAGACGAATGTCAATAGTAATCTCTTGCTCTAATACCATAAAAGTAACGATAACCAGATCGTGTCAAACCAAGAACATAGATGCTAATCAAACATTACGATCAATAAGATAAAAGTAATTCGTCAGAATAACTTTACATAAACCTTTGCAAACAAATGAGCAGCAATATCATATATTATTATGGAACTCAATGCAATACATTGAGAATGGGCCTTGCTTAAATAGGAAAGAAATAACAATCTAAGAACCAGTCAAGGTCATAGATCAAGCCATAAATCAAAGAAATAACTAGTCATCAAAGAACTAGTAAAGACCATAGATTTAGGAGAGAACTAGACATCAAGGACCTAGTCAATACCATAGATCAAAGAAAGAACTATATCTAACAACTAATAATATCTCCTAATATCTAAATAAGATAAAAGAAATATCCACACTCATAAGTTGGTGAGGATAAATAAAATAAAGGTAAATAAAGTACCTAGGTGAACATGAGCTAAGGTAAATACCTACTCTAACATATTTTTATCACAGGGATAAGGACGAGGCCACATTGAGATCACTTGGACTGAGTGGAGCCCAAAGAAAAATCTAGTTTTGCCACAAAGGCAAGAATGATTTTAATAGGGTGTAAGGGCCTTAGGCTCCATAAAACGGATGTGTAGTGTATAGAATTCAAGGAAATATTTTATGGCCTTGAGGGTATTTGAATTCTTTTCCAACTGTGAAAAGGGTTGGCTATGGTGGCCAAGTCAACTACTTAGGCCACATAGGCCATAAAGATCGCCATACACCATAAGATGAGCCATACATGAAATAATCCATGACTTTGGTCACAACACAACATTTTAGGGCATGGGATGGCCATAACAAATAACATGTGTAGTCACCAAGACAACCATGAAGGCCAAAGCTTAGATTGTTAATTTTTTGTTTCCAAACAAATATATATTTTGTAGTGTGTGTGTGTAGTTATGAATTTTACATTATCATATATTTATGTTGTTTATTATATATATATATATATTATTTTTTAATTTTCTACAATGAACCAAACCTTTTGAAATATTATGAATCTCCAAGCTATTTTCCTCTTCTAAACATTTTGAACATGATAACATAGTAAAAATTTATCTTGAAACAATTCACAATTATATCCATCAAACTAATCCTTAATATTCTTAATCTTCACTTAGTAACTATCTTCTAATCCCCTTTCATTGGAGTTGTAAAAAAATTCCATGATTAGTTATATTATTTTTGGAAGGAAAATACCTTCAGGCATAGTTTCCGATTAATTCCATACATCGGTTGAAGACTCCATGTGTCCTATATGCAACAAGAATTCATCATTGATACTCTGTAATAAGATTGACATGGTGTCTTGGGATTTTTGGGAGAAGACACTCAATATTTCTGGGTTGGATTTTCTCCTAGTGGGTCTCTCTTCAACACCACTAAATAAATCTCATAGCTTCTTAGCCATAAAGATGTCTTTAAGCCTAAGTATCCAAATACTATAGTTAATTCCATTTAATAATTTAAATTTATCCACGGAGAAATTAAAAGAACTAGCCATTACAATATAAACTTAACAAATCTTGAAAAAACTAGTGTTATAACAACATAAAGTTAATAAAAACACTCGACCAAGATATGAAAACCTAAAAGAGAGGCTACAAAACAAAAAAATTAGGCCACGAGAGGCCGCAAAGCAATGTCAATTTTTCAATATCCAAGGAACAAAGAAACAGTGTCCCACATAATTAGAGAACTAAGGATTCCTAAAAATCTGAGAAAATATTCAAAAAATGTATGTAAACCTAGAATAGAGGTCGCAAAACACAACAAAGATGTTGTAAGGATCCATGAGGAAGTAAACAAAAAATGATAACACTTTCAAAATTTTAAAAGCCAAGATACAAATAAACTAAAATTTGTGGGATTCTTGAACTTTTCGTGTTACGCATAAGCTTTAGGTAAAATCCTTGGAACACAAGAAATCCCACGAGAAAAGAAACACAGAGACTCATGGACTTGGAAAAATTATTATTTTTACAACTGATGAAAAACTTAAAATATATTAGTGACAATTAAGGAGAAGTTACGAAGTGTTAAAAATATGCCACCAAGGGCTAGAAATGTAATATCTATAAAGATATTGCAAGTCCAATTTTAGGACTTGCGGAAAAAATAAGTCCACAAAACACATAACTCCATGGTACAAGGAGTCCATAGAAAAATTAATTCCATATAAAATATAGAAAGAGATTTATAGAACAAACAAATGATTTCTGCATAATAAAAGAAAAACCATAAAGATGCAGAATTTACAAATCTTACGCACAAGGATTCTAACTGCCACTCATAACTATGAAAATCCACACAACACTTAAGAAAATTTATGCATAAAGAAGATATCCACAGAACAAACAGAACTTGTCCCAAGATTTTAAAAAACTGTATAAGTCTAAAAAAGGTTGCCCAAAATTTTAAAAAACTACACAAGGCTAAAATATGATGCGCAAAACTTGAAAATGTTGTGCAAGGATAAACATGTCACACAACCCACAACAATATCATGAAACACTTTTAAAACTACACAAAACTAAAACTAAGCCACAATATATAGAAATAAGCGATAGAATTGTTCGAAGATATCTCATCTCCATGATTGGATCTCTCAAAGACGGAGGAAAAATATTAAGGGTAAGATTTAACTCTACCCCCGTGTTAAAATTTATTTTATTGTTGTTTTCAAAACACTTGAGGATATGGATTTAATAAAAAAAAAATATTGGGTTTGGGGTGGCTATGGACTCATGTTCAAGCCGTGGTATCCATATTTTGATCTGCTAAAAGACTCCTTTGATACCTACCATGTTTGGATCCGCTTACTAAGACTCACATTACAACTATGGAACAAATCTTGTCTCATTGCTATATGAGATCCCTAGGATATTTTATGAAACTTGATGATAAAACCTATGATCATACTCATACAACTTATGCTAGAATTTTGTTAGACCTTGGAACCCCTCAAGCCCTTTCAGCAGAAACTAGTCTACAAATAGGTGATAGATATTGAGTTTATAGGATTGACTACGAGAGTTTAGCCTTCAGATGTTAGCGTTTCTTTCAAACTGTGAATCTCTTGGATGGCTAAGAGTATTCAAGGTACAAGGAAAAACTTACATGGTGGGAGGAACATTTTTTAGAATATCTTATGGTTAGCCCACATTCTAATTTGACTGATAAACTATAAAACCTTTTGAGCGTAGATTTTGCCTCCATTCAAGAGAAGGATCCACAAAACTCTAATTCTATCGTCTCTACTAGGATAGCACAGGTTTCTTCTACCCAAGAGGTTTTTGCTAAATCTTTGACGGATTGTGCTCCATCATTCATTACGTGAAACATTCCTATAAAAAATATTGAAATTGTACTACTGGTATTCACAGAAGAAGGTAACGAGGATTGGATGACAGTGGAAAGGAGGAAGAAAACACATAACAGATAAAACCCACCATCGTTGCAAACCAGGATTGAGTGTTATCCTAGTTTTTGTTTTTATCACTTTATCTGGGTTGGGGGCTTGTTATTTCTGGGTTGTTGTTCTGATGCCGATAGTTTGTTGTTTTGTTATGGGCCTTCTGTGTTATTTTTTATCTTTCTTTAGCAGTTTGGTTGTTTCTCTATTTGACGTCGCATTGTAAATCTTGGTTCTAGACCTTTTTTCATCACTTCTTTTTTGTTGTATCAAGGTTTTGACCCTTTTGTTGTACTGGGGTATGGTCCCCATCAAAAAACCATTTACCAATAAAAAATATAAAATCCATAGAACTTAAATAAAATACGCGATAAAATACAAAAGTAGTGAAACTCTTATAAAAGACACATAAAATACATAAAATCCATGAAGGACTAGAAAATGCTAAGGAAGATCGTGGATGGCCTATGATAAAATTTCAATCACATAGAAGACTATGGAGGGAAAAAACACAAGAAAATAATTGAGTTTTATCATCCACACTTAATTTAATCTTTCAACACTTCCAAATTTAATTTAAATGCAAGGAATTGGAGTTTTACACATTGAAAATTTGAAAAAGATAATTATACTCAGACTTATAGGTTTGCAGGTTATGAAAATTTCAACTTTTCTTCTCTAATTGATCATGTAACTTTAAAATATAATTTATCATGCTCACACACAAACATCAAGCTCTGACACCATGTTAGGAAAAGAGGGGATAAACAATAACACAAATTTGTATATCCAACACATTAAAAAGTAAAAGATTATAGTTTGAAGTTTAACAATAAGTTATATCAATTTAGATCAGAATATGAATTAGGTTAAGTTCATAAACATAAGAGTTAAATGAACCATAACACAACACAAGAGACAATATTTAAGTAGGAAAACCATAATGTTAAAAACCCACTAAAAAATCATCTATCTTTATTGAGAATAAAAATTTCTCCCAACACTCCAACTATTTCAAAAATTCATTATTACACATTTATGGAGAAATTACAAGCAATCAATATATTCACTCAAGGGTTTAGATCAATCATAACTCCATTCACATCATGTATTCTTTCTCTAGCTCGCATATCATGCTTGCTCAAACATGTTACTTACTTTTTCTAAATTTTTTCACTTGTACTTAAAATTAACTGATATCAAATGATATCGCCATTTTATACATGGTGGTTTATTGGTTGGGTGACTCTTACATTTCAAATTCAAAATCCAACCCCTGTGTGATTTTGCCATGCATTATATTTTAAATATATTCATAAACAAATCCTTTTATATTTTGACGGGTTTTTAATAATCATGATTCCCACTTAATATCATAAACCCAACACTAAATTGGTGCCTTCTATCTCTAAAATGGTAATAAAAATAATTAGTTATTCAACCTTGGATGATGTGGTTAATAAAAACACAACCCTAACAAAGATGTCACCCCTAGAATTTCTAGTGCTCCAAATATCCAAAAATATATCATACCTCTAAACCAATTGTTGACATTATTGATTCCCTTAACTATAATTGGGCTTCTTTATTAGATCATAAGTTAAAACCCCTTGTTGATAAGACATCATCTTATGTTCTAGATTAAATCGATTTTGTCTACTTTTTGAAATATAAAAAGGTTATTATTTGTTTGTTGGAGTCATATAGGGTGGTTTTGATAACACCCATATTGTTAGGAATTATTATTAGTGCTTCACATTATAATATAGTTTGGTGACATTATTGTTATGTAACAATAATGTATATTAGGATTTTGTTGTGTACGTGTGTTTACTGTTATTTATGGAAGAGTGGTTGTAGCCACCTCCTTGTTTATAGGAACAACATTGCCTATATATTTGTAATATCCTGGATGATGAAACATAGTGAAGGATATTAGTTTGTGAAATAATATATTTCCTTTGTTAATCTGTTACTGCTCTAAGATTTGGTATCAGAGCCGTATTGTTCCACTGCCTGTGATGGGAAAATGATTTTTTTGCAGGGGCACGTACTATTCTTCTTTGCCCCGTCTAATGTGTTTTTCCATTATTTATTTTGAAAAATTATAAGGTATATATGCAGAGTTAAGGTTGTTCAGGTTCCATATTTTATGTTTCAGTGTTGCCTGCTTCACTGTGCACGCATGCACCATCTCCATTGACATATCAAATTTCCATCTATTTCGGTGCTTCGTATTTGGCAGACTTGAGAGGAATATTGATCCCGTTTAAGTCTTTGAGAAATTAGTCATTCTGGTTAATTTTAAGTTTTGATAAAATCACTGGCAGAATTTGTGTAGATCTAGCATCGATTCACATTTAGATTTCACGGTGCATTCACAGTTCGTCCAACTACGGTTCTTTATCCAGCGAATTGGTCTGCGCAAGTGTGTTGAGGATCTGTTAGACTTGGGGTATGCAAATATCTCCGTGGGTTACATAAGTATGTGAGATGCGTGGGTAATCTCGTGAATATTGAATTTACTTCAATTTCTTGAAGCCATTCTCTAAACCGCCTTCACAATTTTCCTTCGCTGGAGACAAATGTTCAAAAACCACTATTTGGAAAGTTTGTGGTATTACCTTGGAAAGGTACGGCAAAAAAAAAATAAAATTAAAACCATTTACCAAGTAGTGTCACAGTTTTAATTAAAATTTTAAATAGTCAATATGCTAATGTCTTATTAGCAAATCTGGTATTCATGTTAAATAGAGGCCACGTGTTCAATAAAATAAATACAAAAAGGTGTGTCATAGTTTTATATGTTAGGTGGTCTATTGTATTTGTTTAAAAAATTTAGTGTATTTTTTACATCTGTTGTCAAAAGAAGAGTCATTAGTTATTTTTTTTATCATCCATTTCTTATTACCATCTTGCATAGTCAATTTAGTCAAGTCTTTTTGTCCGATTCAAAATAGTCAAATGTGTTAAAGTCAAGTGTTGTGTAACTAAAATATTTTTTAATTGGTAGTCAATAAACATAAGTCGTTATTTGTTGCGTTGAGTGTCTAGTCATATAGTAGCATCATCGTCAAAAAATCAAAAGTCGTGTCATTGTAAAAGTCCAAAAATAAAAAAAAAATTTCCTTCACAGACACATTTTCGGTGGAATCCGACATCTGATTGTAGTATATAATTTTGAGCCCCATGATCACATTCGGCTGAGTTAGCAGTAGATCTAATGGAGGATGGAGGCATCGGAGGCTGGAGGTCAGACAACGCCCTCTCGTCAGTCACCAACGACGGGGCCGCACAGAATGATTTGGTGGCACAGGTGTGAAGTGTGAGTACTTGTTTTTTGAGTTTTGCAGTGTTCTTGTTTTGTGTGGTATTTGATGGATGTTGGAAAGAAAGTTGTGTTGGAGCACAGATGACTGTCAGTGATCCTCTGACTGACTTGGTCCTCTGACTGCCGTACTTCGTTGGAAGATGGTCAGCTAGAAGAATACGTTCACTAGCATCAGTGACCATGTGCAGCAAGACCTAACTAGCAAGATCAATTCAGGAGTATGTTCTTCGATGCAGTTTGCTTCTCAGTATCTATATGCATGGAATTTCACATTGTGGGGGGGAATACATACCAATGTTCCATTCCCATTTTGCACCCAAAACGAATTAGTCAAGGAAAGCTTCCAGTGGCAGTGGCAGTTTTCTATGTTGTTCGAGATCGAGTGGCAGCGATCAAGGACATAGACTACAATTAAGGACATTACGATTCTTATAGGAAGTAATGTGAAATTTTTCAGTATATCTTCTATTCTGCAGTTTTGTGATTTGCATGTTGTGTTTCCTACATTATTCTCTGATGTATAAGCATAGTGGTGAACAGTAGCACCAGAGTAAGTCAGTTCATGGATCTTGAAAGGGTTTGTGGGAGGATCTAGAAAACCACACGAGGTTGACAGTTGATGAGGTTCCTGTCACTTCAAGGTTTGTGGTAAGCCTGTTTAAAAACCATGGAAGGAGAGAGCCTTTCTTTTGGATCAAGGTCATGAGTCATAGAGTTGGACATGCCACAAGGGTGAGCATACTGCAGAGGAGTGTGTGGATGTTTTTCTACCATGTTCGCACTAAGGGGGGGAATGTTAGGAATTATTATTAGTGCTTCACATTATAATATAGTTTAGTGACATTATTGTTATGTAACAATAATGTATATTAGGATTTTGTTGTGTACGTGTGTTTACTGTTATTTATGGAAGAGTGGTTGTAGCCACCTCCTTGTTTATAGGAACAACATTGCCTATATATTTGTAATATCCCGGATGATGAAACATAGTGAAGAATATTAGTTTGTGAAATAATATATTTCCTTTGTTAATCTGTTGCTGCTCTAAGACGTATTATATTATTTTAGTTAATTTTGTTAAAACAACATTCTTTGTTTTTAGGGGGAAAATCCTATTTATATGTATTGCATGGATTGAATATAATTAAGTGAGTTTTTGTGAGGTTGAATGTGTGATCACACCCCAACCTCTAAATCACCTTTTTATCAAGCATATGTTGTATAAACATTTGGTGTGGCATATAACTCAACTAACCAACATTCAAGGTCGGAGAGAGGATTAACCAACATTTGGTATTAGTTGTTGGATTCCCCTAGGGTTCCATGCGGAAATGAAAATGCCAAAGTAATTTCTTATTTCCTTTATATAATTATTTACCCATTCCAATAGTCATGTGATCCAAGATGTTTCTAGAGCACCCCCTTACGAAATATTGTGCATCTTTGATGCAATTAAGTGGAGACAAGGAGAGGGTTGTAAACATTGTTTGTTTTGGTTTCTCCATCATTGAGTATCCCAATCATCTTGGGTTCCATGAAGATTGGTTTTAAAATGCATTAAAATATCTAGAAGGTCGTCATTTCGGTATTGCTGAAGAATTTGAAAAATATCTTCCATAATTGTTAGAAGGCCATGTTCTAAATCATGTTTAATGAATATTGGCATTTTTCTTGTCTTATGTAGTGCAAAATCAGGTTCAACAAACATTATTTGAATCAGGAGAGGGAACCAAAACGTCCATCATCATGGAGAATCAAATGTAAGGTGTATTCATGGATTTGTACTTAATTCATGTTAGGCTTGTTAAACATGGATTTTCCTCTACGGAAAAAAACATTTAATGTCCATGAGAATAGTCCTTATATGTTATAATATTTTATATGAGAAAGGGAAAATTATAGTTAGACTAAAATTGAATGGTTGAAAACTTCAAACATCTTGGATTTACATGCATGCACATGGAGAGATAAGAGGGAAAATGTTCACTCAATTTTTTACATTAATGTATCATTTTAAAATTTAAGCAACTTGGATCTACATGCATCCATAGGGAGAGAGAAGAGGAAAAATGATGGCATGATTTTATTGTGAGCATAACATGTCAAATGGTTTTGGTGATGTGGACGAGGCATTGTTGGATAAGGATCTCTTGTTATATACATACGTTGTTGATGAAAATCCTACTATAGACAGGGGAGGTATATACATTAAAACAAACATATGAAGATGATGAAAAGTGTTTCTCACTGTTAATGTCCATGAAAACTCAATCCGAACCACCTCACTTGCTAGATGATGTCAAAAATATCCACCCAAATATAATTTAGCAACACCTCTACCGTATAAAATTAAAAAATTAGGTTGTCTAAACTTTTAATAATTATTAGTTTTGTTTATAATTTTTTCGATTTGAAATAAATTACATATTTGGTTTATGTATAAAAATTAGCAATTAAAAAAAAAATTATTTGTTTTATATTTTTATTTTTCTTACAGGGATAGGGAGGATGCCACAGTGAGTGCACTTGGACTAAGTGGAGCCCAAAGAAAAATCTAGTTTTTCTGCAAAAGTAAGAATGATTTTAACAAAGTGTAAGGGCCTTAGGCTCTATAAAATGGATGTGTAGGGTATAGAATCCAAGGAAATATTTTATGGCCTTAAGGGTATTTGAATGCTTTTCCAACTATGACAAGGGTTGGCTATGGTGGCCGAGTAGACTACTTTGGCCACAAAGGCCATAAAGATCACCATACACCATAAGATGGACCATACATGAAATAATCCGTGACGTTGGTCACAACACAACATGTTAGGGCATGGGATGACCATGAAAAACAACCTAGGTAGTCACTGAGCCAACCATGAATGCTAAAGCTTAAATTGTTAATTTTTTGTTTCCAAACAAATATATTTTGTAGTGTCTCTATGTGTATGTAGTTATGAGTTTTATATTATCATATATTTATGTTGTTTATTATTTTTGTTTTTTTTATATTTTTTAAATTTTCTAAAATGAGCCAAACCTTTTTAAATATTATGAAGCTCAAACTATTTTCCTCTTTTGTACGATCGGAACATTTTGAACACGGTAACAATTTATCTTGAAAAAATTCACAATTATATCCATCTAATTGATCCTTAATATTCTTAATCTTCACTAAGTAATTAACTATCTTCTAATCTCCTTTCATTGGAGTTGTAAAAAATTCCATGATTAGTTTAATTATTTTAGGAAGGAAAATACCTTCATGCATAGTTTCTAATTGATTCCATGCATTAGTTGAAGACTCAATGTGTCATATATGCAACAAGAATTCATCGTTGATACTTTGTAATAAGATTGACACGGTATCTTGTGATTTTTGGGAGAAGAAACTCAAGATGTTTGGGTCGTCTTGTCTCCTGGTGGGTCTCTTTTCAACACCACTAATTAAATCCCATAGCTTCCTAGCCATAAGGATGTATTTAATCCTAACTATCCAAATGCTATAGTTAGTTCCAGTTAATAATTTAAATTTATCCACAAAGAAATTAAAAGAACTAGACATTACGTAATAAACTTAACAAATATTGAAAAAAATAGTGTTATAACAACAAAAACTTAATAAAAACACTCAGCCAAGGTATGAAAACCTAGAAGATAGACTAGAAAACAAAAAAATAGGCCACGAGAGGCCGCAAAGAAATGTCAAATTTTCAAAAGCCGAGGAACAAAGAAACAGTGTCCCACACAATTAGAGAACTAAGGATTCCTAAAAATATGAGAAAATATTCAAAAAAATGTATGTAAACCTAGAATAGAGGTCGTAAAACACAACAAAGATGTTGCGAAGATCCATGAGGAAGTAAACAAAACATGATAACACTTCCAAAATTTTAAAAGCCAAGATACAAAGAAACTAAAATTTGTGGAATTCTTGAACTTTTCGTGTTATGCAAAACCTTTAGGTAAAATCCTTGGAACACAAGAAATCCCAAGGGAAAATAAACACAGAGACTCGTGGACTTGGAAAAAGGAGTATTTTTGCAACTGATGAAAAATTAAAAAATATAAGTGATAATTAAAGAGAAACCGCGAAGTATCAAAAATATGCCGCCAAGGGCTAAAATGTAATATCTCCAAAGATATTACAAGTCCAATTTCAGAAATCACAGAAAAATAAGTCCACAAAACACATAACTCCACGGTATAAGGAGTCCATGGAACAATTAATTCCATACAAAAGACAGACATGGATCTGTGGAATAAACAAATGATTTCCGCATAACAAAAGAAAAAACCATAAAGACATAGAAAATACAAATCTTACGCACAAGGATTTTAACTGCCACTCACAACTATGAAAAAACCACACAACACTTAGAAAATTTATGCATAAATAAGATATCCGTGGAACAAACAGAACTTTTTGCCCAAGATTTGAAAAAAATTGTACAAGACTAAAAAAGGTTGTGCAAAATTTTAAAAAACCATGCAAGACTAAAAACATGATGCACAAAACTTGAAAAATTTTGCACAAGGCTAAAAAATGTCACACAACCCACAAAAATTATCGTGAAACACTTTTAAAATTGTACAAAAACCTAAACTAAGCCACAATATACTTGAATAAGGCACATAACTAGCCGAAGCTATCGCAACTCCACGATTGGATCTCTCAAATATGGAGGGAAATGATTAAGGGTAAGATTGAAACTCTACCCATGTGCTAAAGCTTATTTTATTCTTTATTTTGAAACACCTGAGGATAGGGATTTAATAACAAATCAATATTGGGTTTGGGGTAAAACATGGACTCATGTTCAAGCCATGGTATCTATCTTTTTGATCTGCTAAAAGAACCATTTGATACCTACCATGTTTGGATCCCAAGACTCTCATTACAAATCTGGAAACAAATCTTCTCTCAATGCTATTGGAGATACCTTAGGATCTTTGTGAAACTTGATGATAAAACCTTTTATCATACACATAAAAATTATACTATAATTTTTTTAGTCCTTGACACCTCGCAAGCCCTTCCAGTAGAAACTAATATATAAATACTTGATAGATATTGAGTTCAGAGGATTAACTACGAGGTTTTAGCCTTCAGATGCTAACGTTTCTTTCAAACTGGGCATCTCTCAAATGACTGCGAGCATTAGAGGCACAAGGAACAACTTGCATGGTGGAAGGAATATTTTTTAGAACATCTTATGGTTAGCCCACATTTTGATTTGATTGAGGAACCATCAAACCTTTCTACGGTAGATGTTCCCTCCATTCAAGAGAAAGAGCCAAAAAACTCTAATTCTCTCGTCTCTACTAAGATAACACAGGTTTCTTCTACCCAAGAGGTCTTTGCTAAATCTACAATGGATTGTGCCTCGTCCCTCATTAAGGGACACATTCCTATCAAAAATATTTAAATTGTACTACCGATATTTGTAGAAAAAGGTAACTGGATTGGACGGTAGTGGAAAGGAGGAAGAAAAAAACATAACAAGATAAAACCCACCATGGTTTGCAAACAAGCATTGAGTGTTATCTTGATTTTTGTTTTTATCACTTTATCTGGGTTGGGGGGCCTTGTTATTTCTAGGTTGTTGATCTGCTATGAATAGCTTGTTGTTTTGGCTATGGGCCTGTTTGTGTTGTTGTTTTTTCTCTATTTAGCAATTTGGTTGCTGCTTTGTTTGGCGTCACATTTTATATCTTGGTTTTAGACCTTTTTTTCATCAGTGCTTTTTTGTTGTATTTGGGTTTTAAACCCTTTTTTTTTTACTGGGGGTATGGTCCCCATCAAAAAACCATTTACCAATAATAAAAAAATAAATAACAGCCATAGAACTTAAAGAAAATCCATGATAAAAATGCAAAACATAGTGAAACCTCTTTAAAAAGACACATAAGACACATGTAAGTGCACCAAGTTGGGGGACTAAAAAGGGGGTCTTAAGTGGACACATTTTTTAAAAAAAAATAAAAAAATTCAACTTGTATGATTGTTTTGAAATAGTTACATTCAAAATTGGAAGATGTTTTAAAAACATGAATTGTAGCATTTTGAGTCTAGTTTCTAAGCTACTAAATTTTATTCAAAATGGATAAGTTTAAGTGGGTCAAATAACTAAAATACCAACAGTGGCTCTTGTTTTTTGTTCAAAAAACATAATATAGTGACTTTCGTGCCCCCCACCATTTTTTTGAGCACCATTTAGTATTTTTAAAACCCCTTTTGTAGAAATATAGCTAGGAGCATCTAGTTTGTGCTAGAGTTTTTTTATATTTTGTTTAGCAAGTATTTATTTTTTTTGTGATTTTTCTAGAACATAAATTTAAATTTTTGAAAAATAACGGAGCTCCGACCTTGGCCCCCCCTAACTACCTCAAAAAAATATAAAAAAATTATATATATATATATATATATATATATATATTATATATATATATATATATATATATATATATATATATATATATATATATAATGTATAGAATTATGCCTAGTTTGTGCTAGTATATTTTTTTTCAATTTTGATGAGACAAAAAAAAAAAGATACACGATAAAAGATAGGGAATATTTAAACTTTGAAAAAAAGTTATAAAAAGACGTAGTTAGAAAATAAATAATATGGAAACATTATATTAGTCTGGAAATTTGAAAAATTATATTTTTAGAAAGAAATAAAACTTTCCTCTACGTTTGTGGTATAATTTTTTTAAAACGAATTGATCATTTTATGTTGATTTATAATGGTAGAAGTGGAATTTTTTGCATTTTCCTGCAAAAAAACATTATTTGCTATGTTTGTAATAGGTCCATGCCTCAGGCTTGGGGATCCAAACCGGATCCAAGCCTTGAGGCATGGCTTGGAAAAAATTGAAAACACAAAATGTGTATGCATTATAATGCATACATGTTCTGTATAGTATGAACATTACATGTGCTTCTAACATACTTTTATTTACAAAAAAAATGTAAGTATAAGAAATAATAAAATATAAATAATAATAAATGAAAAATTTATACTTGGTAAATATAAGAAATTAGGGCCACTCTGCACCTTATGGAACTAGTCTCACAACTCCATTAGTCACGATTTAGGAGATAGTTTTTTATAGTATAATTTGATCAGTACATAGGTAATTTTAAGGATTTCAGTAATCATCCTAAAGCTTTTAGTGTTTAAATTCTACAATTAAAACCCTAAACCTTAAACCCTAAACATGAGGCCCTAAACCATCATCCATAAACCCTACAACCTAAACCCTAATCCCTAATCCCTTTACCCTAAACATTATACATTTAACCCTTACCTACGAGCCCTAAACCCTAAACCCTAAGCCTTAAGCCCTAAACCCTAAACCCTAAACCATGAACCATGGGCCCTAAATTTCTAACCCTTAAACCCTAAAAACCAAATCATAAACCCTAAACCCCAACCCCTAAACTCTAAACAACGAATCCTAAAAAATCCTAAGCCTTAAACCCTAAACCTTGAACTCTATGACCTAAACCCTTAACCCTCAACCATTAACCCTAAGACCTAAACCATAAAATATAAACCCTAAACCCTAAAAACCATAATAATAAACCCTCAACCCTAAACACTAAATCCATAGCCCTGAGTTATAACCCCTAAGCCTTAAAACCCATAACTCTGAACCCCGAACCTTGAGCCATAAACCCTAAACTATGAACCCTAAACCATAATCCCTAAACCCTAAACCCTAAACTATAAAACCCTAAGCCTTGAACCCTACACCGTGATCCTTGAGCCCTAAACCCTAAACTTTAAACCATGAGTCCTAAACCCTAAATCCATAGCTCTAAGCTTTGACCCAAAACCTTAAACATATAACTTTTTAACCCCGAACCCTGAGCCATAAACCCTTAACTATGCACCTTAAACCCGAAGCTCTAAACCATAAACAATAAATCCTAATCCTTTAACTCTACACCTTAATCCTTGAGCCCTAAACCCTAAACCATGTACCATAATGCCTAAACCCTAAACCATGTACCATAAGCCCTAAACCCTAAAACCACGAGCCCTAAACTTTAAGCCCTAAATGATAAAATCCTAAACCATAAACCCTAAACCTTGAAACTATGAGCCCTAAATGCTAAACCCTAAACCCTAAAAAACCAAATCCCTAAACCCTTAGCCTTAAACCGTAAATCCTAAGCCCTAAACACTAAACCCTAAACTCTAAACTCTGCAACCTAAACCCTTAACCCTTAACCCTTAGACCTAAACCCTAAACCCTAAAACCAAAATGACAAAAAACTAAACCCTGAACACTAAATCCTAAATCCTAAACCTTAAACCATGAGCCCTGAATCCTAAAGCCTAAACACTAAATCCTGAGCCCTAATCTCTAACCTCTAAGCTTCATCTATTTCCAGTATGTCTTATGAGTGAGTTCATCTTTTTGAATATCAATATTTGGACCTTATTTCCTAGTCATGCCTAGAACCATCATTGAGTCTTCTTGTACAACTAACTTGTTTATGAGAGGTGGGACAAGAAAGTAAATGGATATGACATTTGCCTTGTGCCTTGAAATGCATATTACACATCTCTACAAAACTTGTTTCTCCGCACATATACTTCCATTCTTAAATGTCAATTTCTTTACACTCGGAATTAAATTTCACATTTCTCATATTTCCATATATGGTATTATGCAAGCCAGGATGACCCATTGGAAGCTAGAAAAAATAACCATCACAACACAAAAATTAATCTCAAAGGAAATGGAAGAAACACAGATAGTATACCAACACAGAGGTGTAGGATCATAACCGAATTACCTATAGTATCCTCTCCTCTGGAGAAAGAGAAATATCTTCTATTACTAGAATGGATAGTAAATTTGATAGAACTTCCTGAAGTGTTCAAAATAATCATATCAATTGGGGAATGGCTAAGAACAAAAAGTAGTTATCAATCCCTTAGTAAATATTTCTTGTTTAGTTCTGAATGGGATTCAACCGGCCTACAATTTAGTGACCTTCCATTCATTGATAATTCCTTCTATGATAAACCCATGGATTCTTTAAAAAGTTCCTTAAAAAAGATAGGGGTAGTCATCAATCCTAGTGAAGGGTGTGATGTGATTTCCAAACAACTTGAAATTAATACAGATTTAGAGGTCATAACATGAATTTACAAATATCTCTATTGTTATAAATGGAATCCAAGTAACAATGTCTCTTTATACCCAAGGATCTAGGACTACTGGGGTATGTGGCAGGATTGGACATTCAGGAATCATTGAGTGTCTGAATCAAAATGTCATTGCATCTAGAGAAACATTTTCAAGGCATTAGAGTAATGAATCTTGGAAAATAAACTTGAACCTCAAAAATCCTCTCAAATTTCTAGCTTACACAAGCACTAGACATATCAAGCTTTATTATTCAAATGAAACCTTCATTCACAATAACCTGCAACTGAAATAATTATTCAAAAGAGAATCAAAAACATTTCTTTGTACCAAAATTTTTCCTGGATATCTAACATTTCCCTCCTTCAAAATATCAACAAATGAAAGACACCAAATTTTGATAACTCTATTTAAATGTTCTACCTAGGAAGTAGATGAACCCTTTTCAGTTGAATACTCTGTGTTAATACTAATAAGAATGGGTAAGACACAAAACATTACAATGAGTGAAATAGTTCCCATGCGATGGGAAAAAGAAGATAGATGTATTGGGTAACATTTATTTATACCAAATTTTTCTTGGATATTTGACATTTCCCTCCTTTAAAATATTAGTAGATGAACGACATCAAATTGTGATGAATCCCTTTGAATGTTCTACCTACAAAGTAGATGATCCATTTTTTGTTGAATATTCTCTGTCGATACTTATAATAATGGGTAAGACATAGAATATTATAGTGAGTGAATGGGTGAGCCTAAACCTTAAGCCTTTAACCTTGGGCCTTAAACCCTAACCCCTAAACCCTAAACCATGAGCCTTAAACCCTAAACCCTGAATCCTGACCTTTAAACCTTAAACCATGATCCTTAAAACCTAAACCCTAAACACTAAACATTAAGCCCTAAATCCTAAACCCTCAACCCTAAAACCTAAAACCCTGAGCCTCAAACCCTAAACCCTAAACCTTGAGCCCTAAACCCTAAGCCTTGAACCTTGATCCCTAATCCCTCAGCCTAAGCTCAAACCCTAAACATTGAACCTTGAAACATGAACCCTAAACGCTAAACAATAAATCCTCAACCATGAGCCCTAAACCCTCAACCTTCAACCCTCAACCCTAAACCCTGAGCCCTAAACCCTAAAACCTAAATCCTAAACCCTCAAACCCTTAACCCTGAGCCATAAACCCTAAACTCTAAACCCTAAGCCATAAACCCTAAACCGTGAACCCTAAACCCTGAGATCTAAAGCCCTAAACCCTAAAATATGAACCATGAGCCCTAAACACTAAACCTTAAACCCTAAACCCCAAGTCCTAAACCCTGAACCCTAAACCCTAAATCATAAACCCTAGCCCAATGGAAAGTCATAATATCATTGAGTGTGTTTCAATGTGTAGGGAATAATGTCTAAGATGATTGATCAAATCATTTAGATTTGATGAGAGATTGCTTCCTCAGAAGGCCCAAAAAGGTCATTTTTCGTCATCTTGTAGATAATTGAACACCCCTTTAGAACAAGCTAGAATGAGTTAGTCCTATCATTGAGGTATCAAGGACCATCATGTGTGAAGTATTAAGGCATTTTTTGTCTCCATGAGAGACATATGAACAAAAACATGTATGAGAATTGTGAATTTTATTCCATGAAAGGTTTATTTTAGAGCTAGGAAAGGTGAGGGGATGATCTTTATATGGAGCACCATGTTTCTAGGAATGAGAAATCATCTGAGTTTACTTGATGCAATTCACTTAGTACTATTCATAAAAAATCACTCAACTCCTAGTAGTGTGATCAAACATTAAGGAGGAGGCACATTACAATCACCTCATTTTGGCCATAGGACAGGATTCCCATTCAGGGAGCGATCCTCTATCTACAAAGTCAATATCTCATTTTAGGAAGAAGTAGACAAGCATCATAGAGTTGATTCATGGCCACTAAAGTGAATTAGGGAACAAATTTAAAAAATGGTACCAATTCAAGTAGTGGTAGGGCCAAAATCCAATTTAGAAGGTCAAAAAACCTACAAAATGAGTATATGCTTTCCCAAAACAAAGACTGACTACAATATATATGCCCTAAAAATTTTAGGTCCTTTGTTGAAATCTTGAAAATGAGTTAAGTACTGATCAGATTAGATTTTGAAAAATTATCATGTAAATTATAATTGTTAGAGCTACGGGACCACTTCCATCAAGTGCAAAGTGACCATAAGTTCTTATTATTTACTAAAATAAATTTAAAGTATAAGAAATAATAAAAGTTATAACGTTTATGCATTTTAGGCTCGGTAATTACCAACCTAAGAAAAATAAAAATGTGATTGCGTTATGGAAAAACGCGTACAAATTGTGGTTGTTTTCAAGTTTTTGTCCACTTTTTGGCCCCCCAACTTGGTGCGCTTACCCACACATAAAAAACCATGAAGGGCTATAAAATGCTAAGGAAGGCCACATATGTCCTATGAGAAAATTTTAATCACAAAGAAGACTATCGAGGAATAAAACACAAGAAAATAATTGATTTTTGTCATCCACACTCAATTTAATCTTTTAACACTTCCAAATTTAATCTAAATGAAAGGAATTGGAGTTTTGCACCTTGAAATTTTGAAAAAGATACGGTATACTCAGACTTATAGGTTTGTAGGTTATGAAAACTTAAATTTTTCTTCTCTAATTGATCATGTAACTTTAAAATCTTATTTATCATGCTCAAAACACAAACATCAAGCTCTAATACCATGTCAAGAAAAGAGGGGATAAACAATAACACAAATTTGTATATCCACCATATTAAAAAGTAAAAGATTATAGTTTGAGGTTGAACAATAAGTTATATCAATTTAGTTCACAATATGAATTAGGTTAAGTGCATAAACATTAAAGTAAAATGAACCATAACACAACACCAAAGACAATATTTAAGCCGGAAAATCATAATGTTAAAAACCCACTTAAACATCATCTATCTTTATTTAGAATAAACATTTCTCCCAACACTCTAACTATTTCCACAATTCATTATTACACATTCATGGAGAAATTACAAACAATCAATGGATTCACTTAAGGGTTAAGATCAATCATAACTCCATTCGCATCATGTATTCTTTCTCTAGATCACATATCATGCTTTCTCAAACACATTACTTACTTTTTTCTTATTTTTTTCTCTTGTACTTGAAATTAATCGATATAAAATGATATCACCATGTTTTATACATGGTAGTTGACTGGTTGGGTCACTCTTACATTTTAAATTCAAATTCCAACCCCTGTGTGATTCTTCCATGCATTGTATTTTAAATATATTCATAAAAAAATCCTCTTATATTTTGACGGGTTTTTATTAATCATGTTTCCCACTTAATATTATAAACCCAACACTAGACCAGTGCCTTCTATCACTAAAATGGTTATAAAAACAATTATTTATTCAACCTTGGATGATGTGGTTAAGAAAAACACATCCCTAACAAAGATGCCACCCCTAAAGTTTCTAGTGCTCCAAATATCCAAAAACATACCATACCTCTCAGACCAATTGTTGAGATTATTGATTCCCCTAACTGTAATTGGGATTCCTTATTAGATCATAATTTGAACCACCTTATTGATAAGACATCATATTATGTTCTAGATTCAATCAATTTTGTCCACTTTTCGAAATATAAAAAGGTTCAAGAAGGTAAGTTACTTGTTGGTTTTGACATTGTATCCTTCTTCACTAAGGTTTCCATTGAAGAGGCAATTGAGGTGGTAATGGATCACATGGATAATAAAATATTTGGATTAGTAAACTTCCACATCAACTTTATTCTCTTTTAAGTGTATCATCTACAAACATAATGAAGGTATGTAAAACGGTCCCCCTACCTTCTGGTAGAAAATTTATTCATGAAAATCTTAGAGGAAATATCTCTCAATAACTTCCCTCTCAATCCCAAATGGTGAAAGAAATATGTTGGCAACATGATTTTATTTTGGTAACATGGTCTTGAGAATCATGAACGATTTTACACTTAGACTAATAGTTTGTCTCCTAGTATAAAATTCACTAAAGAGGTGGAGGTGGATGGAAGCATACCCTTCTTGGATTTCCTCCTTGGATCGAAATGTGTTTAGAAAATGCACCCACACAGATTTGTACAACATGCCACTTTGCTTTATCACCTATTACAATAAGTATGAGTTTTAAAATCTTTTGTCACTAGAGTGTTCAAGGTTTCTGATGAAAACCACTTGGAGAAATAAATTAAACATCTAAAATAGGTGTTCAAGAGGAATTAGTACAATGGTATGAAAATCATGAGGGATATAAGGAGACATAAAGAGTATTGATTCAGATCATAAATACGAACCCACAAGATTGTTGAACATTGATCATGTGGATTTCTTACCTTATGCCAAATATGTTTCAAAAAATAATGTCGAAATATGTAAGTGGCATAGTTATAAAAAACTTTATTACCTTTAAAGAAAATTGTAAACTTTGTAAGGTCAAAAAAGAGAAAGTAGACCTCTAGTCTAAAAGTAAAACTCACAAAATAGTGTTCTTGTGGGATCCCTACATCGATGAGATAAAAAGGTCTATTCAAACCAGGATCAAATAACATACTATTGACATTCACCTGGAGAAGAAAGATAACTCAACTTTGGCTGAGAAATCTTACAACAATAAGCATTCTATTTTCATCAAAGGAAAATATTTTGTTGTTGTTTCAAATCACTATAAAAATGCAAACTCTTGACAAGTGGTTGAAATTGGGAAACAAACTTGTGACCTAAATAGGGATGAGGGGATGGGCCTCAATATTTCTTAAAGACCCATTATCAACAATTTAAAAAATACATCTTAAAAGATAATAGTCTATTTTATTTTCATCCATCCTTAGGTAATATTACACCAATTTTGTTTTTTCAAGCTTCCTCTTTTAACTTTACCATCCTTGTCCTTTCTTATAAACTATATGTTTTTGGTTCTTGATAAAGGTTTACCTATATTCATTTTCTCTTAACCTTTTTCATTTTTCAATGTCCACTCCTATAACTTTGTTCAAGAAATATTTTATTGACTTAAATACTAACTACTGTAATAAGGTTATATAATGAACCTTCATTTGTCGCTCTTTCCTGAAATTTGTTCTTAATCATGGATAATTGGAGATGATCTGAAACATCTATCCAAACATTATACATAGTCATTCCAAAAATCTATCTAATAATTATATAGAGTGAAAGTATTACATCTTTGAATATATTAAACTCAAGTGTGCTACAAACACATAATTTGTGGATGAAACTAAAAAACCTTGAACCTTTTAATATATGGGAATTTAACCTCTATGGATGGGAGTGACTATTTGAGACCAGCAACAACGAGTGATTCAAATACCCCTATTGCAGACAAGACTTGGGCAGAAAAAATCTTTGACGAAGTTCATCTAGAGCCTTTAAATATCTCGCCTTCTTGGTGTGAAGATGTTCCACATCTGGAGATCCTAGAGGCCATTATCGATAAGGATAAGGATAAGGCTAGATTCAAACATATAGTTGTTGGCAGTTTTGTTGGCCTTAGACCAAAAATTGATTTTGTGAGAAATTGGTGTAAGAGGAAATAATCCTGCAAGGTGGACGCTAGGGCTCTTACGGGGGATGGATTCCTTTTCTGCTTCCAAGAAGCGTTGGATCTATAAAAAGTGCTTCAAGGGGCGTGTGGTTTTATGGAAAATCTTCTCTTAGACTCTTCTACTGGAGACCTGGGTTGTCATCTGAGTTTACGTTTCAAGAACTCCCTATTTTGATTTGCTTCACAACTCTTCCCTTGGATTTATGGGAGCATGAATTATTTTTAGGGATTATGAGATCTATGGGGGTGTTGATCATTGTCGATCTTGTAACAAAAGCTAGATCTAGGTTGGTCTTTACATGACTATGTATCAATGTTCTCGTGGGATCCAAGGTTCCCAAATGATTTCTTTTTATTCTTAGTATGATAAATGAGAACATGCAATTGATATTGAGAGCTCGCCAATTATTTGTGACAAGTGTAAAGTTTTTGGATATGAGACAAAGACATGTTGTCGTGGTGCTCTTCTCATTTAGCTAGAGAATGTGAATAGTTTTACCTCCGTCTGCATGTTTCTCAAGTTGATGATGAGTTAGGAGAGTTGTATTTGACTGATGCAGAAGATGACATGGAGGAGGATGGAGAGATAGTTGATTGTTCAAAAGTTCCTTCCAAGCATATGACATTTGAGGGTGTGGATCTTGGCAATGGCGATGGTGTTGTTGGCATGATAGAGGACGAGATGAGCATTTTTGGTGTCCATTCCATCAGTGACAGGTTGGTAGGGCCCAATGGGTGGGATGGGCCCATTGAAAATTTAAAATTTGGAATTAATTTGGCAGGTGTATCTATATCCAATTCAAATTCTGATCCTAGTAGTTTCTCGACATGAGCGAACCATACCAAGACATGTGGCAATAGCTTAAAGAAGGGTTAGTGGTTTTTGGGTGACATGGGGGGTAGGTTGGAAGTGGTCCTCGAGTTAAACGAAGGTGAGTTTCATGGTGGGGAGGTGATGGGGACATTAGATTCCAAGTTTGATGGGGATGGCTGGACTAGAGTCTGCACCAAGAAACACAAATTCATGTGGTATGCTTGTATGATGTGAGGTTATATTCTTGTGGCTTCTATTGTCGATTCTTGTCATTTAGCTCTCTCTTTGGTTTGGGTCAAGTTTCTTTGTCCCATATTTCAGTGTATCTATCATCAACTTGGCCTTGTTTCTTTTTCAGTTATTATCATTGTTCTCTTTTTGGTTACTTATGACTTGGCTGCTCTTAACGTATAACTTTTTAATATCTCTTCAAAATAAAATCTCTTTTACCTTATCTAAAATAAAATAATAAACCTTAAATATGAGTAGAATTGACATGGAATTGAACATTTTATTAAACTTATAGGTAAAATTCCAAAAGTTTCATTTAGTCTAGAGTTATATGTAAATTAAAGATATGAGTATGTTGTCCTCTAAATTTGTTTTTTCATACCCATATTAAAAAAATATGATCTTGTTCCATCTTTAGATTGAAAGGATAATTTCTCACCTACATGTGGTGAAGAATGATTCATGTTAGAAGAAGGAATCACTAGCTACATTTTAAAGCACCTCATTTCATGTTAAAGGAGCACATGAACTATCCTTATTCTCACACCCACACAATTAACTCTCCACCTTCTCAATTTTTGTCACCTTTCACACACTTCCAAGTACCAATTACTGCAACACTTGTCATTTGTGACCTTTCTCTCCTTATAGGATTTTCTTACTTCCTAGCACTCATGGTATATATTGTTCTTCTTGTCATATTTACACACATATCCATGAAAAATTATCAACTCAATATTGATGAACATTAGGATTAATTTGTGCACATCGTAAATTAAGTATTTATTTACTCACACTAGCACGAAGGAAGAAATATAGGAAAAGAGTACTAAAGGCATGACACACACACACATTAGTGACTCTTTAGAAATATTTTGGTAGAAATATTTTTCCCACACTATAAAATAACCTATCCAAGGTCATCAACATCCAATAACTTTCCCTGGCCACACCCACAAGAAGAAGGTGATTATGCGAATATAAGGCGCAATGAAAGAAAGGCTCATTTGTGTGTGATGTAGGAGCTCAAGAAAAAGAAATAAGATAATTATTATACACCCATGAGTATGGAGACCTAAGTCGCTAATCTCATCACATGAATATGAAATTGGTAAAATATATGAGGATAGGTCATCATCTAGGGTAAGGTCCATCAATGTGCATAAGAGATAACCATAATGTGTACACTCAAGCATGCAAGAGTTAGATTATAAGCGTAGAGAACTGAGTCTAACATAAGTGTTCGTAGGTACACACATGCAAGGTATTAGGGATGATGGAAAATGAATAATATAAATTCCCCTATGCACCCACATGCACTGACTATTTTTGCATATACCCATGCCACCTACAACATTCAGGTCATGATGAGGTCCACATAAAGTACATATAAATCGTAACATCCAAATTACCATCATTTTCTATTAAAGATAATTTGAAGGGTCACAAAAGTACAGTTATGTAAACATTAATGATTTGGGTGGAATAGTGACAGAAGTGGATCCCCTTACAAAGGGGGTTAGAAATGTAATATCAATGATCTCCAAAACTTTGGGTAAATTTCAGATCACATCCTACACACGAGGAGAAGATGGATGGAAGAGTGTCAACGAGAAAACACCACGCTCTTTATGTCACCCCTCGAGAGTGACTAGGAGTCTTGATACTAATGCAAAATGTTATGCGTCTCTTCTCTTCTATTCTAGTCTAGGTTTCATAGTGGTTTTATGTTGGTTTTTGGTCATCCTTGGACTCGATATTTCTAATGTTTTGAATTTTGTCTCATAATTGATCTATTAAATGTTCATTTATTTATCTTGATGTTAGATCCTAATATGTAACAGGGTGGGGATCATGGTAAAACCCCCCTTTTTACTAATTATAAAAAAATTACACTTACGTAATGTGTTTATAGATACTAAATTAAGTCAAGTTATACAATACTTTATCCCAACTAAAGGAATAAGCTTTGAAGAGGTAAGTAGAGAGACCTCTAGAGCATTTTTCTTTAATGATTCTTGGTGACACTTTGTACTTCTTGAGATTTTGTAGAAGGACAGTTTGACAATTTTTGAGGCTCTTAAAAATCCAAATTGTTGAGACTTGAGAAAATTGTCGACTACACATTTTACTACCCTTGAATTTGTACAAGCTATTGTTTGACAGGGATAATGTATGAAACTTCATATTTTTCTTCTTGATGAAATGTGAAGATATTTTTTGAACTACATGTTTAAGTATATATTTAATGAAATCACGGGTTCCTATTTCATGTGTTTGTATTTCTTCATTACTCTAATGCATGAAATATTCTAGACATAGAAGTGTTTATTCTTCTAAGTGATCTTGCAAACTAGGATAAGATCTTGGTTTACTTAATCAAAATATAATATTCTCTTTCAATCCTCTCTTCCCACATATTTTCTTGTATTCCTTTATTTGGGAGTAAAATCCCACCCCCAATATTTAGATTATTGTAAACATTTTTTAATTTATTTTTCATTTTAGCTTTCAATAAATGGTGCCTCTTATAATAGAGGAGGGACTTGGACTTGCATAGTGTTGACAAGATACAACATAATTTGTTTCGAATAGTTTTTTATGACTCTACTAGGTAACATTAGCATCTTGCATGCATCCTATGAAGACTTTTTGGTACATGAGTATTCATTATCTTTATTTTCAAGCAGTTTTAGTTTTATAATATTGTTTTTATATAGAATATGGTTGTTGTACCTTGGGGACCAATTATAGGGTTGCTGGCTCTAGTTATACCTTTACACGATATATTTTAGGGTTTAAGAAAAACCTTTCCATAGTATACATGTGATGGGATATAGAATCAAAATACCATATCCTTCATAGTTACATGTGGTATTCTTGGTGTTTAGCATGAGGACATAGATGTCTGGTCTTTTTTGAATAATTATAGGATGGTGTGTCTAAGTAGTTATATCACTTTTTGGATTATTCTATCACCAACTACCAAACCATGAAGGATGATTTTGAGCATAGGTTGAAATCTACAAAAGATGAACATTCCCTCTTTGACCAATTATATCACATGAGGAAATAATTACATGAACATATAAGAAAATTTTCTTCTGGAATTAATTTTTTTTACATGGGATACCTCAAGAAGCTATAAATATGGGAAATAATCAGAAAAGGTACTTCATCAAAATTAAACTTCCCAAAGTTGGGTTTTCCCTAAGAATGTCACATGTGCCAAATTTTAAACATTGCCTAAACTTTGGAAAATGAAGTTGAAGACAATCTAATCTTGGATGGATAGTTGAGAATATATCACAACATCTTAGGAAGCTAAGAGGTCTTCAAGGAAATATCCAGTCAATCAGAAGGTTCATTTCACAATTGGAATATAAGTTTCATCACTTTAATCAATTATTGAAAAAATATGTACATTTTTAGTAGAACTAAGAATGTCAAGATGATTTTGCTAAGTTAAAATAATATCTATCAAGTTCATTAGTTCTCATGCCACTGATATTAGATAAACCAATGCTTCTCTACATATTTGATATAGAATACGCAATAGGAGCATCGTTAGAACAACATAATGATGAAGGGAAAGAGAAAGAAATTTAGTATTTAGTAGAACACTTATTGATCATGAGCTTAAATATTCATAGGTTGAAAAAGTGTGTTTAGCCATAACTTTCACATTTCAAAAACTAAAAACCTATTTTCTCAATCATACAAAAAAAATCATTGCAAAATTAGATCCCCTCAAATATCTACTATCTAGACCAATTCTCATAGGTAGAATGTTAACTTGGGTCGTTATATTCAGTGAGTTTTTTATATCGATTTTGTTAGTCAAAGGAAAATCAAAGGTCAGGCTCTTCCTGATCAACTTGTTGTAGCACCTCTATCGGGATCTGAACCTCTTCATTTCAAATTTCTGGAGGAAGAAAGTATGTATGTGGATATAGTGTCTTCTTGGACCTTATACTTTGATGGATCATGTAATGTCCATGGATTAGGAGCTATTATCCTACTCATCACACTAAACCAAAATGCTATTTCAAAATCATTATGCTGGCTTTTCCCTATAAAACAATATTGCAGAATACGGAGCCCTCATATCTGGTCTAAAATTGGCTATATCATGGAATCTCAAAGAGTTGGTAGTGTTTTTTGATTCACTTTTGATCATAAAATAAGTCACAAATGAATACCAAGTAGAATATAAGAAGCTCATTCCTTACAAAATCATGGTGGATAGTCTTAAAGGTTACTATTAGTTGATCACATTTGAACAAGGTCCTTTCCTTCAAAATAAATCAGCATATGCAATGACGAGTAGAATATATCTTATTGAGTTAAACTCCCATCAAACACATACCAAGTTTCTTGTTGAAAATCTTAAAGTTCTAGCCTACAATTTTCCTCGGGAAACCATGGTCTATGAAATAGTTGGTCTTGAAAATCCTTGGTATCACGACATTTATAATTTCATTCATGACGGCGCTTATCCCAAAAACATGAACTCCTAGAATAAACGAGCCTTTGCACAATGTGCTCCATGTTATACCATACTTTCTGATACCCTTTATTGAAGAGGCTATGATAGAACTCTATTAAGATGTCTCAACAAGATGAAGTACTCCAAACCCTAGAATAGGTACATGTTGATATTTGCAGAGTGCATACAAACAACATGTTTTTAGCAAAGATGATCTTATGCGTCGGTTACTATTAGCCCACTATGGATTATGATGCATGTATTTTTTTCAAGAAGTGTGATGCTTTCCAAAAACATGGTAATATCATTCACACACCTTCTCAAGCCTTACAACCAATTAATATACCTTTTCCTTTCTCTCGATGGATGCTCGACCTTAAAGGAAAAATCAACCCCACCTCATGTGATGGCCACAAGATTATTATCACTACCATTGAGTATTTTACCAAATGGGTAGAGGTAGTGCCTCTTACCTATGTAATTAGTAGTAATATCTCCAAATTCATATTCAAACAATTATTATTTTTTTCTTTGGAATTCTATCCTCTTGTTAGTGATAACGGTAATTCATTAAAAAAACATTAAAGCCTTATCCAAATGCTTCAACATCTTCCTTCACTAGTCTACCCATTACTATCCCAAATGTAATAGCCAAGTTGAAGCTTCTAACAAGATACTAAAATCCATCATGGAAAAAATTGTTGATAAGTATGGTTGCAATTGGCATAAAAGTTTATCATGCCCTCTAGGCTTACCACACATGATTTTGCATGCGAATAAGAGTCACTCCATTTTCACTTATACATGACTTTGAAGTTGTATTACCTATAGAGGTCAAGATCCCATCACATCATGTTTGACTTCAACAATTGATCAACTAAGATGATTATAAGCATTCTCATCTTGTTGAGCTAGATCTCCTAGATGGAAATGGCTCAACTCTTTATATCACCTCAAAGTGTATCAGAACTGACTTCATCCCAACTACTACAAGAATATCAATTGAAGAAAAATTAAGATCGAAGAACTTTTTTAAAAATTAAATCAAAAGAGGAAAAACAAATATTATGACAAAAAAGGAAATTTTGATCCAAATTTTTTGGGTCCTTATCTTATTACTGTAAAATTCAGATCAAGTGCATACAAGTTATCCACTCAAGATGATGAAGAGATTAAAAACCCCATGAATGTGGCTCGTTTGAAGATACTTTATTCTTGGGACATATATACATACATTTTGTGTTGGGTGCATTTCAACACATCCACCTATATAATTCCTCCACCCTATTCATTTTATTATTTCATTGCAGACCAGTTTATGTCACTTGTTCTTTGTATTTAGGATGTGCACCATATTTCATCCTATCCATTTTTCGTCGCATCCTTCCCTTGAAATTCATAAGCCTTTACATGTTTGTGTACATGTGTGGGTGGGTCCTAGATCACCTAACCAAAATCTCACTAGTTGTTATAGTTAAAACCCAAAAAAATTCAAATAATAAAAAAAATCACATAAATGAAATCCAAAAACATTCAGATAATAAATAAACTCAAATAATAAAATAATCAAAATCCAAAAACATTCAAATAATCACAAAATTCTAAAAATTTACAAAAATTAAAATCCCAACAAAAAATTCAAAATGACTCAACCAAATCAAACATTTAACTCATATCCTAGTAATAATTACACCCATCCTACGATTATTAAATACAAATCATCATACCCCTTGCATGTATCCTTACTTGTGGGTAAGTCAAATAAATCCTATCTCATGCATGTATCCTTGCTTGGGGAAATCTCAACTCTCATATTCTACCTTACATGCATTCTTTCTTAGGGGCAATGACCCACTTCAATCTCATATTAGTCTTCAATGCAGATCCAACAAATATTTTCACTTGGCCCTAGTCTTTTAGTCTGATCCAATCCCCTTACAAGCATCATTTCTTGCACATGCATCTAAATCTACTTAATCATCAATATGGAACACATTAAGGGCATAGATAATTTTCATTATTTATAGTTGTGTAGAATTGTTACTATTACTTATTGACCAATTACAAGTATTTTGTTCTCATCTTGGTACATTTATAACCATGGTCTAGAATTTATTGTGTATATTGGGTTTTCTTTACTTTTTATCTTTTATTTTTGCACCAATTACATGTATTTTGTTATCATCTTGGTTCATTTATAGCCATGGTGCATACATTTATTGTTTATATTGGGTTTGGTTTACATTTTATCTGTTGTTTGCTCTATGTGTGTTTTTGTACGCACATAATTGGTTACACATCATGAACATTTAATTACAATGGTGTCAACTTTATAAGGCAACAAAAAATAAGGTTTCTATAAAATACAAATATCTAAATGGAAGCTCGTGCTATGAGTAAAATCAATCATCTCATCATCACTATCATGTCTACCATATCATCTTCTTCAAATAAAAAAATTAAATTAATAAGCATCCATCTATGAATAATTACAAATGTGCAAAATAGGTCATGATATATATATATATATATATATATATATATATATATATATATATATATATATATAATGTCTATGTACAATTTCTACAAAGAATTTCATCTACATCGATGTGTCATCTAGGGAAACTATAAAAAAATGTCTGCATTATGAGGCGTATCCCCCACACACACACATGCACACGCGCACGTGCACACACACGTACACACCCACGCACACACGCACACGCACACACCCATGCACACACACGCACGCACGCGCACACACATGCACACGCACGCACGCACGCACACATGCGTGTGCACACAGAGTCATCCCTAACTCTCTCCTACTCCTGGGTTTCCTGACCTATCATCTCACCTCAGTAGTGGCATCTGGACTGATCTAACTGATCTAGATGGCTCATGTGATCTCATTGATCTCCCCAATCTACTAACTTTCCTCTTACTATATCATGGAGCTCTTTGGCCCTCAGGAACGACCGCCTCATATAAATATTTGTAGTAGTCCACATCATGTGTGGATACCAATAGCTCTTGTAACATGTATCCCATCCCAGTGGCCTCAACTACATGTTGTGTCATATCTCTCTCTTTTATCACATGTTACACCTATAATGTAAGTTGATCTCTCTCACATGTTCTCCATTGTACCTATGTGTGCCATCTATGAGCCATAATAAGTGCAACATCTCTATGTCAAATGGCTTAATCTCTCTAGACTTGTATCACATGTAACTCTAACACCGAAGGCCCTGGAGGTGGTAATAGTGGAATCTAACTCCACACATTTTAATCCCTTATGTCTACCATCCATCAACATCATCAACATCTCCATCTTTGTCTTCATTTCCTCCTCCTCCTCCTAGACTCGATAGTGAATCCTAAACACCATACATGCCTATAATCCATGCACTGAAACCTATACCTATATATGTACATCTTGTCCCAATCCATGTGCATGTACATATGTTGTCTTCCCCTAGCCCTTTTAGCCTCCCCTCCACCTATCTCTCCATCATAGAGCATTTTTCATTGTTGCCGATATAACTATTGCTATAACTTCCAAAGGGATGGTGAAACACAGGGGCACAATACATGCATACCATATCACATACTATGTTATAACTCTAGGATATATGACATCATCTCACGCATAACATGCCTATGCTAATACAGACCCAAAACTGGTCCTCACTACACTAGATTGGATGTGTGGCACAAAATCCACAACTTTTCTCGTTACCCATACATACCACTGCTTTCCACCATGAATGTCTTGTATCACTCCCAATTGTTCCCCAACCATGTGTGGTTTTGACCTCTCCATAATATATTATTGTCTCTTGACAATATAGTGCTCAATCTCCATTGTCCCCAAATCAACACCGTCTATAGCCCATATGTGTCATTTTTACAGTCTACATGTGATCATACGCAACTAAAAATCATCCATGTATCATCTATAGAATCCTATATCTCCTCGATGACCTCTATGTCCACCACTATCTCCAATCCATAAGTTGATGGCTCCTCAGGCAGTCTATCTCTAAGCATACATATCGACTGACCAACTTAGATATGGTCCCATGCCCAAATCTGCGATTAGGTGGTTGGACCCAAGTTCCTTTGACTCCTATATACCACCATGTGCATATATTTATATAGGTGTGCTAATATGCATGGCCACCATGCAAACCATGTGGATGTATCGATCAAATATACTACCACACTAATCAAACCCAGTTGAAACTACCTCCCGGTCTCATCATGCAGTAAGTGTCTGCTAATAAAAGGCATCAAATAAATTGGAAGTCGAGATATCTCATCATCTCTCATGAAATCTCCAAGGTGTACCTCCATACCCTCTTTTTGAATGTCCTCTAATTCGAAGATTCGATGTATGTGAGCTTGTACCTGTGTTGCACTCCTATGCCACTGAATCATTATTCCCTGCATTAGAACCTGCAATATGTGGTATACATCCTCCAAAGTTACCAACATATCTCCAGTAGGCAGTCTGAAAGTCTGTGAGTTGATATGTCATCACTCTACTAATGCAGTCAACGAAATAGTGATCAAATCTAATATATGGCATATGTGCAATGTATGTCAATCCGGTCACCTTCAATATCACTACTAGTCTCCTCCGCTATGAAGTGGTCATTCATATCTCAAATGATTGTAGTCATCTATGTTTCTCCCATGCATCCAAGGCATATAATCTCTCCTGCAAACATCACACTACTTTGTTAGTTCTTAAAAAATTAACTTTTATTCTAATTCCATTTTTTAAATCTCATACATCTATTTTAGTTCATGCTAGCACACATATACTGACACTAACGCACATAACTCAACATTAGTACATCCACTAATACGCTAACTAACTTTAAGCTAGCACGTGCATTAGCATAATAGTCCATCCATTACAACGCTAGCACACTCAATACACTAATACATCCATGTTAACGCTAACACACACATATTTATGTTATCACATTGAAGTTAACATTACCACAACACACATTATGCACTACACTAGTGTAGCTACTTCCATTCACTAGTGTTACTTTTTCCTTTTCCAGATCATATCTAAAAAGCAATAAATGGACTCAATAACTTAATTTTTTGTGCACTTATCGAATCGTCATCGCAAGGAGCCTGACCAAAATCTCAAGTGTGATTCGCACGATGAACTCATGGTGGATGTTGCACCATCTCTCCCAAAATGTAGAGATAAAAAATCTCTCAAAGGAATCAAAGGATCTAATATAAAAAATGACCAATGATTTTTGTTAACCTCCCACCCTTCTATTTAAACCCATTCATCTAAATTTTCTTGAATTTTTCCTTTGCACCCTTTAACTAACATTATAATCCCTTTCTTCCTATGATTATATGTGGATATTTCTCTCTCTCCTATCAAGCAATTGTCCAATGCTTTGTTGTGTCACCCATCCATTTGAGGGGGTACTCCCTTGGCATAATTTAGAATCGTTGGGTCAACCAAATGCTTCACCGAGGAAAATCAGGCAGGTCCATCACACTTATCTATCATCCGCTCATTGATCTACATGTGTCTATTATCTTTAAAACGTTATTATTTCGTAATAACACTTTAAAGAGGGTAAAATGTAGACACCCTAAAAAATACATAGCTATTTCTAATCATCCCTATTTTTTGCATAATATGTCAAATCAAGTTTAGAATACATTCTAGACCATTATTCACCCACATCTCACTAGAATTGATTTAATTAATTATATCATGCATAAAACATACACTTATATTCCTTAGCTAATTTAATTAAATCTATTTAAATCAGATAAAAACTATTTATCTACTCACCCCCCCACTCAAATCCACTTCACTAGTTCACTCCATTCAAGTTCTAAAACCCTACAAAAGAGGAAGAAAAATTACACATACAATTGAATAATTGAAGAGCCATCTATTTAAACTCATTTCCCCTTTAATTCTTATTCAAACCAGCCAACTGGATAGAAAAAATCAACTTGCTAAATCAATAAATTGCATTCACTAACATGAAAATTGTTCAATGCTTGATCCACAATCCATGGCCTCTCCTTTAGCTATAAATAATAGGCTTTGTCTTTCACAAATCATCTCTTGAAAGCTTAAGGCATTTGTAGCATTACTTTGTCAATTTTCCATTTGAATTTGCATGTCATGAGGCTTCCCATTGATCAAAAAATCCGTCCATTTCTCATATCTTTCTTCCCTTTGGAATTAATATTGGAGCATCCACAAACAACTCATAAAAGGAGATTCAACAAGTTTGGTACCTCATTCCACACTCCATCCATATCATCTGAGGTTGTAAGAGAATGTGAAAAAGAATCAAGTATGTTTGTATTGCTTGTTTCTTTCATTGTATCATTTTTCTTTGTATACAACTTCTCATAAAAAATCCATACCTACCAGTGAAATTTCTAGAAGAAGATTATATGTGCCTTCTATATGTTTTTTTTAAAATCATGATAAGGAGTCTTATAATCATAATATCGCTTATCTCCCCTTTTCTAAACATTTGTAGGAAATTTAAGACATAATATGTTTTTCAAATATCCTTGATTGAGGCCTTAAGGTGTTGTGAATCTAGAAGGATATTCAAAATTTTATCTATTCTTAAGTTGATTACCATTTATGATATGAGAAATCGTAAAAACAATTATGGGTGTGCATTTTACTAAAATTGTAGTTTTTGGTGAAGTGTAAAACTTGTGTTTGATCTTGCCACTAGTCATGGTGTTAATCCTCTTCCTATCTATGTGTGGGAGGATAGCATCGCACTTGATTGATACTTTTCCTTTCTAATATGTGGGGAATTTGATTTTGAGAAAGATGTATCAATTATGACTATTGTTTTGAAGGCCCCTATCTAGGATAAAATCATTTGTAATTTCTATGGGGTGGCAAGAGGCAGACCTAGTTTGACATCATATAGTGGTCATTTTCATGATATGTATGGGTAACCTATATTGTCTTTCTCTTCAAATATAAGAAATGTTCGAAATAACTTCAAAAAGGTTACCGAGTTGTTTATTGGAATGCAATTTACTCTCCATAAATTTTGGAGGAATATTATTTTGTAAGGTAATTATTTGTTGGTATTTTAACCAATAAGAGCATAATATGAACGCTTGGAATATCAAGAGTATTGTGAAAGAGATCTAGTCGATGATTCCAAAGATTCAAGGGTATTTTGAAACTCATTAATTGGAGATGAAATTGGCTATTTTATAGACTGATTAATGGAGTTTATTTAAGATTGGATAATAGACAAAAATGAAAAATTAGAATTTCCTTTTCCTTAATATTTTTCAAGAATTTTTTTCAAACAATGCTTATTTGTATTAGAGAATTTTTGCTCCATCATTAGAACCTTGGAGTTCTTTTTCTTTCCTGTCTTTATATTGAGAAAGGTTATCCATACTTGAAAATCTAGATAAATTACTAGGTTGGTTAAGTTGTTTTTACGTGTCATTATAGGATTATAGGCTTGTTTTTCAAAATTTAGTCTTATGATGTAGATATATTTTATTGAGATTTTGTTGTGGTATTGGATGTTGTTGAGCATTGTGAGTTAGTGGTAGACTATATTTATGCCGAAGGCGTATACACAGTGTGAATGTATATGGGTGGAAGCTTTCCAAGATTGGCATATTTTAGTAAATATATGGTGTAGAAGGAGGTTGTAGTACATGCGTTGAAATCCAACACTTATGCACCACTGTAAACTAGTGCCTTGAATGGACTATCACATTGCAGTCCACATCTCCCATAGGAATAATGTCATGTACCTCGAGAATGGTGTTCCAAAGAATACAGTGCATGTGGCACAGGGTCTTAGAAGCAGAAGAAGAAAAATCAATATAGCTAGACATTACACCCCGAATGAAGCACCTCCAAATCCTCAATCTTCTTCTTCTTCTGCATACATCAAAGAAAATAGCAAAAGGCAATAGTTTCCTCTTTGAAACCATTGAACCTACTCCAAATACATATGCAGAGACATTAATCAATTTGTATATAGTAAAATGAGGAGATATACATCCCAAAATATTTGCATCGATTTTAAATTTGGTAAACTTCACTGTAATCTCAACTTAGTCATAATATGTAGAGGGAGGTACATGTTTACCTAAGATTGGCAGTCATGTGGCTTGTTGAATCTCTTCTTCTATAATCTGTAGTTTGTTTTTTCTGATGATCAATTCCTTGTCCACCATGAAATCAATGAGAGCAGCGCATAATGTGGTGTCGCTACTATAGGTGAATTCCTCAAAGAAGGGGAAATACCAGCTTGGGAACTCAATAATTGTTGGGGTGGGTTTAGATTTTGGTGCCACATTATGTGAAGATTGTTTGCTTTATCTTGCGAGCCTTCACTGTCGACTGCCTCATCTTCGGAATCTCATCGCCCATTTTTCCACTTTATTATTTCTTTATGCTTTTGTAATTCATGTGAGTCTCCTTCCGTCAAAATAGCAAGCACATTTCATGTAGATATGTTTAGCGCATGTCAAAATGATAAACATAGTAGTGGCGCATATGGAGGAGCAAATGGTCAAGGAAGAGGTGGCGATTCGGTGGAAATTGGTGAGAAAAACAACACGACGCGAGTAGATGTTTTGAGATAACAATGTTCGATCTCGAGGCAATGGGCACATATTTACTTTGAATTTAATTCTCACTGCAACTATCCAATTACTCCTAAATTTACAATGTTAACTTCGGTTTCAGCATGGTTAATGCCTTCGAATTTCAAATAAAGTGTTTTTATTATTATGTAAGGAAAATGATAGGTCTGAAAGGCCATTTAGGTGTGTCACTCTCTGTGTTTTGCTTTGGGTTTTGAAGAGTGCTTAACGTGGTTGGTGGGTTTGTTTGACATGGGTTTATTTTTCCCTCTCAACTTTTTATTTTGCTGTTAAATAGATGGAGAAACAAATCTAAAAGATCTATAACTTGCAAACCCTGAATCTTTTTTTTTTTGGATAAGGTAAAAAGGATTTGGTTTTGAAGAGACCAAAAAACTTTGTAAAGAAATGAAGCTAGGCCACAAAAAGGACAAAACGAAACATCCATGATTTTGAAGGGGATCATGAACCCTGTACAACCAAAAGATAAGCATCAAGGCTCAACAAGGTACAAAGTAAAACTTGGTCGGCGACCATAAAAATGTCAAACAGGGTCGACTGTCCTCGAGGAGCACCCTAAATCCCTAACGTACAACCGTAACCAAAGGCAAGGAAAGGATTACCCAAGGAGCACCCTACCATAGGATCTTAAGTTCATCTGAAGAGGAGCAGAGTGGTTCTTTCCTTTCCTTTTTCAGTTCACAATTGTCCACCCCTCACTCTTGTTAGGATTAGTGTTTTCATCTCAATGAATAGGAATCAAAACCTGCAACCTCTCATTTTTTTCAACATTTGAGTCCATCATCAAGAGTCCTTTTTTAGAGTCCAATCCGAAGGCAACTGCTTATCCAAGATAGGCAGAGAGTAATTTGGTCCATCACTCTCCACCTCTTCAATTGAAATCTGAATCTCACCATCTTTAGTGTCTAAATCCTCCAAAGAATAAATAGATTCATTTTCCACAACCAACATATTCGGCTAAGCATTCTTCCACCAAGAAACATGCCCATTCGCTTTTTGTTTCACATTCTTACAGTCTGAAGCTAAGTGACCTAGGCTAAAGCAAATCCTACATTTGAACAGTAACCCTTCATAATCCAACGGTTGGGACCAAATCTGATCCAACATCCTAAGTTCCATCGAGGCCAGTAGATCAACCGAGGTCTCCAAATCTACCAAGATACAAACATAGGTGGTATGAGTGTAGAATTCTGTTTTAGAATCAATGTCCAAACGTTTTCCCAGAGCATTTCCAATTGAAATCAGGCTCTCCTCCCCCATAAATTACAGCATGAGGTGAGACAATTGAATCCAAAAAAACTTAACATGAAAGGTTTCAGTGAGTGGATTGAAAGAAGGGAACCACAGTTTCATAAGAAGGAGGTGATTCAGAAGTTACCAAAGTTTAAAGAAAATTGTATCTCTATCTTCAATCAATTTAAACACCACAATGAAAAATCCTTTGACAGAGGGATAAATATCCACTCTACCTGACAAGATAGGGCGCCATTAAGAAGAGATCCAGGAATGTAGCTACGGTAGACCAGGCCATAGACCATTAAATCTGTAGATTGAGACTTTTCTGATGAATGTTTCCCCAGCTTCTATCACCTGGGCACCAAAGGTAACCGAAGGTTTGTTAATGGCCGCCTTGAGAGGTCTCTGTCTAGACATAGCAGCAACATAGGAACACTGCACAGGGGGTTCGAACACAGTCTGACATAAACGATGTATGCAGCCTTTCCCTTGGGTAGCTGCCTATGGCTCAACACCACCTAACTTCGAAGAGCACCTCTCCAGCGCAAAAGACCCAAAAACCACCAGCCAAAAGTGCCGTAGCAGGGGATACGGATTTCGGTAGCTCAGGATGACCACAGCCACCATTGGAGGCAGTGTCAATCATGCCAGAACAGAGGCAGTCACGGCTAGAGCCATGGAAAACCCCTTTCCCAACGTCATTGCCAACACTAGTATGATAACCGGAGGTAGTAGGGGGAGAACCATGAGCCGCATGCTGGGAACCAAATAGATCGGGGGAAAAACCAAGTCTGCCAACATGGTCGCAAACAAGGTCGTCCATCCTCTTCCCATCAACAACATCATCTCCATTGATGTCCAGGCCGTAGCTCAGAGGAAAAAAATGTCTCCCAGTTAGAGCAATGTCACCATTCCTCACCGAAACCAGAGCATAGTCAGGCGGAACATGACCACCCAGGCCCGCGACGCCACCAGATTGTCCATGCAACCACTTATGCTTGGAAAACCAGAGCCGCCGCCCTGATCCAGAGGAACAAAGTTAGGGTTATGAAGGATTCATTTAGGGTTTGAGAGGTCGCGGTTAGGGCTCGGCATATTCACGGTTAGGGATAGCAGAATATTCAAAAATTATGAACATGTAATCGAAAATTTCATTGTTATACTTATCCTATCAATGAAATATTGATATAAGGCATACAAAGTGTGGGTGTCGTTAAATTTTTGTGAAAGCTCCCAACATCAATACCATGTGTGCAAGCGACTTGTCTTACTTACCACTGATAATATGCTAATTTTATTTTTATTATTGGAAAATGCGAGAGTTCTCTATTTGTGTATACATTGGATCAGGGTTCATTTTAAGACACCTCTATAAAATTTTAGGTGGAAAATCCCTGGTGAATATCCCCGGAACCAGTTTCAGCGAAAGGTGAATTTGACAGTATTTTAAAACAAAAATTTCACCTATTTTTTTATGGCTCCATCATTGACGTGTGACAACAAGACGTCAATAATCACTCCTGACGCGCGTCACTGGATGTAATTGACGCACGTCACTGGCTCCAATTGACACGCATCAATGGCTTCTATTGACGTGCGTTAGCAGGAGCTAGTGACGCGAGTCACTGGCTCCAATCGCGACGCGTGTTGTTGGCTCCAATCGACGCGCGCCGCTAGTTCAATTGACGTGCGTCGCTGGGTCCATTTGACGCGCGTCGCTTGGCTCGTATTGACGCGCGTCAACTGGCTCCTGCTGATGCGCGTCAATTGGAACCAGTGACGCGCGTCAATTGGAGCCAGTGATGCCCTTATTTAGCCTATAAATACCCTTCAACCGGTCATTTTCTCGTTTTCTCCCTCCCGCTCTTGAATTTTTACAGGTCTCAATCATTGTCAAAGACGCAAGTACAACTATAATGTCGACTTCACATGCTTCCCAACTGCAAGTTCAGGAAAAAAATCAAGAGAATCCAATTCAATCGATTTCCAAGATCAACTACAGGAATCCCTTATGCCCTCACATCCATACTGTTTTAAATTTGTCTTCAGAATATAAAGATTTGATGGATGCGTGTGAATTTACAGGGCTCATTGATATGCCCCATTTCGAAACAGATCCAGATATTTTGAATTACCTTCTGTCATCCTACAATTCAAAGGACGAGCATTTTTATGTGACTCTGAACGACGGCCAAATGTTCCAATTCAGTATCGAAGCAAATGAAATCCATCGGTTTACGGGCCTTCCGTTCAAAAATTTACCATTTGTTACAACCAAGGCAACACTCGTGGAAGAAGACAAGAAATTACTCGAATCAAAGTTCGGTTTCCATGTTGATTGTAAGTATTTTTAGGATTCATATTTTTTATTCTGATACAATTTGCTATTATAAATTTATAGTAATTTTCACTCTTTCGCATTTGTAGCCCATGTCAATAAATCTAGGCGTGGTGTGGATACACAATCAATTGGGACACCACTAAGTTGCTGCACTTATTTCATTTTTTCAATCCAGAATTGTTTTGTAGGGTCGCCAAACTGATATACCAAATTGGGCCATTGCATACATTGTTGCCGCTATCTCAAAATCAAAAATTCGATTGGTGCACATATCTATCCAAAAAAATAAGAACTGAACTAACAAATTCAAAACTTTCTGAAAAACCTGTCATTTATTCAACAAACTATCTCCTTAGGCCTTTATTACGAGGCACTTTTAAATTTAAGAGATAAAAAAATTCCTACTTGCACTGATGAGGAGTTGATGAAGTTGTCAATTCCATTTGAAGAACAACAGGTATAAAGTATTTAGTTTGTATTTCAATTTTCGACATTACACTGCGCAGTTATTAACACTTAAATGTTAATTTTTTGCAATGAAGATATCTTGAAGCCCTTCCCCGAAAAAAGGGCATTATTGAGAGGAAGAGGCCAACAACACACTGAGGCTTCGGGGGACTCCCAATCTGAAATGGAAGCTCACTCCTCTCCAAACCCTCAACAGTTTGAACTCGTTAAACGCCAGAGAAGTAATACCTTCTCGTATATTATTTACAAATTCCAAAGTTGCATATTTATTTTTTATTTTAAATTTTAACCAAATGAATTGACAACATTTAATATTGATGAATTACAAGAACTTTGGAACATACACCTGTTTCACAAACTCAACCTTCTTCCCCAACTCACTCCATACAGTCGTTCATGCATTCATATCTTCTGAACAGACACCGAGTACAACTCCTAAAAGGCCACCTGTAGCACCGAGAAAAACAACCCCTCAACAACAAGGTATAACTCTTCGATAGTACGTTTAATTTCGAAATTTTTGACTTTATGAATTGTTTTCCTATTTTTTCATTTTTTCTTGTACTTTTTAGCACACGTCAGTCCTGATCAAACCACGGCACCGACACCCACTCAACCAATAATTTTTAAAATGCCATCCAGAGGAACAGTGGAAAATAAATATTGGTAAACATGCCTTTTGCTTTGGCGGCCCCTAGTGGGACACTAAACATTGCCTCCTTTCGAATTCCAACTCTCTCACTTGGTGGCTTGCCCAGTGCAAAGGGCATTTCTGTTTTGAACAATATAAATTTAGATGAATATTATTTGGGCATTGATAGTCAATGACCCAACTGGTTGTTTCGATACCCGCGAGATGATTCAAGGCTAGCAGGTATACTTCAAATTTCAATTTAAATATGCTTTACAATTTTGAATTTCATTTTGATTTAAATTTATTTATCTAAATCTTGATTAATTTTTTCACAAACAGGATATAGCCCACCCAAAGGCAGAAACAAGTAGCAGTTGATCTTGGTCGATATACAATAGGTTTGATATTTTTGAAGTCTTGAGTTATTTTTAGTGTCTTTGAGAGTCATTTTATTATTGGAAAATACGAGAGTTTTCTATTTGTGTATACATTGGATCAGGGTTCATTTTAAGACACCTCTATAAAATTTTAGGTGGAAAATCCCTGGTGAATATCCCCGGAACCAGTTTCAGCGAAAGGTGAATTTGATAGTATTTCAAAACAAAAATTTCACCTATTTTTTTATGGCTCCATCATTGATGTGTGACAACAAGACGTCAATAATCACTCCTGACGCGCGTCACTGGATGTAATTGACGCACGTCACTGGCTCCAATTGACATGCATCAATGGCTTCTATTGACGTGCGTTAGCAGGAGCTAGTGACGCACGTCACTGGCTCCAATCGACGTGTGCTATTGGCTCCAATCGACGCGTGCCGCTGGCTCCAATTGACGTGCGTCGCTGGCTCCATTTGACGCGCGTCGCTGGCTCGTATTGACGCGCGTCGCTGGCTCCTGCTAATGCGCGTCAATTGGAACCAGTGACGCGCGTCAATTGGAGCCAGTGATGCCCTTATTTAGCCTATAAATACCCTTCAACCGGTCATTTTCTCGTTTTCTCCCTCCCGCTCTTGAATTTTTACAGGTCTCAATCATTGTCAAAGACGCAAGTACAACTATAATGTCGACTTCACATGCTTCCCAACTGCAAGTTCAGCAAAAAAATCAAGAGAATCCAATTCAATCAATTTCCAAGATCAACTACAGGAATCCCTTATGCCCTCACATCCATACTGTTTTAAATTTGTCTTCAGAATATAAAGATTTGATGGATGCGTGTGAATTTACAGGGCTCGTTGATATGCCCCATTTCGAAACAGATCCGGATATTTTGAATTACCTTCTGTCATCCTACAATTCAAAGGATGACATTTTTATGTGACTCTGAACGACGGCCAAATGTTCCAATTCAGTATCGAAGCAAATGAAATCCATCGGTTTATGGGCCTTCCATTCAAAAATTTACCATTTGTTACAACCAAGGCAACACTCATGGAAGAAGACAAGAAATTACTCGAATCAAAGTTCGGTTTCCATGTTGATTGTAAGTATTTTTAATTCATATTTTTTATTCTATTTTTTATTCTGATACAATTTGCTATTATAAATTTATAGTAATTTTCACTCTTTCGCATTTGCAACCCATGTCAATAAATCCAGGCATGGTGTGGATACACAATCAATTGCACACCACTTTCTTGCTGCAATTATTTCATTTTTTCAATCCAGAATTGTTTTGTAGGGTCGCCAAACTGATATACCAAATTGGGCCATTGCATACATTGTTGCCGCTATCTCAAAACAAAAATTCGATTGGTGCACATATCTATCCAAAAAAATAAGAACTGAACTAACAAATTCAAAACTTTCTGAAAAACCTGTCATTTATTCAACAAACTATCTCCTTGGCCTTTATTACGAGGAACTTTTAAATTTAAGAGATAAAAAAATTCCTACTTGCACTGATGAGGAGTTGATGAAGTTGTCAATTCCATTTGAAGAACAACAGGTATAAAGTATTTAGTTTGTATTTCAATTTTTGACATTACACTGCGCAGTTATTAACACTTAAATGTTAATTTTTTGCAATGAAGATTTCTTGAAGCCCTTCCCCGAAAAAAGGGCATTATCGAGAGGAAGAGGCCAACAAGACACTGAGGCTTCGGGGGACTCCCAATCTGAAATGGAAGCTCACTCCTCTCCAAACCCTCAACAGTTTGAACTCGTTAAACGCCAGAGAAGTAATACCTTCTCGTATATTATTTACAAATTCCAAAGTTGCATATTTATTTTTTATTTTAAATTTTAACCAAATGAATTGACAACATTTAATATTGATGAATTGCAAGAACTTTGGAACATACACCTGTTTCACAAACTCAACCTTCTTCCCCAACTCACTCCATACAGTCGCATGCATTCATATCTTCTGAACAGACACTGAGTACAACTCCTAAAAGGCCACCTGTAGCACCGAGAAAAACAACCCCTCAACAACAAGGTACAACTCTTCGATAGTATGTTTAATTTCGAAATTTTTGACTTTATGAATTGTTTTCCTATTTTTTCATTTTTTTCTTGTACTTTTCAGCACATGTCAGTCCTGATCAAACCACGGCACCGACACCCACTCAACCAATAATTTTTAAAATGCCATCCAGAGGAACTAGTGAAAAATAACATTGGTAAACGCATGCCTTTTGCTTCAGCCCCTAGTGGGACACTAAACATTGCCTCCTTTCGAATTCCAACTCTCTCACTTGGTGGCTTGCCCAGTGCAACGGGCATATCTGTTTTGAACAATATAAATTTAGATGAATATTATTTGGGCATTGATAGCAATGACCCAACTGGTTGTTTCGATACCTGCGAGATGATTCAAGGCTAGCAGGTATACTTCAAATTTCAATTTAAATATGCTTTACAATTTTGAATTTCATTTTGATTTAAATTTATTTATCTAAATCTTGATTAATTTTTTCACAAACAGGATCAGCCCACCCAAAGGCAGAAACAAGTAGCAGTTGATCTTGGTGAAAGCCCCCATACTTCTCTAGTAAGATCGTCTTCATCAGATTCAGATAGTGAACAATTGCCACCTTTTCCTTTGGAGAACTTAATTGGTTATGATTGTCAATCCCATGTCAGTGAATTTATTCTTCCTCATATCAAACAACTTATAGAATGGGAGAGAAGGGCTAAAGTTCTTATCAATGAGATTATTAGTCGTTATGAAAATTATTGGCAACGGGATAGTTTATACGCTGCAGTCCAGAATCAACCTGCGAAGATGGATTCCTTACTTACCCAAGTAAGAAGTGGGACTGTCACGTATAACAACAACTATAAAGATGAAATTTTAGATAAGGCATTAAAAAAATTGGAAAATATTAGTGCCGAGGCCTAGGCATATTTTAATAAATGGTCCAAGGACAAGGATTTGGTAGCAATCGCAAATGTCGAAAGAGATAGAGCAGTTATAAGTACTATTACATTCAAACAATCATTCTTGTTAATTTGAAATTTTCATTTTTTAGTAATATTTTGAATTGACATTACTCTTTTTGTGCAGTTGAAATATGAAAATTTGAAGAGTCAGGCGAAGGTTTTGCAAGTTCACTTGGAAACAACAAAGAACAGCTTATCCGCAGCAAAAAATTTGAAGCAAAATATTGTTTTGGTTAACAAACAAAACAATACACTAAAGCGGATAATTAAAGAGCATGGTTTCAACCCTGACATATTATTCAAAGCTAAAGCAGCAGCTGATCCAAATTTGCTGTTGCAGGGAGATGCGACAAATCAAGAACAAAGAATTTTAAAAAATCTGGACAGTGCTGCAGAAGATCTTATAAGTTCAAGGGTTATTTCTGGTGTTGGGGAAAGAGGTACAGTCACAGTGGAAGAAGCCGTTGGGGAAGAGAGCATAGTAGAATTGGATAAAGAAAAAGAGGGTTTTGAAAACTAGAAACTTTTATTATTGAGGAAACTTTAAATATTGAATTTGAAAACTTCTACTATTGAGTATGTACTATGGTATTTGAATTTAATTATATGTATTTATAGACAGTCTTTAATTTTAATTGCATTAGATGGTGATTATTATGAATTATATGTATGTTTCTTGTTTACTTGCATTGTCATGAATTGTATGTGGACGTAGATGATGAATGATGATAATTGATAATTAATGATAGATGATGCTGAAAGACGATGAATGACGATAATGATATGATATATATGGATGATGATCAATTTAATGTGGACGTAGATTTATCATCAAGCACAGTAATTCTTCTTCTCTAGACTTTTGTAATTCTTCTTCTCTAGAATGGATATAGATGATAAATAAATGGAATGTGTTATAATCGATATATATGACATTAATGATTAGAATGGATATAGATGACATTAGAACTAATATAATTGTAATGATATGATTATGAATTATTTTAAAAAAATTGAATTGTGTTAATAATAATTGTAGTGTCAGGAGTCAGGATATGATAATGATATGGTGATGATATGATATATATGGATGATGAGGAATTTTATGTGGACTTATATTTAAAATTGTATAATGTATTGTTTATCCCACATTTAAAAAAATATATCAAAGGATTTTGCTTATATAAAAAATAAATTAAATATAATTCTAAGAAATCAAGAAAGACTCATCACTGGCAAGAAATTAAACATAATTGAAAATATGATAGGGTTTAACTTACCTCTTGCATATTGATTGCTGTGAAATCATCAAGGGTAACGTGCTATGAAATCATCAAGGGTAAGCGTATTAGATTGCTGTGAAATCTTGTGTATATGATAGGGTTTGTTTTACCTTGCATTGTAGATAGAGGGGTGAGTTGCCTGACATTGTCAATCCTGAGAAGTGCCAGAAACATCTTTAAATATATAGACCAACAATATCTTTAAATAAATGTAAATATATAGAATTAGACCTATAACATCTTTAATGATAACAAGAGCTGAAAAAATGTAAAGTAACAAACAATAAGATTATATTGAAGAAGATACCTATTTAAAATTGAAATCATCATCGGTAATGTGCTAGATCTTTGTCTTAAAAAAATTCAACACAAAAATGGATTAGTAGATAGATGGGTGAGTTGCCTGACATTGTCAGTCCCGAGAAGTAACAACTTCCTCAGACAGATGTCAACCCACGTTTTCAAAAAATAAAAAGATTGTATTTAACTAAATGTAAATACATAGACCTGTAACATCTTTAATGATAACCAGAGCTGAAAAAAATGAATAGTAACAAACAATGAGATGAATAGTAATTTCAATGTTCCTATCTTTTTGTAATGTCAACATTAAGAGGTAATTCAATTATGATATTGCAATGTGTATATAAGATTATTGAAAACATCAAATATAGAAACAAAAGTCCTAAATTGTGTAAGGATATAATATTCTATCAACACTAATTCTAGAAAGTATATAGCTTAAATTAGGATTAGGGTTAAAAATAATTCACCGTTCTACCAGATGTAGGGGTATAAGTATAACGGTGATTTGAAACTGGATAAGGATGTTGTGCAGAGTGTCATAAATTTTCCTTTGAGATTTGGGATCCTAAAATCAGAGGAAATGTTCATCTATTTCAGAACAAGTTTTCTTGATGAATGTGTCATAGGGCTACTGAATGTGTCCTTTGATACTAAGATATCTAATCTATATCTAACACATACTTCACACGTGTTTATTGATCTAGGATATGTGTATGAATATTTTCAACGACTCTTCTACAACTATAAATATCATCTCTTTGTATTTTAGACCTATTAGCCTTAAAAAGTGTTTCTAATTATATACATTAGATTTACCTCATCATTCCCCCTTCGATACCTATGAGTGCTAGAAATTATGCACCAAATACACCAAAACAGGATTAAACTACTTGTAGTTCTCCAAGTGTCATGGAAGAGTAGAGGTTAGAAAAGTTTAAATGAAGATGGAGCCCTAATTTTATCCTCAAAACTAGGTAACATTGCTTGGCTTGTATATGGTGACTTATGAAAATTAATTCTTGATCAATCAAATATAAGTTGACTAAGGTAATGTGTTAATTTGAAAAGATGACTATTGTAAGTATAAAAGGCTAGTTTATTGGAAATGTGAAAAATAATTAGAGGGTCATCCACATCTATTACAATATGATTGAGCACCAACACATTAAAAAACATTGATATAAAAATGCATCATCTTTGGTAGTTAATCTACCACAAGACTCTCAACCTTAAGTTTTTTCGAACAAAAAAATTGGTTTTAGACAACTTCATAAATCCCTTGCTTGAGGATCAATTTTTCATCTTAGGAAACTTTTGGGAGTGAAGGCAATTTTCATTAAGGTGGGATAGTTCAGTGTTCCTCCTTCATTCCCTTTATTAAAGTACATATTAAGGGGGGATGTCAGTGTATTTAAATAACCATACACTATTGTATATAATTAAGGTGCACTTATAATATTAGTTGTATTTTAGTATTTGGATAATTCACCCATTAGTGTACATTTATCCACATATATTAATAGGGAAGAGTATGAACCAATTTATTGACTTGATTATCTTCATTATTAATAGAAAAGTAAATTTTCCTTACAAAGTTAACTACTCTCCAATGCTAATAATAGCCTCTACTTGTTTTTATAAAAGTATGGAGAGCTAGTGTTAGTGATCAATCTTGTGGAAGAGATTTTTTATTACTATGAAGAATTCAAGCCATAACATCTTAATAAAATTGTGGTACTCATGATACTCTCAGTAAATTTGTGTTGTCTTTACTTTAAGCTTTCATTAATTAATCATGTATACATGCTTGTGGGTGTTTGTTGTATGGTTGTTAACTACGATTTTGGAGAGTAAATTGTACATTAATAATCATCCCAAATATTTCAATTCAAATTTTAAATGATGACATCTTCAAAATGTGACGCTTTCTTTTTTCTTGTCAATAGCTTCATCAAACTCGATGTTGTCTTATGTAGAATGTGACGTGCGACAACAAGACGTCAATAGTCTTAATTGACGCGCGTCACTGGCTTTTATTGGCGCGCGTCACTGGCACCTATTGACGTGTGTCACTGGCTCCTTTTGACACGCATCACTGGCTCCTAATGACGTGTGTCACTGGCTCCAATTGACGCGCGTCACTAGCTCTTATTGACGCGCGTCACGGGCTCCTATTGACGCGCGTCACTGGATCCTATTGACACACGTCACTGGCTCCTATTGACGCACGTCACTGGATCCTATTGATGCACGACAGCTAGGACTATTGTTGCGCATCAGCTAAGACCTTTTGACGCGATTCAATTGAAGCCATTGATGCCTGATTTAGCCTATAAATACCCTTCAATTGGTCATTTTCTCGTTTTCACCTTCCTGCTCTTGAATTTTTGCAGGTCTCAATCGTTGTCAAAGACGCAAGTACAACTATAATGTCGACTTCACATGCTTCCCAACTGCAAGTTCAGTAAAAAAATCTAGAGAATCCAATTCAATCGATTTCCAAGATCAACTACAGGAATCCCTTATGCCCTCACATCCATACTGTTAATATGCCCCATTTCGAAATAGATCAGGATATTTTGAATTACCTTCTGTCATCCTACAATTCAGAGGATGGTATTTTTTATGTGACTCTGAACGATGGCCTAATATTCCAATTCAGTATCGAAGCAAATGACATCCATCAATTTACGGGCCTTACGTTAAAAAATTTACCAATTGTTACAACCAAGGCAACACTCGTGGAAGAAGACAAGAAATTTCTCGAATCAACGTTTGGTTTCCATGTTGATTGTAAGTATAATTTGTTTTAATTCATATTTTTTATTCTGATACAATTTGCTGTTATAAATTTATAGTAATTTTCACTGTTTCGCATTTGCAGCCCATGTCAATAAATCTAGGCGTGGTGTCTAAGATGTAGCATTTTTGAGTACATGTAATTTTTGCAATGCTAGGGTCTAAGATGAGCTTTGTAACTTTGTTTGACCTGATGAGTGCAGTGGAAAAGTGTGTACTTGAAAGTATACTGGTGTGGGTAGAGTTTTAAAAAAAAAAGATCTTAAGAAAACTGATGGAACCAAGAAGGGGAAATTAATTGATGTTCCCAAACTTGATGACGTAAATCAAGCAGGGGGAAGAATTCTGATCAATGTACTTTAATATTAACGGAGGGTGACTCAGCCAAGGCTCTTGCTGTAAGTGTTTGTGCCTTGAATCAGGGAAATGTGAATATTGAATTTGGTAGTATTGTGACATGTTTCGACATCACTTTCCAATTTAATTTTTTGTTATTTTAGTTATCTTTATCCTATCAGGTGGCAGGAATATCTGTTGTTGGTCAAGATTATTATGGCGTGTTTCCTCTCAGAGGTAAGTTGCTCAATGTCAGGGAAGCTACCACTCACCAACAAATGGAGAATAAAGATAAAATCCTTGGTCTACAGGAAGATAAAATATATGACATCATTAAATCTTTAAGATATGGCCAGCTGATGATAATGACAGACCAGGTACATGATCTTTGTCTAGCGCTGTTTAGTTTCTGCTTAATTTTGACACATCCTTTCTAGTGAGATCCTTTTTGACTTGTCCTTTGTCTCTTAAAGGACCATTGATGGTTCCCACATCAAAGGATTGCTAATCAATTTCATACTCCTATTATCAGGGTAAATGTTCCCCCTGTATTTGGTTGAGTGTATTGAGACTCTTTATATTTGTTTTTAAGCCTCCAGAGGTTATGTATCTCCATGTCTAGATTGTTGTGTTATCTTTTTACACCATTCCTGAGTATGAAGCTTGGAGAGAATCATTGAGTGGATCGATAACTGGCTGGACCATAAAGTACTACAAAGTAATGCTAGTTTGTTTTCTCTTTATATGTTTTTAAGTTCTTGTTTTGTTCACTTGCTGATTAGGTATCACTTGTTGCTTGGACCATACAGGGTTTGGGCACAAGTACTTCTAAAGAGGGCAAGGAGTATTTCATAGATCTGGACAAGCACAAAAAAGATTTTGTGTGGGTTGATGAGAAAGATGGAGATGTAATTGAGCTGGCCTTCAACAGGAAGAAGATAGAGGCCAGAAAAAACTGGCTGAGACAATTTGAGGTAGTTAGGCCAGGGGAGCAAGGTGAAATGAAATATGAATTAAAATGATATTCATTTCAACACTAACAAGTTAACAGTTGCCACCTTTTCAATCAGCTTATTCTTCAGTGAGTTTATTCTTCCTCATATCAATCAACTTATAGAATGGGAGAGAAGGGCTAAGGTTCTTATCAATGAGATTATTAGTCATTATGAAAATTATTGGCAACAGGATAGTTTATACGCTGCAGCTGATCCAAATTTGTTGTCGCAGGGAGATGCGACAAATCAAGAAGAAAGAATTTTTAAAAATCTGGACAGTGCTGCAGAAGATCTTATAAGTTTAGGGGTTATTTTGGTGTTGGGGAAAGAGGTACAGCCACAGTGGAAGAAGCCGTTGGGGAAGAGAGCAGAGGAGTAGAATTGGATAAAGAAAAAGAGGGTTTTGAAAACTAGAAACTTTTATTATTGAGGAAACTTTAAATATTGAATTTGAAAACTTCTACTATTGAGTATGTACTATGGTATTTGAATTTAATTATATGGATTTATATACAATCTTTAATTTTAATTGCATTAGATGGTGATTATCATGAATTATATGTATGTTTCTTGTTTACTTGCATTGTCATGAATTGTATGTGGACGTAGATGATGAATGATGATAATTGATAATTAATGATAGATGATGATGAAAGACGATGAATGACGATAATGATATGATATATATGGACGATGATCAATTTAATGTGGATGTAGATTTATCATCAAGCACAGTAATTCTTCTTCTCTAGACTTTTGAACTTGTTTTAAGATAATTATTCTCTATACTTGTAACAATATGATCATAATGTCATTAGAATGGAATCAATGGATAAAGATGATAAATAAATGGAATGTGTTATAATGGATATATATGACATTAATGATTAGAATGGATATAGATAACATTAGAATGAATAGAATTGTGTTAATAATAATTGTAGTGTCAGGACTCAGGATATGATAATGATATGGTGATGATATGATATATATGGATGATGAGGAATTTTATGATATGATATATATAATTCTAAGAAATTAAGAAAGAATCATCACTATTAAGAAATTAAACATAATTGCAAATATGATAGGGTTTATCTTACCTCTTGCGTATTAGATTGCTGTGAAATCTTGCGTATATGACAGGGTTTGTTTTACCTGACATTGTCGATAGAGGGGTGAGTTGCCTGACATTGTCAGTCCTGAGAAGTGCCCCTGACAGCAACATCTTTAAATATATAGACCAACAATATCTTTAAATAAATGTAAATATATAGAATTAGACCTGTAACATCTTTAATTATAACAAGAGCTGAAAAAATGTAAAGTAACAAACAATAAGATTATGTTGAAGAAGATACCTATTTAAAATTGAAATCATCACCGGTAATGTGCTAGATCTTTGTCTTAAAAAAATTCAACACAAAAAATAGATTAGTAGATAGATGGGTGAGTTGCCTGACATTGTCAGTCCTGAGAAGTAACAGCTTCCTCAGACAGATGTCAACCCACGTTTTCAAAAAATAAAAAGATTGTATTTAACTAAATGTAAATACATAGACCTGTAACATCTTTAATGATAACCAGAGCTGAAAAAAATGAATAGTAACAAATAATAAGATTAAGGGGAAAAAGATACCTGCTTAAAGTTGAAATCATCACTGCCACTGGTAATGAGCTAGATCTGTGTTTTAAAAAAACACAACACGAGAAATGGATTAGTACATAGATGGGTGAATTGCCTGACATTTTTAGTATATAGACCTGTAACATCTTTAATGATAAAGATAAAAGATAGATAAAGAAGATACCTATTTAAAGTTGAAACAATCCATTATCAACAGCTTCATCAAACTCGATGTTGTCTTCTGTAGAATGTGACGAAGAGCCAATTACACTCTCAAGGTTAGGAATATTTGTACTTGTAGCTGTATTATTCACACCTCTTCTTTCGCAAAGGGAATTCCAGTGCGCAATTTCTCTGTCGAACGGAAAGGTTTCGATGGAGTATCGAGAAACATAACACCTCATGCAACTTTCCAGATTTTTATCCAACCTGTTTGCCAGGGCCGAATTAAAGGTCGGGAGCAGCCTAGGCAATAGTTTGAGTGGGCGCCCTCCTCAAAAATTTATTTAATATTTTTTTCCATAAAGTAAATAAATAAAATATGTCTATATTTTTGTATTTTTAAATTTACATCATGGTCATAATAAAATAATAATAAAAATATATTATTAAGTTATCACGGAAGGATGAAAAATATTTTGTGGATGGAAAGCATTAGTCGTAGGAGATGCTCAGAATGTAAAAAATACAATATTTTATACAATATCAAGTAGGTGACATGAACTCTATCCTGAAAGAAAGCACCATTGTTTTACAAAGAAACAAAAATGTTTATGTAGCTCTCATTGTTTTGTGAAGAGTCGTATTTGGACCAGGCCTACGGATTCCTCCATAACAAAATAATAGAAAATTTACCCAAAATATTAAGAATAGAAAATAAAATACTTTTTTCCTTTAATTATACTCACCTCTCCTAGATACACTAGCAACATTATAAAAATACATTAAACTTTTTCTAGAATAAATTGCAAACCTACATAATCTAGAGCTACCTCAGAGAATGGGTAACAATACCAAAAACATCATATGTGCTTATAAATATGTGATATTTTCTTTTACTTGCAAAAATATTACAAAACTTTTTGTGTATGTGTGAAATTTATGTTAGTATACAATAATATCTATAAATGGGTTAATCAATATTAAGTCTTCGGATAAATTATTTTAAAGTTAAGTTCTAAAATTAACCGATAAAAAGGAAATTTTTAGATTCAGGCACCCCCTTACTGTTGGCGCCCTAGGCAACTGCCTAGTTTGCCTAAGGCTTAATCCCCCTCTACCTGTTTCTCAATTTTGATTTTATAAATGACAATGCACTGAAAACCCTTTCATCCTCCACATACCCCAAAATCATTGTTTGCCATAACTCATAAAATCTGAAATATTCACTGATATCTTCTTGTAAGATAGAACTTTGATAGATTCCTCGCCACAGCCTTGTAATAGCACCACTTTCAGAAGGTTGATCTAAATTCTTATATTGGTTCCTCATTGTTGTTGCAAAATTTGTTAACTGAAACTTTAATAAACCGGCATTCAGTATACCTTTGATTTCCATACCCTTGAGCTCTGACGTCTTTGTAAATTGTTCCATTATTGTACCCATTGATTTATGGAAATGCTTTCTGACAAAGTCTGCACGGCCACCTTCAGTATTCCAAAAATTAGGATTCATCACACCCATGGCTTCCAGAATTTTATCTTTACAGAAATGTTCCCTAATTTCTGATGACAAGGTTTCTGAAAAAAATTTAAGCTTTAATCTTGTTTCAACTATAACAGACTCAAACAAATTACGTGTTACAGGAACATCTTCTCGTTCCAATCCTGTAATATCTTGACGTCTTTGCAAAATGTGCATTGGTATTTCCCTCCCATTAACAGTGATGCAGAGGTGATCGTGGGTATTAAATCTCAAAAAGGTGTTAGGATTTTTAAGATCTAATAAATCTTTCCAATTTTCAAAAACAGGTGCATCAAAACTATCCTGGGAACAGTACAATATATCAAGACTTTGACATACCATTTTTCTCATCCGTATAAAATCCACAATATAGATTAATCTGCCCTGTGCATGCTTCATCAGTGTATTGATCTCCTTTAACATTGAAAGAATACCAACCAATGTAAGCAATGTCTCCAAATCAGTTAAACGGAACAAGTCCCTTGCCCTATCAACTTCATGACGGTATTTGTGCATGAAACCAACCAATGAAGGATACTCCTCACGAACTGTGCATGCAAGTTCATACAAAGAGATCCATCTAGTCTCCACATCCTTCAGAATTTTTTTGCCATCTGTAATTCCAATTGAAATTTTTGGAACTCGAGAAAATGCTTTGGGCTGCTTGACATATAGGCATGAAGTTCTCTTATAAGGTTTTCTAATTTAGCAACATTTTCGTGGCTGCTTACCATTTTATAGGCTAAATTCATTCTGTGAGCCATACAGTGAATTGGTAGCATATATGGGGCCACTGTTGTTTGTAATCTAACATAGAGCCCTGTTCGGTGACCCTGCATGACAGATGCACCATCTACTCCAATGCATACCAACTTCGTAGCAATTTCATAATCAGTCATTCCAACAACATCTTTCAAATGAGAAACAACTATTTTATATAGGTTTTCGGCATTGCAGTTTTCAACCATTTTCATAACACCCAACAGATGAGGTGTCCTTATATGATTTTCTAAAGTATAGATGTGGATACATACCCATGCGGTGTTGTCGACTGCTGTCACTTCATCAATTGAAAGAGAGATAAAGTTTACTTTGTTTACATTCTCTTTCAAATCTTCCTTCTCTATCATCGAGAGGCATTTTGCCATTTCCCATCCACTACTTTCAAACCAATGAGACTGAGGTACATTCAACATTCCGTTAAATTGATACAAAACTTTGAAATCGAGGAAATCCGAAATCACTCTTCCTTTTTTTAGTATTTGAAAAAGAGTAGAGAATTGTATGAATTTTGCATGTAGATTTGTTTCTTTCATCTTACCAATATGCGATGTGATCATTCCTCCCTTTTCCAACAGATGTTTGTGTTTTTTCTACTCTGCCTCATATTCCGCTGCGTATCTAACATGCATGCATTATTTTTCAGTTTTCCACCTACGTGTTTTGATTTTTTGGCCATCCGCCCCCGTTACAGTTAAATATTGTTTTCCACAATATTTTTCTATAGTGTCCAGCTTCAGTTGCATTTTTTGTTGCTTTCCCAATTTCCACGTACATATTGTACATGTACATTCAGATGGGATTTCTTCAGAATTAGATGATTGTACAGGTTCAATAAATAGAAATTTAGCTGCCCAATCAAACTTGTATGTCCTGCCAATGGTCCACATATTCTTGTTCGTTTTCAATGCTTTACTTTTTTGAGTAGAATTTTGAGCAATATCACAATCACCTGGTTTCCTCTTTCTTGGACCGGAGTTTGATTTTGATTTCTATCTTCCATTTTGCTCAGTGTTTGTATCTATGATATCTAGCTGCACTTCTGGTTGCACCCCAACAGGAACAATATCTTCAAGATTTGGCATATTATCGTAGGTTTCATTTGTTTGAATTTGATACTGTGTAGAATGCATGTCCACCTCAATAATACCTTCCACACAGTCAGTATTCTGATTCTTTGTGGTGGCATCTATATGATTGGTATTTACAATATCTGTATCCGCAGAGTTTCCAAAATACTTGAAGAGTGATTTCTGAGATTTCTTACTTACTTTTAGGTTATTCGTATTCTTTGAGCTGACACCTTCCATTATTCTTAAAAGAGTCCTACGTCAGCAAAAGAACCAAGTAGCGACTTTGTCTAGTGTCTGAGGTCTTGTCGCGCGTCCCATGTCTGAGGTCTTTGTCACGTGTCAACTCTGCACTTATCACGTGTCAACAACCCATTTCCTGTCACGCGTCCATTGTCTGAATATATTTTCGCGCATCAACACTTCCTCTGTTGCGCATCAGTACAGCTGTTTTCGCGCGTCAACAATCACAGGCTAACAGTAATCTGAATCTCTGGTGCTTAAGGGTATGCGAGTTCAAATTTCACAGTATTGGTAATTTGTTAAGCTACTTGAGGTATACTACCCGGCGAATCAGCTAGGTTTTTATAGGAGATGTTTTCAAATGAAGGCGAAGCCGACCCCCCAAAAAAATATACTATATATTTTAGGCGAACAGGACATCGATCCACTCCGAATAATTCGCCTTTTCAAATTTTCCTAAAATGAAATTTTTGCCATATTACTAATATTCGTTGCTAAAATTATCCCTGCGTTGGATAGGTGGATGGGAGATTCAGAGTTGTTTTAATATGTAGTAACCAAGAGGTGTAAATACATAAATATTTTATTATAAAATGATATGTAAGTAAAAGAAAAGTAGATTGAATATCAGCAAAATAGGACAAATATTTAATATGTAGTATAAGAGTCTTTATTAAGAAATATTCCACTTGCCATGTAACAATTAGATCAACAATACATATGAAAGCCATGAGGGGCACTAGTTTTTTTTTGTTTGATTTTTTTTAGGGGGCGAGCCTTTGTTTGTTTTTGTTGCATTTTCACTTCCGCAATATTTTTCTACCACTCCTTATATTCACATATATACCTATAAATTGTTTCCACAACTCCTTGAACAACACCCATGTTATCCATCAAATGATTTCCATATACGACGTCATGTTGTTATATGTTTGAGTTTTGCATTGTTTGTACTTTCTATTTTTGTTGTACCCGCACTTTTCCTTCCTATAACCCCTTTAGCTTCGCCCCTCTTCCTCTTTGAATATTTTTCTCCTTCCAATATAAATCCTTCAAAAGATCCCCTTTGCCATTCCCATCTTACATTTCACATACGATTACCAGTTTTAGTTTAATTTGGTTTCAAAATGTTCTTTGAGTAGTGTATATGCTTGTAGTGAGTATTTAAAACATCATCGATTTGGATTGAGGAAACTACAATTATTGTTTATTGTTTTGGTGTTGGCTTTGTTTGAAGGTTTTTGTGTGTTTGGTTGGTTTTCAGGGAAAGGTTTTTATTGAGTTGGTTTTGTAATTTTCTTCATAGTTTAAGTTTTGTGTTATAGTTAATGTCTTGTTAGCTTTTTAGTTGTTTCCTACCACCTTGTGTGGTTTTTAATGAGGTTTTGTTTAGCCAATTGTCTATGTTTTACTTGGATTAGTTTTTTTAAAGCTTACTGCCATTTGCTTTCATTGGACATGAATAAAGTATTAAGTGGATACCCATACATTCCGAAGAAAATACTAAGTTTGAGAATAGAAAGCTACCAATTATAAGTTTAGTTATGTTCTAGCATTCATTTGGGTGGTCATTCAAGTAGCTTGATTTGTAAATTAAAAAATTATTTGCGTGTTCTTCCATCAATGAACATTCAATTTTTATCACAAAGTATAAACTTTACAGAAATTTATGAAACAAAGAATGTCGTTAAAAATGCCTTTATAAAATAAATATATATGCAATCCATATAAACCTGTATAAAAAAACACATTAATTACAAATACTAAACACATTTGAAAAATAACACTGACATATAAACCATTAACTACAGATGCTAGATATATGTGGCGACTGTGTTCTTTATTACGCAGAGCCGCCCTCCATTGTCTTTATACGTAAAGCCACGGGGACCACACATAATCTTAAGGTGGATCTATTACGTCTTACATAACAATAAATTATTCACTTAGAGTCGACTGAACCCATGAGTTGTGCAGAGGCAGTGGCCATGGCATTTATATGAACTCCCTCCTTCCATCAACGCAACTTTTGCCTTTTCACACAGATCTCTCATTGTCTGCCTTGCTCGAATTCCCTCTTCTCCTTCCATCAATGCCCTCACTACCCTTTCAACTTCCCCTCTCTTTACAAACCCGTCTGTTTCCATCTTCAGATCTATGGCTACCTTGTGCTCGTTAACCAGCATAAACCTGTTAAACCTCTGTTCAGCAAAGACCGGCCAACCGATCATTGGAACCCCATACGAAATGCTCTCCACCGTAGAGTTCCAGCCGCAATGAGAAAGGAAGCCTCCGGTAGACGGGTGAGAAAGAATGGGAATTTGAGGAGCCCAATTCGGAACCACCAATCCTCTGTCCCCGGTTCGACTCGCAAAGCCATTGGGTAAGAGCTGCGAAAGATCCATGTCCTGGTCGTGGGAGAAGGTGATATATTTATGTTCTCTGCGCACTACCCACAGAAAGCGGTGGCCGCTTGCTTCCAGTCCATGCGCAAGCTCTGTAATTTGGTCTTTGGACAAAAACGCTCCGCTTCCAAAGGAAACAAATAATACCGAGGAGGAAGGCTGTGAATGTAGCCACTTGAGACATTCATGCCCCCCGTCAAGCTCCGATATCACAGGACCAATTGCATAGATTGGTGGAAGTGGAGTTGCAATAACCTTACCTTCCTTGAGGGCTTCTACTGCTTTGGGCTCGAGATCTTCAAAAGTATTTACCAGAATTCCAGCTGCTTGCGGCAGGCGAGAACAGTGATGCAGGGTCCACTGAAATGCTGCATCAGACCTGTCTTGAAGGGGTTCAGGTAGATCCCTCGCAGAAAATAGCGGAACCCCGGCAATGTTCACTGAAATATCGGCTCCGTCTTTTGACGGTATATCCCACTCAGAAATAAGTTTGGGGAGACCTAGCGCAACACAAAGTATGGAAGCAGAGCACGTGCACATTATGTATGTGGGTATGTTCAGCTTCATGGTAACATCGAAAGTGGCGGTGCAGAAGAAATCTGTAATCAGGGCAGATATTGGGGAAGATGAGTATTGGAGAATATTTCCAACATGAGGTGCCGCTTTCTGCATGAAGATGGAAATGCGAGTTTCGATCTTCATATGGTCCTCCTCCTCCGGGAAGGCAATGTCGGGAAGCTCAGTGAAGCGGATGTTGAGGGCGGAAGAGGCCAACAGGGCAACATAACTTGCTTGCTTAGCAGCGCACATCCACTTTGTAGTTATTACAGTTACTGAGAAGCCGTGGTAAACACAGAGGCGCTTTGCAAATTCAGCAGCAGGTATGAAATGCCCGACTCCTACGCATGGAAAAATGGCGATATGAGTTTTGCGAGTGCCATTTTCCGCTTCCATTGTGCACGCTTACACACTAATCTGATCTGTAGTTATCTCTTCTTTGCAGACTTGCAATTGAAGTGGAGGGCGTACACGTAATTTATCGTCGCAACTGACGTCGATGGAACAGTTAACTACAACTACTATTCAAATGAACTTTTCTTGTCCACTTATCGTTGTCTAAAACTTTTTGACCCATCTCTTTCTGGAGGCTGCAGTTTAGTGAAAGCCGTACACTACTATCCATCATAGAGCAAACTCTATGATTTTTACTAGCAATAGCACACTCCGCGGAGGATAATGATATTAAGTTTGTGTGTAAATAGTGGTCAATGGTAAATGTGTCTTGGATGACTACACACTATACTTCAGATTATAAAACTTATGAATCCAAAAGAGATGGGTTATTTCGTAAAAAAATCTTTGGGCTTAAGAAAAGGGGAGTTTGTGCTTGTGGAAATGTGACCACAAAGTCATCCAAACTTGTCAAATCCAAAAGGTCATGAAATCTGCAAAAATAGCAAGGTTGTTAATATTTACTAGCAATTGCAAATGAGTTGCAAGTTACGCTGGAGAGGGCTTGAGTTTTATGTGTATAATATGGTTTGGATGTAAAATATATTCTATGATCTATGATAGATGTTTGAGCGAAGAACATAAGTTACATTTTGCTAAACAGTTCATGTGTCTTTATGTAAGGTTCCGCATTCTGCATACATGTCTATCAAAACATTTGCAACTATATCTAACAAAATTCCTCTATATTTTGGCACAGGTTGGGAGTACTTTGGCAAATTTAAACTAATTGGGTTGGAGCCATGTTTGTTGCATATGGTGAAACAAGGCGAGGAGTATGCTGGCAAATGTAAACAGGAAAACACTCTCTGTACCTGAGTGGTGTAAGCGGTTGCAAAAGACGATGAATATGTACAACGGGAGTAGAATCGGATGGATAAGAACACAAAGATGGAAGCCTCATTTATAAGAAGCATGGAGATGCTCTTCCGCTACAACATCTTGGGTATCATTGGCAGGTTTCTTAATCTCATCTACCCACCAAACATAACATTCTCTAGAGATATGTCATCTCATGGAATGAAGTGAGTGAAGGATACTGACAAAATGGGATTGTTGTCTACGCTTTGGAACATTTAAATGCCAAAATATGAACTTTTGTAAATAAACGCCAAGTGTTCAACCAAATGGTACAACATATTATCTTTTAAATGAATATCATAATTGTATCTTATAGAAGACATGGTCATCGTCAAGAGACATTGTGATTGTTTCATCAAATAAAACAATTGTATATTCACCCCGATCAACTCACCTATACCAACACATGTGTGGCCCATAAAAATACGAGCTTTATAGCAACGTACAGACATCCATCAAGGCATAGTAGGAAATGTTTTTTTGTTGGAAGTTACTATATTGTCCTCTCCCCATCACACAAACTTAAAATAGAAAAATTACAACTCCAATAAACTAAACATTGTTATCCTCTCCGGCGTAAATTGCAACTCATTTAGAATTGCATCGGATTCTTTAATTGACTTCCAGAGAAAATGCTTTGGCTCTTAATTAACATTGCTTCTTCACATGATCTGACAAAAAATTCTCGGTGGATACATGATCTCCAAAGATTTGGTTCTGTTTTTTGTTAGATGGAATCATTGAAATAGTCTCCCGTGGCCCTGAATGTTTAGTGTGCAACATCTGTGAGAGCCCTTTTGAAAGGGGCTAACGGATCAAACTACCACATATCCTTAAAATCTGTTCTTTTTGGGACAAGGCTCTTTAAGACACACAATGCCTTCCCTTCCAAAGTTTCTTAAGTGGCTCGCAAAATAGAACTCGTATTGTTATGCAAGACAGCGCTGCGGGGTCATATGCCACATCCCTAGCAGAACTGGCCCAGTCTGTGAAGTCCCTAGATGCTATCAGTAGAGACATCGATAAGCTTTCTCAGTACATAACCAATAAGGTTTTTTTTAATTTCCTTGTTAATCCAATCATACTAGACGAGAAGAAAAAGGGTATTCTCGAAGACATTACAAATGATGCCAAGTTTCAGCCTTATATATTAAATTTTCTCTACATTCTTATTGACAAGAAAAGGATTGACCTGATTGGTTAGATTTTCAAAGAGTTTGAGACTGTCTACAACAAACTGACCGACACAGAGTTGGCAGTTGTGTCTTCTGTAGTCAAGCTTGAGAATTAGATTTCTCTTGGTCCTTCACAAAATCAATGCAATGTTTTTTGTCGATTTAAGTCATATCTTCTGCTAGAGTGTTTCCATAATGGGTTTCTTAAATTTGTTAGGCCACAATTCATCTATTGTTGCCCTGCACTCTGCCTCTGACAGAGGAGTTGAGGATTCTTCTACATGAGCGACACCTTTATCAATAATAACCTGATCATGCCTTGCTTTCTTCAAGTACTTTTGTAATGATGCGTACAAGTTTTGAGCACTCAAACTGAGGGTAAAATAATGTTCCACCACACTCAACAAGTCCATGTTTCCATTACCAGGGTCTCCTTCACTGCGTATGTCAGGGCATCACCTTTGAAGATGCCCTTGCTGGAATGTGTCAAATTCCGACAAGCCTGTTTCCAGCGAATTTGTTTCATTAAATTTAGGCATTTTGTGATAAATATCCGTAATTTGAGCATTTTGTGGTGCGGTCCAAAAAGGAAAGTGGGGTTGTGTCACCCGGGCGGCCATCATTCTTGCTTCCATATTGCATTGGTCGCCGGCTTGACTTCCACGTAGTTTTTGCAACACATAATTTTCTTTTTTCCATGTTTTTATCTCTCTTTTTTAAGAGTTGAGAATGGGCACATCACCACCGTTCACGTGATCGATTCCGCTAAGATTGGCATCTATAGGGGTTGGGATATTTGATTTTTCAAGCGGCGATTATGTACTCTTTCCCCCTGCTGAGTTGGACTGGATACATAGACATTTTCCTTGTATGCTTGCACCTTCTATCACAACAACAGTATAAGAATTCATACATCTCTTAGAGGTTATTTCCATTGCTTATTAATGGATGTCTTATCTTGGCAAAATGTCCCTTTACCAACTCCCTAAGTTAGTATGCATTTAGTGGCAGTCGCTGAAACAGTGCCACCAATAACTATTTAAAATATCTATCTCCCATTATAAATATGGAAAGCCATGGTGTAGGCGAGCATTCTCCAACAACGAAAGGGTCGCACCTGTGCAGTGACAATTTTCTATTCAGCATGTGTTTATAGTAGTCACTTTCTCTGTCCATAATACGATGACTGTAGGGTTTTCAATTATTTTCTTCTTCGTTGTTTGCTTGCAATTGTAATGCTGAGATGAGAGGCCTGGGCGCAGTGTATGACATTTTTTTAACCACATCTCTCGATCAGGGATGTTGTTGTTCTTCATCATCGTCTTCTTTGATGGAAATTGAACCCTTGTAGCCATCAAATTTGTTGTAAGGGCCATAGTTGTCTGTGTTGAGTATTGGATCCATTTAATCAGCTAAAAACACTATTTTACTGGGTTGTCTATTGCGTTTTCCCTGTTTTAAACTCTTATGTAACTCTAGGGGCATCTCGAACTGATTCAAATGTCCAAAAACAAGATTTTCTTTGTGAATAGTTTCCTCCCCTGCTCGCCTCCATAGCCTTACCATTCAAAATCTCTCAGGAATTACAGTGTCAAAATCTCCATCACAAACCTTAAATATGCAATTTTCCTGGAGGTCTTTGGACTGGTACAGAAATAAAAACATTCTTCACTGTTTTGGATAGAGATTATCTGTTATTTGACCAATGGTGTTCGAAACCGCGCTGATTTTAAATATTGAACCATGGAAATAACACATATTTCATAATGAAAGACGAATCTCTGCTTAATTTATGACGACTTAGAGCAGTGAAGAAAAAACATAAGTGGCCCTTCTAAAATCCAGCAACCTGTAAAGTTAAGCCACCGGAATTTGACACTTTTCAGCAATGCCTTCTTCAAAGTAAACGCCTCCGGTGAATTAATGATTTTAAGTTTTCATTTTTATTTGCCTTTTTCAATTAAACTCCTTTCCTTTTTGCTTTTTTGCTTTTTTATTAGCTTTTAGAACACTTTGGGATGCCACTAAAATGTGAATAAGAAGCAGAAAAACACTTCACTTCCACCATGTTTAGATGTTTCCATGTATTTCACAATATAAACAAATCTTGGTTCTTGAGGAATAGGACAATGCCTTGCTCGAAATCTCTCATTTTGACAATCGGTGAAAAAGACCCTGACAAAGGTTGTAATTTTTGGCTTTACACTTGTTAAATATATTTTCCTAAAAATTTTTGAGGCCTTTTCAACATATATATTTTTTGCATATCCCTTAATCATTGTAATCCATGAGATCACATATTTCAGGCAATTTGTCGAATATTTCACATGCATAGGCTAGTAGCATGCTAACAAAGAGGAGGTGATTAGATTGGACAAATGTTGGCATTATAAAGATTCAAAGCTCCATGAGGAATAGATTAGGTTAGACACCTATTGATTGCATTCAGTGAAACAATGTCAATGCTACGTGCAGATACACATGTCTTATATGAAATACGGGGATCCAAGAGGCCATATTTCATTCATGCATTTAGACTATAGTTCATTTCCCTTGCGTATGCACCACATTTTACATACATATATACTAGGGTTCTTGCAACAATTTTTTTTTAACTTTGTCCATGCTTTAATGGATGGAAAAGCACTTTGCACTGGTGGGAAGAATAACATAGGTTTGCTAGAAAGGGACAAAAGAAAACCACTTTCTATTGTGCCTTCCTTGATGTCTAACCTGTAAATACATAATTGCGGGTGACGCAAATCGATTCCTACCAAATAAGATTTAAATATACCCTACCACAAATTTGAATCCATAATTATAGCATATACACTTCAATACAAACACCAAAGTACAACAATACAAGCTGCAAAAATAGGGAAGAATTTACACCGACCACCACCACCTATCTATCTATCATAGAGAAAACTTTATTATTGTAATTATTTTTTTAATGAATAGGATGTTATATTATAGTAACAAGTAAAATGATACAAGATAATTCACAAAAAATCAAACAATATGGAAGCATGCTCTAAAGCCACGAGTTCACACTAAGCAAAGCCTATGAGAAACAACTATACCAAAGCATCAAAAAGAACAGAAGCAAGGAAATTTGGTTGGTCATGATTGTAATTATATTTTCTATGAGAAAATAATTTATTTTTTAGCCAAATAGGCATTCGACATGAAATTGATGCAATGGGCATGGTTAGTGATGAGAAATTTGATGTGTAGAATGAGGATAATTGAATATTGATGTATGAGAAGAATACATAGGAAAAATGTCTACTATAATAAAAGATTAGAAAACAATTGAATACTAACACACCTCAATGATATTATGAAATAAAGCTTTAACCAATCACACACACACACACACAATACACACACACACACACACACACACACACACACACACACACACACACACACACACACACACACACACACACACACACACACACACACACACACACACACACACACACACACACACACACATATTGTACAAACATACACATATGTATACATATACATACATTTCATGAAATCTGGACATATCATCTCTAAGAATCTAGACTTACAATATCACCATTTCTAGTTTTATAATTGTTGAAATTTGATTCCTAAATTGTTATTATTGGTTTTTAACTAGTGTGATATTAGATTACAATATTGTTATTATTGGTTTTAAGTAACTAACGAGTTATGCACATAAGTTATATAGTTCTTAATATAAGAATTAGGGGAAGAGCATATAATTTAGTTGTAATGAAATCATAAATCATAAATAATTCTGTGTAAAACCAAAACGTGGAATACCAAACTAAACTAATATATAAAATTCATAAACTTAGCCTAATAACGGAATTATTAATTCTTTTAATGAAATAACTTTATTGTATGGAAGAAATTAAATTAATAATCATTTTCGTAACATGATTGGCTTAGTAAAATTATTTTGCATCAAGTGGTTGATGGTTTAGAATAATGTTTTGCACCCAAAACATCATAATCAACATAAACATAGTCCATCTAAGCAAAGTAAAAGTTGAACACATGGGCTACAACCACCTATTACAATAATAAAGTCATAATAAATGAGTTTGTATTTAAAATGTGGTAGTAATAAGATTCATCTTCCTTAAACAAATTGATGTTTTCGAGAATCTAGAAAAATATCTCTTATGTTACACTCAATCTTCTATTTAAATATCATATAATATTACAACTGTAAAGTATTATTGGAGCATGCTTTGGAATAAAATTTTCAAAAAATCCACATCTCGCGCCAATATGATGTCACATATTAATTTACAATTTTCAATAGTTTCACCAAGTTAACATTCATTACCGTGTTCAATTAGTTGAAGGTATGGTTTGATGGCCTCGTGTCCCTTTTCGGGTATATTAATGAAGCCAATTTTACAATTATTGTTTGGTGTCCATGCCAAAATGACACTATCCACATCAATATCTTCTTTAATATCATCCAAGATGGTTCATGTTTTATTTGGCCTTAAACAATCTTGATACGATGTTACACCTTCTCCTCTTCCTATAGGTTTCCAATATTAAACCCTCACCTTTTTAGCCACATTTTTGCCTTTTCGTTTAAGGAGAATATTCTTTTCTCTTCTCATCCATATCTTTTCATTATCATTTGTTGGTCATATAAGAAACATCTATCCCTCAACCACATCCTTCAATGAATTGAATTCTTGTTTAGATCTTCCACATATAGGCTCAACATAAATATCATTATTACTTGGGATATACTGATTAGTGTATTCTTGTCTGTGAACATGTGTGACTCCCATTATTTGGTCATATGTTCCTTTTTCCTGTACAATTTGTGGCAAAAAAAATCATCTGACATCCTGCTACAATTTACAAATGGTCAATCCAAAGCACACAAAATATTTTCCCAATATGTTATTTTTGGAAACCAATATTCTCTACCTTCATCTGTTGTTGTTGTTTCACAATGTTCAATATATGTTTTTATTCCCCTTTTATGATCTTCCATTTCTTTGAATTATTTGAATGTTTCCCTTTTGACAAGTTTTCTTCACTATTATCATTTTTTCACCGTATTTGGATTGAACGAGACTCTAATTATTTTTATACTCCATCACTGGTATGTTAGATCCATAACATGGAACCTTCACATCTTAGGTTTGTTGATACCCACTATCTTATGGTTTCCATCCAACAAAAACAACTCCGCAAAGTCCTTGAAGTTGTACACTTACTCAATAATGTAAGGAGTGAATGTAATTGATTATTGGCCTTCTTCACATGTTATGTAGGAGTCCATGATATATGGAAAAACCAATGTGTCTACTTTATGTAATGATGTTGCTAATCTTCCAAAAGTCCCATCTATATCTTCATGAGTGTGTCCCACTTGAATGAAGCTTAGATACACAATGTTGAATATATTTTTGTTGTTGACATTGTGTAGAAACTAAATCACACTCTTTGCGTACATTTCTAGGTCCTAGTCTCATACCACTATTCATATGATTACTAAGCGAGAAAAGTACTAATTGGCCACTGTCTTTGGCCTCTTTGCTTGCATTTTGGTTTCCTTCTTGGCCTTACACACCCTACTGCCTAGTATAATGCTCGATACTCCAAGTTCTTTAATCATGGACATCAGCACCCAGCTAGGACGCCAGTGCTAGGAGCCCCCATCCTTTATGGGTGCGCCTGACCTCTTTGTATCTTTCTTGTCTCTTCTGGGTCCTTTCTAGTTATTGGGCATCATTATTTCTATGGGTCGGCCTTTTAGTGATTAATTACGAAATTCAAATAAGGGAGTCATATAAATACAAACCTATGTGACGATAATAAAGGACCAAACACTACACATTATCTATTACCACCTAAGGTTGCATCCAAGAGCATTATAAGAGCATTCAAGCATCCATCTAGATCCACACAAGGGACAAGGTAGCATCATTTCTACATACACACATAGGAGGGGAAGCTCATTTTTCCATGCACACATATATCTACATCTTTTAACATCTAGTTATTGTTTTCTAGTTAAGTGTGTCTGGCACAAGAGCCTCCTAGGGCATGATTCTAAACACACGTGCACAAAACTGCATGGAGTCTGAAATGTATTGCATTGCCTGGATCGTCATTTCACTCATTCGGGTGACCACTGGGGTCATTCTGACTCCCCATTTGCATCTATTTTTTTAGGATTTGATATGTTCTGGGGTTTACACGTGCTTTCTCTTCTTGCAGGTTTCAGGTGAATAAGAATAAAGTATAGTGACATACATGTGATTAAAGGTGACCTCCAGCGAAGATCTTTCGACCATCCAAAATTGAGTTTATGAGGTTCTAAGTAGTCATAGGCGCCCATAGGAGGTCTATATCACTCCAGGGGCCCCTGACCCTCTCCAAGCACCCCAGTCCAGGAGGATCCTACAATCGCACAATTTTCTAAGCTCAAGTGCAAAACTTCCCTCCTATTCATTAGTTCATCAGCTCAACACAGTCCATGATTATCTACAAACCAGCTAAGTATTCTATCCCTTCATTTACAACTAGGGTTTCATATTTTTATAGCTTATTTTCTTGGGTCAAATTTGTACTCTAATTCTCTATATTTGGGTTGTTACATAGTTAAGATTTTAGCATTTATATTTTCTATATTTGCATAATTATTTGGTGAACCCGTCGTTTGATCACTCTTGGGTCCTTATTTCATCACTTCTTGCTTTCATCATGGATATTTCTATCCATGATTTCTTTCTAAACAATCCTTAGTGTCATGCTAAAATCATTAATCTCTTGGCTACTACTCATATTCCTTCTACTACTCATTTGGACATTGTTTATCAGACATTTGTATATGCATTTTATCAACGTCTTACTTTTCCATCCACTTTAACTGAAAATATTTCTATTTATGACAATGATCCTCCTCTATATATGTGATTTTGCATCAATAACTTGGGTGTTAAGTGAGTCTTAGTTGATACCGAATCCAACCTCAATCTTATTCCTTTATCGTTCATTGAGGCTATAGGCCTCTCCGCAACTAATCTTAACCCAACATCTCTTTATGTTCGAGCATATGATTGTACTACATGTCCATGCATAGGCACTATTATGTTCCCATCACGATTGGACCAAAAACAATTCTTGTAGTATTATTTGTCATTGACATACCTGTTTCATATAATTGTTTACTTTGTAGGCCATGGCTTCACATAATGCATGCAATGTCTTCTATAATTCTTCAATTTGTTAAATTTTTACATAAGGGATTTGAATATAAAATTACCATTGATAGCATCTCATTCCAATATTGTAGCATAGATCCTAACACTACATTACCTATTCTTACTTCTGTTATTGTGCATCTTGTTGTTGATCCACAATTTGAGCACTATCCAGACAACTTGCCTCCCCTCTAAGAAATTTTTTCTACATTAGATGTTACTCCATCCGCTTCAATCTCGCCTCCTCCTTCCACTATTTCTATGGTATTTTATCAGGGGCATGTCCATACATTGGGCGTCATACCACCTTCCTCCTCTTCTCACGAAAAACCTATGTCTACGCTTCCTCCTTTCACATGCACTCTCTTTATGAATAATGCTTATTGGCCGCACATTCCATTCGATCCTACCTGTTTTGAAACTATCGACACATTTGATGGCTTGGTTCAGATTGGATTTACTCTAGATGATCGCACCCCTCCACTACATGCTCCTCATTTATATCATGAGTATGTTCACATTACTACTGCTTATGGCCTCTGAGTATTTCATCTATCGACCTTTGTTACGTGCACTCCACGAATTTCAAAAACATATTCTAGGAAAATCTTGGCTTGACTATATTAGAGGCACTTTAGATCCAGATCATATTGAAATATCACTTCCCATGCCCTTCGGCCGCATTTTTATCTAGACACTGATTCATTTCTCAACTATTCACAAAATCTCACTCATTGGTACACACATGGATGTCCACCAACACCTTTCATTGATGAAGAATACACAATGGGCATGTACAATCTACGCCGCAATGGATCTTTACTTGATCAACCACATACTATTGCTTATCATGTCTCTGATGCATCTCCATTCAGTTTTGACCACGACAACGACGATATATTAAACGATGTTACTTGATCATGCTTCTCTTCACACACTTAAGGGGGCATCATGCTTATTCTCCGCCTAGCATTTCCCAACATCTTGCATTCCTACTTCTTCACTCCACACTTTGCATATAGCCTTTTACACATGTCTTGCACATCTTGATACATTCATATCGTCATTACCCTATGATGCAGTTTCGTGTTATGGTTCACACTTGATTGTTGAGGGCATACTACACATATGAACCTCACACACCACATACGCACTTCATGCATGCATAACATTCTTTTTCTCGCAACTTCTATCACACACTACATGCACTATTCAGTCTACACATTCACGACACATCTTTCTTGCATCTACTTTTACACACTACGCTCATTACCCAATGATGCACTCTAGCTCCAAAGTTCATGCTTGAACACTGAGGGTATCAATCTGAAATGAACCTCATCACACTCAATCACTCTACACTCTCTATGATTTGACGAACATATCTTTCTAGCACGCACAATTCAAACCTTTTCCCAATGACCCACTCTTGTTTTATGTTTCATTATCGACAATTGACGGGAATGTATAAATGAACCTCACGTATACACATCCACTCGGGGGACACGTTTCTCCTATCACATTTACATTGCATTCCATTCCATCTCATCCACAACATATTGCATATCTTGGTCACACTTAGTCTTGCTTGCATTTGCTTGTTACATGTACAGTTTATTACACATGCTAGACAAAAAATTTATATGTCATCATCTTTCTATATACAAATGCACATCCACTTGCCTTCTAGTTGTGATCACAGACTCTACACAACTCATTACATGCAACATGGATGCTTGGCGCAGTACCTCTTACTAGTCCCACAGTAGGCTCCTGGGGGCATCCACTTTCGTATACACTATAGGTGTTATTGTTTCATTTTTCATAACACACTACTATATTGGATTATATGTGCTTTGACATACTTTCTATCTTTCTAACATGCTAACAGGTGCTTCATGTACAACATTTGTCTTGCAAGTTTAGTTGCTTCCATGGTTATTTGATACATTGTTTACTACTGTTTGCTCTTATCTTCCTTTATATGCCATTGTTTGTGGGCTTTTCCCTATGTCTTGCTTGTTCACTTCTTGTGTGCTTTTGACCACTTTGGTCTCGATTGTCTTACGATATCGTGAGTGATGTCCCATGTTTGAAACCCACTTTTGCGGTCTATTATGTCTGCACTATTGCGTGTTTACATTGTCTTCTTGCATGTTATCTTACCCATTGCTTTCTACATACGTGTTTGACTTGTTTTCACTGACACTTGTTTCATATCCATTTTTCTTGTGTGTGCCCTGATTTTTACCAAGTGTGCTCCCTCCCCCTATAGGGTATCAGTTACAGTTGCGTGATCAGTCCTCCTTTGGGCAGCATACTTCTTGTGACGTTGCATGCACCTCAAACGAGGGGGGGCATCATTGGATGAATCAGTCACCCCATATAGCAGTTCACAATCACAGTACAACATAGTTCAATATTGGTACAACATAGTCTTTAATCACAATAACGACCTAGAATATGACTTGGGTCTCCAGCACAACACAGACAGTAGTTCCTGGGCACCCTTGCCCCTTCCTGGACACATATGACTAGGGGGAAGTGACACAAATTTTCTCAATTCAACATAATTTTTGGAAGTTTACACAATAGTGTTTACAGGACAGGCAGTCCTTTAACACTCGGCATGCATGCATTACACGTTCTTTTCTACTTTCGCGTTGGATCAAAATGTATCATATTTGCACACACCATCTGCAGTGGTGTTTATACTTCTGGAAGTAGTCAAAGGTTGGAGAATAACACTAGACATTTCTCCTTACAGTTCTTCCACACTTGGCATGAGATCACCCAAAAAACTCATGCTTGGCGTAACTGGTGTGAGATCACCCAAAAAAATAGTTCTTGGCGTGAGGTCACCAAAAAAACTCATTCTTATATAACAACTTTAGGATCATTTCTATCTCTTTCAATAATCATGGATCAGATGCACATGTTCCTTTTCACATTTTCACATATTTTCTTACATACTATTTACTTGTTTTGATCAAATTTTTCATATATACGCATATTTGACTACTCGTTCATTCTTCTCTTTTGCAGGTTCATTCTTATGGGAAGTAGTAGTCACATCAATCACACACCAAATGACATCAACAATAGGTACACCGCAACATCTACACATACGCTCTCACCCCTAGGGTCATCATCATTTTCAGTTCCTCTTCTCTAACTTCCATGCTTCGCTTTTTATCACTCCACGCTTCGTATTTTATCACTCCACACTTCACTTTTTTATCACTTCACACTTTTTATTTTCTCTCTTGACATGCTTTTCACTATTGATACATGGTTATTAGGTACACATCTCTTATCTACTTTATATTATCGAGCATTCACTCATAAACATAAAGTGGGGGAAAATATAGACACTAAATCACACACTTTAGGTGCATTTTTAGGTCCTACTCACATACAACTATTCATACAATTCCTACGCAAAAAAATTACTAGTTATCCACTGTCTTTGGCCTATTTACTTTCTTTCTACACACTCCACTGCCTAGTCTGACCCTCGATACTTCAGTTTCTCTGAGTCTAGACACTAGCGCCCAACCAGGATGCCAACGCCAGGTGCCCCTGTCCTCTTTGGGTGCCCCAGACCTCTTTGTATCTTGTTCACCTCTGTTGGGTCATTTCTAGCTACTGGGCATCTTTTATTCTTATGGGTCATCCTTTTAGTGGATAATTACGAAATTTAAACAAGGGAATCATATAAATACAAAGCTATGTGACCATAATAAAGGACCAAACACTACACATTATCTATCACCACCTAGGTTGCATCCAAAAGCATTACAAGAGCATTCAAGCATCTATCTAGCTCCACATAAGGGACAAGGGACTATTATTTCTACATACACGCATAGGAGGGGAAGTTCATTTTTCCATGCACACATCTATCTACATCTTTTAACATCTAGCAATTGCTCGTTATTCAACCGTGTCTAGCACAAGAGCCACTTAGGGCAAAATTCTACACACGTGCAAAACTACATGGAGTCTGAAATGTAGTGCAGCGCCTGGATCCTAAGTTCACTTAGTCAGTTGACAGCTGGGGTCAGTCTGACTCCCCATTTTCATCTTTTTCTTTTTAGGATTTGATGTGTTTTGGGGTTTTATAGGCACTCTCTCTTCTTGCATGTTTCAGGTGAATAACAGTGAAGTATAGCGACATACAGGCAATTACAGACGACCTCCAATGAAAACCTTGTGACCATCCAAAATTGAGTTTCTGAGGTTCTAATTAGTCATAGGTGCCCAGAGGAGGTCTATAACACCCCATGCACCCCAGTCCAGGAAGATCCTTCAATCACACAATTTATCTGAGCTTTGGTGTGATACTTCCCTCCTCATGTTCATAAGTTCGTTAGCTAGGCACAGTCTAGGATTATCTGCAAACCAACTAAGTATTATATCCCTTCATTTGTAAATAGGGTTTCATATTTTTCTAACTTATTTTCTTGGGTCAAATCTATACTCTAATTGTCTATATTTGTGTTGTTACATACTTCAGATTTTAGCATTTATATTTTCTATATTTGCTTAATCACATTGATTCAAGTGTAAATAAGGTATGATTATTTTTATCACTTGAAGCATTATCCAATTGTAAGTAGAGGATCAATGGTTGCATTTTGAATGAAGTACTTGTACTAGCAACACTAATTGATTTAGAATGGTCAAAATTTTCCTTGTACCCTTTACATTTTCGTGCACTTAATTTCCTAATAGCGCATCATGCAATGGTTGTGTGGATGATCCACAATTGCACAATAAATCCCCATAATCATCAATAACTGTGTTAATACCGACAACTATAATTATTCTTTCCACATCTCTGCAATGTAGTGTCCTCTTGCTTAGATATACTCATCCCTCTGCAACATTGGTACCTTTTGAGAGAAAATATACATGATCATCCTCTACAAACGTAAGAGACATTGGCATTATGATAACACAAAAAATAAACATGGGGTGAAAGCAAATCCGTAAAATCATATCAGATAAATAAGTTTAAAATTGTTACGACATTTTAAAAACGAGTGGGACTCAGAAGTCAAAATTTAACGCAATAACCTAATGCTATTTTTAGCTCAATTTTATCTAGTCGGATGCCACTATGAAATCAATCACTTCATTATGTAATGGAACATTCAATAGAGAATATGTTAAGTATATATTTGTATAGACGAATGTATACACATGCATATATATTTAAATATGCTAATTGCGGCTAACACTAAAAAGAAGTAAACACATAAACACACTAAATAAAATAATTAATTAATCCCATATCAAAATCAAGTGGCTACAACAACATATCTGCATATGTGTATGTGTTATGTGGTAATTGCGACTAACATAAAAAGGGAATAAACACAAATACTCCAGCACCAATACACTTAACTAGACTCGTACCGTAATTAGGGATCTACTACATATGTATGTAAAATCTCAAGGAATAAAATAATTGTAGCTGGCACCAAAAGTAGGTAAACATAATCAAACTTACATTTTGCAGTTCTATTATTGTGCAGGCTACCATCTGCTCTGTACTTATCTCTTCTTAACCATCGTCTAGAGTTTGGTTGCAGTTGAAGTGGAGAGCGTAGACCGAATAATTAATAGCAAATTTGTCATTCAAACTGACGTTTATGGAACAGTTGCTGTGTGTGGTTGAGGTTAGTATTTATTCACCAGCATTTCAATTTTCTACTCTTCAAATATAAGACTATTATTACCCACATGGCCACTCAGCATAACTATTTCTGCTTTTGTCACCTTTGTCGGTTTTTTTAAAGAAGCCGTATACTATTACCTATCAATCATAGAGCAAACTCTATGATTGTACTTATTTTCTACGAGCAAATAATTGATATTTTTTGTGGAGGAGATAAGTATTCGATATGAAATTACACTCAAACATAAAAGTTACGGAATCAATTTTTCCTTTGCATAAAAGTTTTATCATTTGACATTTGCACTTTCAAACCGTGGCAATAGAAGCCATATATATACAATTATCGAATTAGTTAGATTTTTTTTATGACATGTCCTTAAATTTATTCAGGTGTTACCAAATGTACCAAAAAAAGAAATCTTGTCATCAAAATTCAGAGGGTATTAGTATTAAAAAACTACCCTTATGGTTTGAGGTCCGACTTCAAAATGATAAGTATGGAAAAATAAGGGCCAAAATGTTATTCGCGTTCTTTACAGTTGGGTTGGGGCTAGGGAGCTCTGACACATGGCAGAAAGACTGACAGACAAGATGCAGCGGGACAGGACGTTGAATACGGATAAATCTGTGCCATTCATAATTTCATCCATTTTGTTCAATTATATTATTGAAACACTGGAATAAGGGTACATGTACAATCGTGGGATCTCTGGAAACAATGTCTGGGTCGTTTAGACCATCGAATCCTATCGCCTTTCCAGCCGGGATATAATTATAGTTGCTGCTCATCAATCAAAATAAACATTTTCAGCTCCTGAAATATTTTGTAATGGCAACAGCAGCATGCATGAATATTGAAAGAATAGACGTACTGTAATATCTGCACGGGGCCTCCGCCGTAATATTTCTGTCCAGGAGTGCAAGGGTATTGCTCTGAGCTGGTACAGTAATCATCAGGGGGATTCAACTCTTTGAGGTAGCAGTATCCCCATGCGTATGGTTCTGTCGCTGTTGCCCACCAACCTGTCGTTGTTATCAACATCAATTTAGAACACATTAACAAACCACAAATTGGTGATGATTCTTTCTACAAATTCGGAGAGAATGGAATTCAACATTACCGCTGGTCTCTTGCGATGTTTGGCCAAAGAAAGCAGCCACCTCTTTTTTCTGAAGAGCGGCATCACCGGTGGTGCCGAATCCATCGAATGCCTTGGCTGCTGTAATGAAGACATCGCAAACGTAGAACTTTCCTACACAATTTCCCTCGGTCCTATGCTTGAACATTTCGTTGAACACACTTTCCGTAATAATGGAGGCCATGCCCTCTCCGGAAGGGGGAGGGGTGGGCGTGGGAGGGGGCGTGGGAGGTGGTGGTGGCGTGGGAGGGTGGGTTCTCCTCCACACTGGCTTTGGCAACCAGCACCACAATAATCTATAGACGTGCCACACCATCCATCTTTGTTGCAGCAAAGTCTGCCGGGAGCCGAGACACACTGCTCCGCCCACTTGGTGTCCACACTGCTCAGCATACGCAGGTATGCCCACCACTATGAAAACTAATATGGAACAAACAATCTCAATCTTGCCCATTCTTAATGCACTGCAATGGAATGAACAACCATTGCTGAGCTTCTCTAATTTATAGGATTCATACGCTTCTTGTAAAATAAAAATAAATAGAATTGAATACTTTATTTGCGGTCCACCACGCAGGGCGGCGGTCGTTATCGGTACTGGTTCGTATTCTGTATTGTAATGCACCAGAAAACACAATCCTTATCCTAGACATTAGTAAACTCATTTCCAATGCGGAGCATGGAGCATTTTTCATCGTATTCTAATCGCCTTATGGCCCATGGGGTTTAAATTCCTTTTAAAATTTATGTACGTACCAAATTGCATTGGAAAGCGGCCCTCTATGCAGAGTGACAAGAATAAGGGTACATGAAGGTGATCATGCATTCTTATGCGGTTTTTCTGATCTAGCTCAATAAGGCACTTATTCATCAGAGTTTGCCAACTATGGACACCACTCCATCCGGATCCATCCCATACTGCGATGGCCAAACTTCTCTTTTCTCCTATAAAGAAACAAGGAATATCCAAAAATTTATTTTTTTCTTCGGGATCTAGCGCATCGTAGCTTGCTTTTAGCCTCTATGTAATGTTCTCGGGCAATATCCTGGAGAGCTTATGTAGCTGAGATTCCCAGTAGTCCCTAGACTTCGTGTAAAGCTGTCCTCCAATGACCTTGAGAGAAAAGGGCAGCCCATTGCAAGTATTTAAGAAATTATCAACTAGATCTTCAAATCCACCCTCTGGTTTCGGCTGCAAAAAGGCATGCCAGCAGAAAAGCTGCTTCGCATGGTGTATGTTCAGTACTCTCATTCTATAAATGGAAGGGACACCCCATGATGTAAGGACGCCCAATTCTTGTGTTGTGACGATAATCAAGCTCCCTGCTCCAATTTGCATGTTGTGACAGTTCGGTTTCTTGACAGTTCGGTTGCGTAACCGTTATGGCGGTTACATAACCGCTGCTCATCACAGAGTAGTGGTTGCGGAACCGCCATGGCAGTTACACAACCGTCGGCTAGAGGGATTGGTGGTTATGTAACCTCCACTTTGGTTTTATTGGGGGTCATGTCCCTGACGATACAAAACTCAAGAAACTCAACAGTTACAAATGTTTGGGATTCCAAACAATTCGGTTCATCTTTCCATCTAACCTTGGGCATAACAAATATAAATATGCATACATTTGATCATTCTAGGAAAGTGTTTTTGGGTGAATTCAAGTGTGAGAAAAAGATGGAGTTGAATTGTTCTTGTTTTGTTCATAGCAAAACCGAGTTCTTTATTGTTGAGAATTATGAGCAAGTTCTACAAGTAGGAGTTGAAATATTTCTTGAAGGTCATTATATGATAGTAAAATTGCATTTTTTAGATATTTGCATAGTGAAGGGAAGCAATTGCTTACCCTGCTAGAATTTTTCCCACATTGGACTGTTTCTCTAGGATAAATTTTGTTGTCTCCTTGTCTTTCAATTTCTCATCTTTCAGTATTATATGGATGTTTCTTTCCTAAACATGTTGGTTAATGAACCTAGTTAGATTCTTCATTCATTATCACTTAAATAGGACATGTTCATTGTTTTAGAAGAGGAAGTTTACATATCACTTTCATCATCATAAAGGCTTCCCTGCGATTTAGTATCTTAGAGTGTGTTGCTGATCCCATTGATTCTACATCTCCATGTGTTAGATGTGCTCCACTCTCCTTACGCCTACTTTTAAATTCAATTTTTATGTTTAGACATTCAAATGCACGTTATCATACGACTCTATACTTGTAACATGTTCTAGATAATCCTCTTCCCCTTACTCGGTCAAATCTTGTAGTCCTCTCGAAGATTTTGATGCTTCATTATCTTTTGCACTAATCTAGGATGACGTTTGTGCACTATTACACACATCTTCTTACGGTTTGTACTATATCCTCAGATGATTCCTCCTCTACCATTTAAAATTACATGTTCCTCTTATGGATATATTTTGAACTTTACGTGCTGATTTCTCCTCCACCTTTAAGGCTAGGTGGTAAGATTCTTCCACTGTTTGAATACTCAATAGGCCGAGTTCTTCTTGAATCACAATCCTCGAGCCATTTATATATCATGCGAAGGTCTTTTCCTGGTCAACTTCCGCATGTCTAGATATGAACGTGATTCAATGGAACTCCTCTATATAGTCTTTAACTGACATCTCTTTTTTCCTAAAGTTTTATAACTTTTTAAACAAGCTCATCTGGTTGTCGGATGGAAAAATATTACTCCTCATTTTCACAACCATGCAATCCCAACACTATCTTATTCTTACCTCTTCTTCATGACTCATTTTTCAAGTCCTTCCACCGTAATGCAACATATTCCCTCATCTTGGTTTGTGCCACTCTAACGCAATGTGGGTTAACAATTTACTTGAACTTGAAGTATTCCTCCATACTCATCAGCCAATCTATAAATTCTTCTAGGTCCAATATTCCAGAAATTGATGGGACATCATTTCTTGGCCCAATACCCATTTTGGTGATTGCATGTAGCAAGTTTTATTTTTCTACACTTATAGCCTCATCCTCTTCTTGTACTTCCTCAACAGCTTCCGTGTTGTGTGTGTTCATTCTTACCGTTTCACCTTCCTCGTCACTTTGCTCATCTGGGGCCACAAATCCCCTTCACCTATCTTCCTCAATGACTTTAATCCTCGATCTCACACCTCCTAGATCTATCATCACTTACTCTAATGCTCCCACAATAGTTGCATTAGTTGCATTGACTGTGTCCATATTTGCAGGTCTTCTCGATGGCATATTGTTATCTTCTAATGAGTTTCATTACGGTCGACATTCTACTAGTCCTTCACCTCCGAACCTAACTCCAAGGTATGCAGTCACACTCTAATACCACTTGACGACATTTGAAAGAGAGATCCTCTACTGGGTATTCCCGGAGCCTGTCGTTCTTAGAGTGAACAAAATAAAAATTCACAACTACACTTCAATTCTATTAACAAAAGTCCATATGATGTCTACAATATCTGATTCGTAATGAAATAGTTACTACTCAACAGATTAAAGGGGTTATAGCTTCCAATTTTGACCAAAAAGTCCATGAAACATGTGTTAAGTAGGTATGTATGGATCCCTACTCCCACTCAGAAGGATTTTAAAATATATTCTAGAATCCTCTCATGATCCCGCTCATAACTAAATTTGAAATACTATGCATAATGATGGTTTCCTACCTCTGGCTTAGTAGTTTTGATAGTGTCTAGCTGGCAAACACATGTCACGGCTGAGTTGACATTTTTCGTACACCTATCACGTGTCTTTCCTACGCACACTTTGATTCCTTCTACAATATATTTGCTCCCCCTATTTCACTTAATTCCTTCCCAAAACTAGCGTTCGGTTTTCATGCGCTATTTGTGCTTTAATTCTTCCACACCTTAGATGCTTAGTTGATCTCCTTCAATTCTCTCGCGCGCTCCACTTTTCTTAGCCAAAATTATATGTAGTTGTACCTGGATTCCCTGTGATGCTCCTGAATAATTGAATGGTGTTTTCATATATATTAATGAGCTAGGAAACTGCCTATCTGATGGACTTGCTAATGATAGTGTTGATTTAAGATCGAAAATTAGAAAACAAAATACTTGGAATTCCTATTTTCTCAATACTTTTCAAGAAATTGTTTTCAATAATGCTTGTTTGTACTCGGGAATTGTTATCCCATCGGAACTTTGGAGTTCTTTTTGTTATTTTTATATATTGTGAGAAGGGTTATTCCTACTTTGAGATCTAAATAAATTATTAGGTTGTTTATGTTGTTGGCATGTGTCTATATAGAATTATATACCTGTTTTTCAATTTTTGGGCTTGTGATGTAGATATCTTTTTTTATGGAGATTTTTTCGTGGTAGTGGATGTTGTTCAAGCGTTGTGAGTTAGGTACTAGATTATATTTTTAGTCTGGTTTGCAGCTTGGTTTCTTGATGTTCTTTAGGTAGTGTGCATACTTTGAGTGAGTATTTGGAATAAGATTGGTTTGGATGGAAGCAAACACCATTATTGTTTGTTGTGTTGGTGTTGGCTTTGTTTGAAATCTTTGGTGTGTAAGGTTGGTTTGGTGGAAAGATTTCCTTAAGCTGGTTTTGGAACTTTCTTCATAATTTAAGTTGTCTTATAGTTGATGTCTTATTAGTTCTTCAGTTGTTTGCTGCCACTTTGTGTGGCTATTTATGAGGTTTTGCCTTACCAATTACCTATATTTTATCGAGACTAGTTTTTTGAGCTTAATATCATCTAAGCCCTATTATAAATGCCATGATCCAAAAATAAACTATAACTAATATATTTATTATCACTGGATATGAATACTTTTTATGAGGATACCCATGCATTCCGAAGAATATATTAAATTGGAGAATAAAAAGCTATCAATTATTTGTTTAATTATGTTCTAGCATTCATTCGGAATGTCCTTCAAGTAGCTTGATTTATTAGATTGCGTGCCCCCCATCAAATGGACTTTCAATTTTTATTGAAAAGCATTAAACTTGTAAGGAAAGTATGAAGTAAAAATTTGATGTAGGTAGTTGGGAGGAATGCCTTTTATAAATATATATGCAATTCATATAAAACTATATAAAAAACACGTTAATTACAAATACCGAACACCTTTAAAAACAAAAAAAAAAGAACATATGAAACCATGGCATAACCATTGGACTTCACGTACAGTTGCTAGTTATGTGTGGCAACTATGTTTTCTATGACGGACATCAACTCTGTATTGTCTTTATAACAATAAATTATTCAATCACAGTCGACTGAACCCATGAAATGAGTAGCGGCAGTGGCCATGGCCTTGTATGAACTCCCTCCTTCCATCAACGCAACTTTTGCCCTTTCACACAGATCTCTCATTTTCTGCCTTGCTCGAATTCCCTCTTCTCCTTCCATCAATGCCCTCACTACCCTTTCAACTTCCCCTCTCCTTACAAACCCGTCTCTTTCCATCTTCAGATCTATGGCTACCTTGTGCTCGTTAACCAGCATAAACCTGTTAAACCTCTGTTCAGCAAACACCGGCCAACCGATCATCGGAACCCCATACGAAATGCTCTCCACCGTAGAGTTCCCTGAGGGCTCGTAGTTGTTCGGGTTCAAGATCTTCAAAAGTATTTACCAGAATTCCAGCTGCTTCCGGCAGGCGAGACCAATGGTGCAGGGTCCACTGAAATGCTGCATCAGACATGTCGTGAATGGGATCCGGTAGATCCCTCGCAGAAAATAGCGGAACCCCAGGGATGTCCACTGAAAAGTCCCCGCCGTCCTTAGACGGTATAGCGTACTCTGAAAGAAGCTTCGGAAAACCTAACATAACACAAAGCATGGAAGCAGAGCATGTGAACAATACATATGTGGGTATGTTCAGCTTCGCTGTAACCTCAAAAGTGGCGGTGCAGAAGAAATCTGTAACTAGGGCGGAGATTGGGGAAGTTGAGGATTGGAGAATATTTCCAACATGTGGTGCCGCTTTCTGCATGAAGATGGAAATGCGAGTTTCAATCTTCATATGGTCGTTCTCCTCGTGGAAGGCAATGTCGGGAAGCTCAGTGAAGCTGATGTCAAGGGCGGAAGAGGCCAACAGGCAGGATGTAACTAGCTTGCTTCGCAGCGTACATCCACTTTGTGATTATTACAGTTACGGAGAAACCGTGATAAACACAAAGACGCTTTGCAAATTCAGCTGCAGGGATGAAATGCCCAACTCGTACGCATGGAAAAATGGCGATATGAGTTTTGCGAATGCCATTTTGCGCTTCCATTGTGCACGCTTACACACCACTTACGATCTCTCTACTTTTTCCTGAAGCATCGTGATCTAGAGTTGATTAAATGGAGGGAGGAAGACGCTTTCAAGATATTGTTGTCACGGGTCATGCTAACTGAAGTGGGATTGCAGAGACTGAGCCCATGATGTTACAGTTGAGTTTGTCGTTGCAGTTGACGTGGATGAAACATGTGCTCTCTGCGTGGTTACTATTTATCGGACTTTACCCAGAGCAAGAACCAGTCCTCAAATGCAGGGGGTTAAATTTGATGGTCTCCTATGCCTGTCACACATTTTTTGTGTGATGGTAATTTTTTAATATTACCCTTCAAAAAATACAAAACCAGGGTATTTATACCAATTATTCTATGTATATTTAATTATTTTAAAATATAATGTATACATATTTATATGATTTACATATAAATGTATATAAGATATGACGGTCAAATTTTAAATATGCAAGTTACATGTGACGGTTATTACAAATATTTGCAAGTATTTTACGGCTAAAATCACAAAAAACGTCTAAATGGCCGTCAAATTTAACCCTTGCTCAAATGTAAGACTATTTACTTAACGACATGAGCCACTTGAGCACCAACCAATATGGACTTTTCTTCACACAGACCTACTTCGGTATTCCGATAACTTTTAAACATGTCTTCTTCTAAGAAATAAGTGGAAGCACAAATTGTAATAACTACCTAGTATCAATCAATCAAGGAGCAAAATTTATACTAGCAATGCACTCAAGGACCTCAAGGGATAGGATGGAGGAGTGAAGAGTGGACGAGTTGTGAAGGGTCAATTTTGAAGGAACGATAATTTTGTTAGCGGAATTTGACAAAGGAGAATGTGGAGCTGGGGGCAGAGATTGTTGACAACCAAAACATTGAAATAATGAAGCTTGCAAATATCTTTACTACTTTTCTTGTCATGTTGTAAAATTTCTTATCATTAAATTTATCATTCGGCCATAGACTCCTGGAATGACAAGGTATGACCAACAAAAAATATGTGCTTTTGTTTAGAAAAACTTAAAATAAATGACAACCTTAAATAGATCCATTAAAGTCATAAATACTTGAGAAACATGAGTTTACAATAGAATGCATATTAAATTCTCACGATTCTATAGATAAACATCATGAGAAGGCAATGTAAAATGAAGTCCAACCAAGCAAGTGGATGAAACGTAATAGAATCCGGGGTATTTGTGAATATACAAAATTGACTGGAAATGTAAGAGAACCATAAGGAAATAAAAATTTACCAACGAAGGATAAATGGGTAGAATAGGGAATTTGTGATCTTAGTTTTTTTTTTTAATACACGATCCCCTAGATGCAATTAGGTGAAACGACTATAATATATTTGCAGGAAAATGTGGAAATGCAAGACATAAGTGTACGAGACACTATAAATAAGAGTACTTTTACTAGAAATGAAAACTAGGTAGAGCAATGATTCTAGCCTCTTCAACTGGTTCTTTTTTTTACATGAGGTCCAAGTGACATTTTGGAGAAGTACATCAAAAGAGAAAATTTGAGGTGAGATTTGAAGCTCTTGAAGGGTAGGGAACCCTAGAGATAGCTATGAAAGTGAAGGCCTTGTCTTTCTAAGAGTGTCAATGTACAACTATCACTTTGTGCAAAGTAAGCCAGGCCAGCTGTTCATAGGGGCTCATTTTCATTGTGGAACCTTGAATTATCATTTTGTAGTGGATGGCAACTAGTCTACTCCAGAGGATTAAATGGTGTAGAATGACTATCAAACGAAACTTGTTTTTCTTGAGAGAGAGGTGATGAATGCTAGAATGAGGAGGAATGAATTATCTTGGTTTTGTTTGAACCCTTGTTGGGCTCAATGAAAGCAACAATAGTGTCCTGTTAGAGGGAGAGCGAAAATGAAAATATAATAATATGTGTGGAGAGTACATGCTGACATGTTAATATTTTCTCTCTATATGGATAACATGGCTTGGTTTTGGGTGTTCATCCTACCATCATTTGTAGAAGAAAATTACTTTACTTTTCCATATTCGTTGATGGAAATGGAAGATTGTAAACATGTTTCCTAAGGGGCATTACAACGACATTGTAATCCTAAACCCTTTTGGGATGCAGGAACATCACCTTGAAAGCTTCATAGAGTCAAAATTTCCTTTGGATCATGTTTGGAGGGGTCAAAATAGTCTAGTAGAGTGATTTGAGGTCTTCGAAGACCTTCAAGTGTCAAATTTTTGTTTGTGTGAGTTTTTCCTCAAAACTCTATTGGAATTTCTTAAGGAGGTATTTTCACTTTTTGACAAAATTGTCTTTATTGTTGTCTTCGTAGGAGTCTCATGTGCTTAGAAATAATAAGTTCATTGTGTAAGTCCATTTTTAAGGGCCCAAGATTTTATTCTAGGTATTTTGTATAAAACCTTATTCTTAGTTTCTTGACTCAAGTCTATTACTTGGGTTTTTTGGTATTGTAAAGGAAAGTTAAGTCAATAACTATTTAAAAAGTCAGTTATTAGGGGTGTGAATTTGATTAGAAAGAGTCTTGAAGGAAGAAGAAGAAATGAATTCAAGCAGAGAAATATTTCTTGTAAAACATAAGGGAAAAGTCTTGAGAAAAAAGACTTAAGAATTGGATACTTTGAAGAGTTCTCATTATGAAGATAAGGCTTATGTTCTATGCATTCTCTTGATTGTTTTCTTGCTTGTATAATGTGTATGATAAAGGAGAGATATTTTTAAGGAAATGAGAGCTTGATTTGAATAATTTGAACATTAAAAACCTTGCAAATTATATGTACAAGACTGTGTAGGAAAGTTTATTAAGTCTTCCAAACTATAAGTATTCATTTTTGCAAGGTTATAATGACGTATCATGTTTTGATTTCTTTCCTGTAATCGAGAAAAGACTACACATACCTCCATATAAAATTTGGTGGCTTGAAACTGTGTTAAACATTTTAAAATCCTTTTTCTCTCCTACCGAGTTTGTGCAAAACCCTAACTAGGGTTTAAGGGAAAATCTTGTTTAAAGGACTTCTACAGTGACTTAACATCTAAAACTTGCAAGAAATGTTCTTAGCACCCTCCTTGTATGAATTTTCAGAGTTCTAATTTGTGTTAAGTCTTCATAACTCTAACATTCATGTCGTTTTTCAATCTAGATGAAACGGTCCTTTCAGAGGGCTAATTGATAAGAACAATTTAGAGAAATCAGGGGTTGAAAAGAGATATGGGTTCTAGACATTTTGATAGAGCACAAATGGCCAAAAGTGTACTTATAAGTGTTATTACTTTTCCAGGGTTCTTTATATTTTTTTTCCAGGATATAGGATTTGTGTGTTAGAAGGGCTATAAGAAGGACATAGCAGGTGAGTTAAGAAGTAATAGAAAATTTATTTTTCTTAAATTATCACCACATTCAAAGGAGTTAGTGCATGTAGGAGTCATGGGAAATCAAGAAAAAAGATGGTTCAATCCTATCATAAGTTTGAGAAGTAAAACTCATGAGCAAGAAGCTATTTATGGTTCAAGAAGACCATTCTAGATAAGAAGAAGAGTAAGTGAAGTCAAATGTTGGGTTTTGATTATGCAACTTGAGTTTAAAGTTTGATGAATTCATTGCTAAGAAGGAAAGTATTTTTCCATCACTAGTTGAGGAGTAGTTAAGATTAAAACATCCTTTTGGATTCATTAATAAAGTGTTGATATACAAGTATTCATCTAACTTAGAGGAATTTTTCAAGTATTTTACTAACCAAAGAGGTTAAATGTGTAATCAAGCCTCCACCTCTTCATCACCTTTTTTTTTTATCAAGTATGTATTATCTAAACATTTAGTGTGGCATAGAACTCAATTAACCAATATTGAAGGTTATAGAGAGGATTAACAACAAGTATCTAGGGTATATCAAACATGCAAGGATCATCTTATATGCGGCAGTGTATATGTTGTGTTTATTATTGGATTCCCCAAGGGTTCCATGTGGAAGTGAAAATGTAAAAGTAATTTCTTATGGTATTTATATAAATATTTACCTGTATCAATAGTCGTGTGATCCAAGATGTTTTTGGAGAACCTCCTCATGAAATATTTTGAATCTTAGATGCAAGTAAGTGGAGACACAGTGAGGGTTAGAAACAATGATTTAGTTTCTCCATCAATAAACAACTTGAGTGTCTTGGGTTCCATGAAGATTGGTTTCAAAATGAATTAAACAATCTAGAAGGCCATCATTTATGTATTCCTAAAGATATTCTACAGTTTTTGGTGATAGCAGGAGATAGAAATAGATTTATTCAATGTATTCTACCATGTGAATACAAAAGAGCAAAGCCAAATATAAAGGCTGCGCGGGAGGAAGGTGACAGTTATAACTGTCCATCAACAAATACATAACAACAATGTATTAAACTAATGCTAACATTCCCCCCTTAATACATTGCTCTTACAAATGCACCCCCTAAACAAATCAAACTTCACTTTGTCGAGAGGTTTGGTGAGAATATCTGTAACCTGAAAATCAGTAGGGCAGTACTGGAGCTGAATTTGGTGGTTCAAGACCTGTTCACGAATGTAGTGACATTCAACCTCAATATGCTTTGTTCGTTCATGAAAAACATGATTATTCACAAGCTTCAACACACCTTGATTGTCACAGTGAATGATGGGAGGTTTCTCTTCAGGAATCTCTATATTTGCAAGAATGTGACGTAACCAAATCACTTCACACACAGCTCCTCATGTGGTGTGGTATTCAGCCTCAGTGGATGAGAGAGCAACAATAATTTGCTTCTTGCTAATCCATGAGATAGGTCTAGATCTGAGATGAAAAACATACCCTGAAGTGGATTTCCTATCATCAACGGATCCTGCATGGTCTGAGTTTGTATATCCCTGTAAGAAGAACTGAGTGTTCTTATGATACTCTAGACCAAATTCAACTGTACCTCAGACGTATCTCAACACATGCTTTGCTGCTATCCAATGACATTTCTTTGGCTCCTGCATAAATCTGGCGAGATAGCTCACTGCAAAGTAAGGATCTTGCCTAGTTTAAGTCAAGTAAACGAGACTCCCCACAAGCTACCTGTAGTGAGTGCCATCTACTTGTGGTGAATCCTAGAATCTAGATAATTGCAAACCTTTTCCCATAGGTGTGGACATTGGTTTATAATTTGACATTCCATACTTTTCCAGGAGTTTCTTGGCATATTTCATTTGGGAGACAAAGATATGATTCTTCTTCTGCCATATCTCTAAGCCAAGACAATAGTGAAGTAACCCCAAATCGGTCATGTTGAAGGATTTCTTCAGATCATTCTTTACATCATCCACAAGATTGTTAGAACTTCCTGTGATCACAAGATCATCTACGTACAAAACTAGAATAATAATCTTTGTTCCTACCTTCTTGATATACAAATTTGTATATGAGGGGCTACGAGTGAATCCATGCTGTAATAGGTGATCATCAATTTTTATATACCATGCCCTAGGTGCTTGTTTGAGTCCATAAAATGACTTTATCAGACGACATACCTTGTGTGGTTGATGCTCATCTACAAACCCTTCAGGTTAGGCCATGTATACTTCTTCTTTGAGATCACCATTCAGAAAAGCACTCTTAACATCCATTTGCTGAAGTTTCCATCCATTTTGTGCTGCCAATGCACAGACAACTCTGATGGTTTTGATCTTTGCTATGGGTGCAAAGGTCTCGTCATAGTCAATTCCTTCTTGCTGAGCATAACCCTTTGTAACAAGTCGTGCTTTGTGTTTGTCGATTGAACAATCTGCCTTATATTTTGTTTTGAAAATCCATTTGCAGCCAATGGATTTATTACCTAGAGGCAGATCGACAAGTTCCCACGTACGATTCTGAAGTAGGGAATCATATTCAGCATTCATAGCCTGTTTCCACTGTGGTTGGTCTAATGCCTCACGAACAATGTCAGGTTCGGTGCTATCAACAACTGAACTCATGAGTGTAAAATTTACCTCATGTCTGGCTTGACTTCATGTTCTGAATCCCGTAGAAGTACCTGGAAGTGAGTTCAGGTGTGCATCCCCAATAGTATTCTGGACCCATTTCGGATGTTGGTTTTGCTGCTGCTGATGTGAAGATGTGTTTTCTAGTGTGCCTAGATCAACAAATAAGATTCCACTCATCTCTTCTTCTCTCTGAGAAGAATCATCTTTCCCATCATTTGGATGTGTGAGAAATCTATGTGACGAGGTTAGTGTTGGATCTCCATTGTGTGGCAGGGAGTCAAAGGATGACTCATCACACACCACATCTCAACTCTCGTAGATTTTCTTCATCTCAGGATCCATGAGACGATATGCCTTTGAGGTAGTACTATACCCCAAGAAAAGACATGGTAGTGTCTTTGGATCTATCTTCTTCCTTTTCTCATCTGGAACATGCATATATGCAGTACAACCAAAAACTCAAATGATAAATAGAAGGTTTACGACCAGTACATACCTCTTCTGGTGTCTTGTTCTGCAAGATCTTTGTGGGTGCCCGGTTGAGTAGATACATTGTTGTCTGGACTGCTTCTACCCAAAACTGATCCTCCAACTTGGTGGTGGAGAGCATACAACGAGCCATCTCCATGACATTCCTGTTGTGTCACTCAGAAATCCCATTCTGTTGGGGCGTGTAGGGTGCAGTCAGATGTTGCTGAACACTATGCTACTTCAGGTATTCTAAGAACTTCTTAGATACAAATTCCCCCCCTCGATCTGAGTGGAGGAGAAGGAGAGGCTTCCCAGACTTCCTAGTGGCTTGCTGGTAAAAGGTTTGGAAATTGGCAAATGCCTCACTCTTCTTCCGGAGAAAATATACCCACATTTTTCGTGAGTAATCATCAATGATGAGCTGGAAGTATTCAAAACCTTGGAAGCTAACTGACAGGGGTCCGCATAGATCGGTGTGTACAACCTGAAGATGCTCCATAGAATGATAAGAGCTCTATTTGAACGGACCTCTGTGTTGTTTGCTTACAAGACATCCTGAGCAAATAGGTAAGGAATGGGAGAGTGGAGCAAGCCCTCTTACAATTTCCTTGGCACTGAGCTGATGTAGAGCCCCGACAGAAAGATGACCATATCGAAAGTGCCATAGTGCAGTGGAATTCGCCCATTGAAGCAGAGAGAGCAATGTTAGATGAAGTGACCACATCCAGTGAAAATAGACGACCCTTTATAAATGCTCGAGCAATAACTAAATCTCCCTGGGAAATGATGTAGGACTTGACCCCTTTTTGAACAAATAATTCGACCCACATTCGATGATTAAGAAGTTGACTCATAGACAAGAGATTTGAGGTCAAACCTGGAACATATAACACCTTCATGAGTGTACATCTTCATGTCCCAAGAGTAATGATGACATCACCAATCCCTGCCGCAATATACTCTTGATTATCTGCGATGGTGATCCGATCTCCAGTGGGCCGGTCACTCGGGGTATGGAACAACTTCTTATTACCAGTCATGTGTTTGTTGGCACCCGAATCAATCAACTAGACACTTTCTGATGGCCGCAAAGTCCACGAGACTAGGACAATGTCCGGATGAGTTGCGTATGGAACCTCTTCATCGGAGGAGGCATCCTGCTGAGCAGCAATATGACCCTTCTATCTCTGATTATGAGCACACCATTGGGATTTCTTGGAATATCCTTGGCCAGAAGTGCTCTCTTCACCAGAGTTTCCATGCTTGCGACCGTTGTAATAACAGTTCGCAGTCATGTGCGTATTCATGGAGCAAATGTGGCACCATCGATCCGCCTTGTTGTTCTGCTGCTTCTGGGGTGGCTGCTATGGTGGCCGCTGAGAAGGTTGTTGCTATGGATGTTGCTTTTGATTCTGGGGGGCTGACTGCCCTTTCTAAGGCTTGTTGTTATGCTTTTTCCTCATGATGAGAGCCTTGTCTTCGAAGGCTTCTTGAACATTTTGAATGGCTTCTTCCTACTGGCGAAAAATAGCAAGGTTGTTGATATTTATTAATGATTTTAAGTTTTTGCTTTTATTTGTATTTTTCAATTAAACGTCCTTGCCTTTTTTATTGTTTGTTTTTTATTAGCTTTTAGAACAGTTTGGGATGCCACTAAAATATGAAGAAGAAGCAAAAAAACACTCCACTTCCGCCATATTTAGATGTTGTCGTGTATTTCACAATATAAACAGATCTTGGTTCTTGAGGAATAAGACAATATCTTGCTCTAAATCTCTCATTTTGACAATCAATGAAAAATACCCTAACCAAGGTTGTAATTTTTGGCTTTACACTTGTTAATTACATTTTCCTTAAAAGTTCCGATGCCTTTTCAACAAATCTTTTTTTTGCATATTTCATAATAATTGTAATCCATGAGACTACATATTTCAGGAAATTTGTCGAATATTTCACATGCATATGCTAGTAGCATGCGAACAAAGAGGAGGTGATTAGATTGGACAAATGTTGGCATTATAAAGATTCAAAGCTCCATGAGGAATAGATCAGGTTAGACACCTATTGATTGCATTCAGTGAAACAATGTCAATGCTACATGCAGATACACATGTCTTATATGAAATACGGGGATCCAAGAGGCCATATTTCATTCATGCATTTTGACTATAGTTCATTTCCCTAGCATATGCACCACATTTTACATACATATTTACTGGGGTTCTTGCAAAAAAAAAAAATTTAACTTCATCCATGATTTAATGGATGGAAAAAAACTTTGCACTGGTGGGGAGGGGAAGAATAACATAGGTCTGCTAGAAAGGGACAAAAGAAAACCACTTTCTATTGTGCCTTCCTTGATGTCTAACCTGTAAATACATAATTGTGGGTGACGCAAATCGATTCCTACCAAATAAGATTTAAATATACCCTACCACAAATTTGAATCCATAATTATAGCATATACACTTCAATACAGACACGAAAGTACAACAATACAACCTACAAAAATAGGGAAGAATTTACACCGACCACCACCACCTATCTATCTATCATAGAGCAAACTTTATTATTGTAATTATTTTTTTAATGAATAGGATGTTATATTATAATAACGATTAAAATGATACAAGATAATTCACAAAAAATCAAACAATATGGAAGCACACTCTAAAGCCATGAGTTCACACTAAGCAGAGCCTATGAGAAACAACTATACCAAAGCATTAAAAAGAACAGAAGCAAGGGAAATTTGGCTGATCATGATTGTAATTATATTTTCTATGAGAAAATAATTTATTTTTTAGCCAAATCGGCATTCGACATGAAATTGATGCAATGGGCGTGGTTAATGATGAGAAATTTGATGTGTAGAATGAGGATAATTGAATCTTGATGTATGAGAAGAATACATAGGAAAAATGTATACTATAATAAAAGATTAGAAAATAATTGAATACTAACACAGCTCAATGATATTATGAAAACAATTGAATACTAACACACCTCCCACACACCCACACACACACACACGTGCATGCGCACACACGCACACACACACACACACACACACACACACCACACACACACACACGTGCACACACACACACACACACACACACACACACACACACACACACACACACACACACACACACACACACACACACACACACACACACACACACACACACACACACACACACACACACACACACACACACATATTGTACAAACATACACATATGTATACATATACATACATTTCATAAAATCTGGACATATGAACTCTAAGAATCTAGACTTACAATATCACCATTTCTAGTTTTATAATTGTTGAAATTTGATTCCTAAATTGTTATTATTGGTTTTTAACTAGTGTGATAGTAGATAACAATATTGTTATTATTGGTTTTAAGTAGTGTGATTTTTATATTCCAGTATTGTTATTATTGGTTTTAAGTAACTAACGAGTTATGCACATAAGTTGTATAGTTCTCAATTTAAGAATTAGGGTAAGAGCATATAATTTAGTTGTTGTAATGAAATCATAAATCGTAAATAATTCCATAGAAAACCAAAATGTGGAATACCAAACTAAACTAATATATAAAATTCATAAACTTAGCCTAATAACGGAATGATTAAGTCTTTTAATGAAATAACTTTATTGTGTGGAAGAAATTAAATTAATAATCATTTTTGTAGCCTGATTGGCTTAGTAAAATTATTTTGCATCAAGTGGTTGATGGTTTAGAATAATGTTTTGCACCCAAAACATCATAATCAACATAAACATAGTCCATCTAAGCAAAGTAAAAGTTGAACACATGGGCTACAACCACCTATTACAATAATATAGACACAATAAATGAGTCTGTATTTAAAATGTGGTAGTAATAAGATTCATCTTCCTTAAACAAATTGATGTTTTTGAGAATCTAGAAAAATCTCCCTTATGTTACACTCAATCTTCTATTTAAATATCATATAATATTACAACTGTAAAGTATTATTGGAGCATGCTTTGGAATAAAATTTTCAAAAAATCCACATCTCGTGCCAATATGATGTCACATATTAATTTACAATTTTCAATAGTTTCACCAAGTTAACATTCATTACCATGTTCAATTAGTTGAAGGTATGGTTTCATGGCCTCGTGTCCTTTTTCGGGTATATTAATGAAGCCACTTTTACAATTATTGTTTGGTTTCCATTCCAAAATGACACTATCCACATCAATATCTTCTTTAATATCATCCAAGATGGTTCATGTTTTATTTGGCCTTAAACAATCTTGATACGATGTTACACCTTCTCCTCTTCCTATAGGTTTCCAATATTAAACCCTCACCTTTTTAGCCACATTTTTGCCTTGTCGTTTAAGGAGAATATTCTTTTCTCTTCTCATCTGTATCTTTTCATTATCATTTGTTGGTCATATAAGAAACATCTATCCCTCAACCACATCCTTCAATAATTGAATTCTTGTTTAGATCTTCCACAAATAAGCCCAACATAAATATCATTATTACTTGGGATATACTGATTAGTGTATTCTTGTCTGTGAAAATGTGTGACTCCCATTATTTTGTCATATATTCCTTTTTCCTATACAATTTGTGGCAAAAAAAGCATCTGACATCCTGCTACAATTTACAAATGGTTAATCCAAAGCACACAAAATATTTTCCGAATATGTTATCTTTGGAAACCAATATTCTCTACCTTCACCTGTTGTTTTTTCACAATGTTCAATATATGTTTTTATTCCCCTTTTATGATCTTCCATTTCTTTTAATTATTTGAATGTTTCCCTTTTGACAAGTTTTCTTCACTATTATCGTTTATTCAGCGTATTTGGATTGAACGAGACCATTAGAGATCCTTTATTATTTTTATACTCCATCACTGGTATGTTAGATCCATAACATGGAACCTTCACATCTTAGGTTTGTTGATACCCACTATCTTATGGTTTCCATCCAACAAAAACAACTCTGCAAAGTCCTTGAAGTTGTACACTTACTCAATAATGTAAGGAGTGAATGTAACTGATTATTGGCCCTTCTTCGCATGTTATGTAGGAGTCCATGATATATGGAAAAACCAATGTGTCTACTTTATGTAATGATGTTGCTAATCTTCCAAACGTCCCATCTATATCTTCATAAGTGTGTCCCACTTGAATGAAGCTTAGATACACAATGTTGAATATATTTTTTTTGTTGACTTTGTGTAGAAACTAAATCACACTCTTTGTGTACATTTCTAGGTCCTAGTCTCATACCACTATTCATATGATTACTAAGCGAGAAAAGTACTAATTGGCCACTGTCTTTGGCCTCTTTGGCCTCTTTGGCCTCTTTGCTTGATTTCTGGTTTCCTTCTTGGCCTTACACACCCTACTGCCTAGTATAATGCTCGATACTCCAGGTTCTTTAATCATGGACATCAGCACCCAGGTAGGACACCCAGTGCTAGGAGCCCCCATCCTTTATGGGTGCCCCCGACCTCTTTGTATCTTTCTCATCTCTTCTAGGTCCTTTCTAGTTATTGGGCATCATTATTTCTATGGGTCGTCCTTTTAGTGATTAATTACGAAATTCAAACAAGGGAGTTATATAAATACAAACCTATGTGACAATAATAAAGGACCAAACACTACACATTATCTATTACCACCTAAGGTTGCATCCAAGAGCATTATAAGAGCATTCAAGCATCCATCTAGATCCACACAAGGGACAAGGTAACATCATTTCTACATACACACATAGGAGGGGAAGCTGATTTTTCCATGCACACATATATCTACATCTTTTAACATCTAGTTATCATTTTTTAGTCATGTGTGTTTGGCACAAGAGCCACCTAGGGCATGATTCTAAACACACGTGCGCAAAACTACATGGAGTCTGAAATGTATTGCATCACCCCAGATCGCCATTTCACTCATTTGGGTGACCACTGGGGTCAGTCTGACTCCCCATTTGCATCTATTTTTTTTAGGATTTGATATGTTCTGGGGTTTTACACGTGCTTTCTCTTCTTGTAGGTTTCAGGTGAATAATAATAAAGTATAGTGACATACAGGTGATTAAAGGTGACCACCAGTGAAGATCTTTCGACCATCCAAAATTGAGTTTATGAGGTTCTAAGTAGTCACAGGCACCCATAGGAGGTCTATAGCACTCCAGGGGCCCCTGACTCTGTCCAAGCACCCCAGTCCAGGAAGATCCTACAATCGCACAATTTTCTAAGCTCAAATGCAAAACTTCCCTCCTATTCATTAGTTCATCAGCTCAACACAGTCCATGATTATCTGCAAACCAACTAAGTATTCTATCCCTTCATTTACAACTAGGGTTTCATATTTTTATATCTTATTTTCTTGGGTTAAATTTGTACTCTAATTGTCTATATTTGGGTTGCTACATAGTTAAGATATTAACATTTATATTTTCTATATTTGCATAATTATTTAGTGAACACATCGTTCAATCACTCTTGGGTCCTTATTTCATCACTTCTTGCTTTCATCATGGATATTTCTATCCATGATTTCTTACTAACCAATCCTTAGTGTCATGCTAAAGTCATTAATCTCTTGGCTACTACTCATATTCCTTCTACTACTCATTCGGACATTGTTTATCAGACATTTGTATATGCATTTTCTCAACGTCTTACTTTTTCCATCCACTTTAACTGAAAATATTTCTATTTATGACAATGATCCTCCTCTATATATGTGAGTTTGCATCAATAACTTGGGTGTTAAGTGAGTCTTAGTTGATACCGGATCCAACCTCAATCTTATTCCTTTATTGCTCATTGAGGCTATAGGCCTCTCCGCAACTAATCTTAACCTAACATCTCTTTATGTTCGAGCATATGATTGTACTACATGTCCATGCATAGGCACTATCACGTTTCCCATCACGATTGGACCAAAAACAATTCGTGTAGTATTATTTGTCATTGACATACATGTTTCATATAATTGTTTACTTTGTAGGCCATGGCTTCACATAATGCAAGCAATGTCTTCTATAATTCTTCAATGTGTTAAATTTTTACATAAGGGATTTGAATATAAAATTGCTATTGATAGCATCTCATTCCAATATTGTAGCATAGATCCTAACACTACATTACCTATTCTTACTTCTGCGATTGTGCATCTTGTTTTTGATCCACAATTTGAGCACTATCCAGAATAACTTGCCTCCTCTTTAAGAAATTGTTTATACATTAGATGTTATTCCATCCGCTTCAATCTCACCCCCTCCTTCCACTATTGCTATGGTATTTTATCAGGGGCATGTCCATACATTGGGCGTCATACCACCTTCCTCCTCTTCTCATGAAAAACCTTTGTCTACGCTTCCTCCTTTCACATGCACTCTCTTTATGAACAATGCTTATTGGCTGCACATTCCATTCGATCCTACTTGTTTCAAGAAACTATCGACACATATGATGGCTTGGTTCGGATTGGATTTACTCTAGATGATCACACCCCTCCACTGCATGCTCCTTATTTATATCATGGGTATGTTCACATTACTAGTACTTATGGCCTTTAAGTATTTCATCTATCGACCTTTGTTATACACACTCCACAAATTTCAAAAACTTACTCTAGGACAATCTTGGCTTGACTATATTGGAGGCACTTTAGATCTAGATCATATTGAAATATCACTTCCCATGCCCTTGGGCCGCATTTCTATCTAGACGCTGATTCATTTCTCAACTATTCAAAAAATATCACTCATTGGTACGCACATGGATGTCCACCAACACCCTTTCATTGATGAAGAATACACAATGGGCATGTACAATCTACGCCGCAATGGATCTTTATACTATTACCGTATACTATTACCTATCAACCATAGAGCAAACTCTATGATTGTACTTATTTTCTATGAGCAAATAATTGATATTTTTTGTGGAGGAGATAAGTATTCGATATGACTCAAATATAAAAGTTACAGAATCAATTTTTCCATTACATAAAAGTTTTATCATTTGACATTTGCACTTTCAAACCGTGGCAATAGAAACCATATATATACAATTATCGAATTAGTTAGATTTTTTTTATGACATGTCCTTAAATTTATTCAGGTGTTACCAAATGTACCAAAAAAGGAATCTTGTCATCAAAATTCAAAGGGTATTAGTATTAAAAAACTACCCTTATGGTTTGAGGTCCGACTTCAAAATGACGAGCATGGAAAAATAAGGGCCAAAATGTTATTTTCAAGTACAAGAAAATCACCTTTCAAAATGGTGTGGGCTCTAACTGCCCACAAACAAGTCTTAACATTGAAAAAAGAAAATGTTGACATATATTGAACAACAACATCTTGCTTACATATTTACCTCCAAAGTGCACTACCTCAAGATTATGTGCATTGAAACCCCCTTTTACTTTAATTGATCTATAACATTGACACATGCTCAATTTGTGACTTACTCGAACAAAGAATATGATCACTTACATTCCCTCTAACAATCAACTAGCAACATAAAGTTCAATCACTAAAAACTTTGTTGAATTCTCTTTAACATGTGTGTTATATTATCATTGCTTATTTGATATTCCTTCGCCCCCACTTCACTTTTCCTCATTTCCCTTTGCTATTTAGAGGCTTTCCCCCTGAAAAAATAATCTTCTGCAAACAAGGTTCAAAAGAAGGGGAAAATTAGTTACTTTCATTGCTCACTTTAATGTTTGATAGAAAAGACAAAAAAACATTCACTACCTTGTAGTGATCAGTTACACCTCATAATTTGGCTTCGCAAGCATTCAATGTTGATGTTTATTTCCTACTTATGGGTTAAAGTTGGACTTAATGATGGAGCAATTGCTCAATTGGTTGCACACATCTACTATACAACCATATTTTGTGGTTATCAAAATTGATAAATAAATCTATCCTTCATAGGAAGCGAACAGCCCCCAACACATTCCACTCCTCCACAATTCCACTACTCCCCTCAATAATGGTATGGACTCTAACATTTTACAATGTTTAAGGTATAAACTTGCATAAAACACATACATAAAGTAGAGGTATAACAAGACACATAACTAATTTTCTCTTTCCATTGATGCTCGATGATGGCTCTCAGTTTGTATTTCCAAATCATAGAAAAAGGAGAAGAATGATAGAATATGGGATGGGATCCCATCAATTTAATATTCCGGAGAATATTATCCACAACTCTTTCTTGAGATCCACGTGCTAATACATGCCGATCTACTATGCTAGCACTTGGAGCCCCATATAGAGATAGGGAGTAGAGTTCCTTCCCCCTTCTACGTCCGATTTGTTTGTGTATTCGCCGATTGCAAGATGCCAATGTAATGTCGTATCGTAAACTACACATTTCCATCTCTCTTTTACAAATTTGATCAGTCCTTCTGCTCTCTTATTTTCATGTTCAAATAATATTCCACAACTCCTTCCTCTTTCCTTCCCCTATCGGCGTCTCAATTACATTACCTTAATGCAATTGCTAGTATATTTACATCTAAATTTCAAATTTATATCATATCTTGCATCTAGTGTGTATGCAAGTAAAAATGTCATTTTTTCAATAATTATGAACATCAATTTGATAATTTTATCAAAATATTAAAATTCATAAAGGAACATTTAATATCCTATAAAATTATAAAATGCAACCCAAACCACTTAAAACTTTAGGATGGACGTCAAATCTCAAACTTGGACATGGACATAAGGATAACGAGGAAATGAAATGAATAACTTGTATAAACAAGGCCATGATATGGCAAATCCTGCCGAAGATGATGATTTGTGTTATGTGAGAAGAGTAAAATAAAATAGTATTGAAGTGTAGTGTTTTTTTTCCATTTATGCAATGCACAGTGTGAGGCAATCGAAATTTGTTTGTAATTCGAATGCCCCTTCTTCATGGTTGTAACTTAGTAGTTGGGTTAATTGTACTTAGAATGTTGTTTTCATTGCAAAGTCAAAGCGGAAAAGAGATGTTGAGATATTGACAAAATAACGTAGAAAAGATGCATGGAATTTAATTTTGTCTATAGCTCTCAGCTCAATATTTTTCATCCTTTTGGTGTTTTGTATCTGAAAGGAGGACAAAACAATAATGCATAAAGAAATAAACATGTAACTATTTATTGTAATTGTACATGCTTAATATATAGAAAAACATATACTGTGAGACATGTAGCAATCCTTCAATAGGAATGAAGAAAATTTTCTAGAAAATGTTCACAATTGTTGTTAATGTGATGGATTCTTATCACTATCACAGAAAATGATCCAATTGAGAATGTATCTAAGTGAGTCTAAAAGATCTTGTATTGTCATGTCGGTTGTAAATTTTCAAGAATCACAAATAGCATGAATGTTCTCCATTATAGTATTTGAAATCACGGAGGGGGAACATCTTACAATCGCCTTTTTTCATATTTTGATTTTTATTTGACAGCAAAGTCTATAATATGCAATCTCGAGGCCATAACCAATTTTGTTACAAATTTATAAAAAGTTCTCTAGTAAATATGTATGCAAAATGTGGAAGCATACACAAGGTGTGTGAACTGTTTGACAATAAACCTTTAGAAAATATGTTCTCATGGAATGTAATTATTACAAGATATGCACAAATGGATTTTACAAGAATGTGCTCAATCTCTTTGATGCGATGAAGAACTTTGGAATTTACCTTGACTACTCTGTAGTGTTAGCCATCGGAATTACCACCGTTCAATCTTATTAAAATATACATATGTTGACGATGTGAGGTTGTTAATCTTGGCCATCCACATCTTGTCCGTTGTAAGAGGGGTGATGTCTCAACCCAACTTCGAAATGCATTCAGGATAGTTAAAAAAATAACTACGGGTTGCTTCTCAAGGAGAAAGTTTGCACCGCTATGGTCAATGATGAAAGGTGCATTGTTGGGAGAGGGTGTATATGTGACTATGTAATTTTATTTTGTTTCAATTTGAATACTGTGAAATAGTAAATAAACTGGGTATTTGTTAGTATTTCAGAGTTGTATAAGAATGAATGTATTCATTATATTGTGATGTTAGATGGTATCTGAAATGGTTATGGAAACTAAAATAACATATATAATATGATTGGACCATGTAACAGATCAGATTTTGGGTTCCAGTGAGGGCAATCAGTTGAACAATTCCCCTATTGCTGAACAAGTATGTTTGTGCCATAAACTCAGTATGACATGTTGATCAGTTCCCTGCGTATGATCCTCCAGCATTGTTAGTTATCGATCTTAGTGCCAGGAATGGCCTCTTCTTGCTCAATTTATTTTTTGTTTATTAAGTCAATTGAGAAAATAACAGACACATTACAAAATATGTGTTTAATGTGATCAATTCATCTTTATTAAAATATTCCAAAAAAATAAAGAATTGAAATAAAAAATATATATTCTAAAAGAAAAAGGTATTTGTTAGTTGTTATGAAAACCATAATAAATCTATATCATTAGGTTTCTAGTTTTAACAAGGCCATGATATGGCAAATACTGTCCCAGGTGATTATTTTGGCAATGTGGAGGAGAATTATATGCAAAATTATGAATTAAATGCAAAAACAATGCCCCTAAAATTTTGATTTGTTTGTGAAGTGAATACCTTGCATGCACCAAAGTGTCATGAGGACAAGTTAGAAGTTTTAACAAATGCAGTCATGTGTGATCAGGTAGATTTATGCAAAGTCTGGAAGTATGAAATTAAAATGTAAACTATTTGAGCATGTGTTACAACAATGGTCACTGGTATGAACATCCTTTTTTCTAATTGCAACATGTAGATGGCTAAACTCATGCCATTGCCAGAAAGTAATTATACAACATTGTTTGATTATTACATACACAAAATCAATGATGTAAATGAATTTATTTACATTTGTTGCTGCAGATTAAGAATCCAACGAAAGAAATATACATCATCAATTCTACTTACCCTAAAAAATTGATGCCCTCTAAGTCATTTTTACAATTGTATAAGATGGGTAACATATTTAGGCAAAATTTAACAATTATAGAGTAGAAGAAGAGAGACCCTAAGAACTCATCAACAATAGTTTAAATTCCTATCCACACAATGAAATAAAAAGTTTTACATAACTGTGACACATGTGAAACCATTTTTTTTTATTATTTTGCAATATCTCCAAGTTAGATTAAAATTTAAAAAACAAACAATGATAAAATACATGCTCAGGTGCTTTTACGAAATTGCAATGAAAAAAAAATCTTAGAATATAATCAAATACAACTAAAAATGCACATAACTAAAGAAGAATGCATTAGCATAGATTACTTCAATTCACTCGAGAAGTGACTTATTAAAGCAATTGCTTCCATTTTCTTTCGATACTTCATCCACAACTTCCTAATAAGGTTCACAAGTATATAAGTATCACAAGTTCCAACTACAACAATCCTACATTACAGTGGCAGTAAATACTCTATTCCCGTCATGCCCAATCTTCCTCCTTTTAATGATACTCCCACTGCATATAAATTATGTTTCTAACTGAAAATTTTGTTTCCCTCAGTCCCACAGACTGTCGATGAAGAAGTGGTGATAACAAAGGGCTATGGAATCGTAAGTTGTGCTACCAATCGCTGTCAGTGGGTGAACAATGTCAGAGCGGCTGGAAGGCTTAATAATATCTCATTCTGTAGACCATTTGTTGATATATTATAGGCCTATTATTTTGGCATCGATGAAGCTTTTACCAGAGAGTTCCCAAAAAATCTGCCCTTGAAGTTTAATTACATAAATCTGCCGTCGATGCCGCTGCCGTGTTTTTGGAACACATGATCGAGCACCAGAATAAAAGTTCTAAAATTCAATAGCAAGATGCAAATAGTTTTTCAGAATACCGCCATTGTATTTATAAAAAACTATCCCATATTACACCTTAACGGACATGTTTTTATGTTGTTGGGAAAGGGATCGGGAAGTACAACCCTTAAACAGATCATGCTAATTTTAATCTGGTATATGGAACACCATTGGAGTTCCCACTGGCTGGTGGTCCTGAAACATTTCCTAACCTGGGAAACCTAGCTATCTCATATCTTGCCGCACTCACACTGTTCATGACATTTTAACTGGGTACTCATGGCATTCAGAAGGGGCAAGCTTCGAGCAGACCAGAAAAAACATGGAATCTGGGTTAAAAAAGGACAACGAATTATTACATTTTGACCGCCGTAAGCATAAGGGAAAAAATTTATTACCCAGCGTATTAGGGTTGACTGGAAAGGATTCATGAGGCCGAAGTTTTGTATTTTCTTTCCATGAACTTGCAGGGTACTGAGAAGAATTCCATTTAAATACATAAAAAATTCTTTAGTAGTGCGCTGAAAAATAAAGATACGAGATTTATAGCCGTCCTTAAAGTTACAACATCTGACACCCACAAGAAAATTTTCATTACAAATCGATTCTAATGCCCTATATATGGAATTCTGCTCAAATTATTTCCAATCTGTAATTTTCCTCAATGGGATGGCAAAAAACCTGGTTTTTAGCAACCCCTTTTGATGTTTACGGTCTTGCAAAAAAAAGCCATCTAGGGCAATCTCTATACCCAATTCCTAACCCTGAACCTGTTGCCTAGTTTTATAGCAGAAATAGACATTCTTAATGGTGGATCGACACGGGTCGTTGCAAGAACTTCCAATCCATCCGATTTAGGAAATATTTAACAATGGACAATTAAGTGCTACAGATTTGGCGAGGTTGGAGGCTTTGTGCTATACATTTAGGGAGTCATATGGTTTTTTGCCTTGTAAATTCAAGTCCATGCTGGAGATTGCCATGTTTCAGTCATGTGTTTCCTACGCCATGATCTCTGTGATGTCAATTGTTACACAAGCCAAAGTAGTAAAATTAGCAATATTATCAGCTAAACATTAAACTACAAAGAGTGAAAATAAAAATTAGTAAGGAATCTCAGTGAACTAGATGTGAAATGGGTAAGAAAATTACATGGCCATTATTTTGAAATCTGTAAATAAGATTGTGTATTTCTTATCAAAGGCTATATGAGGTGTTTGTAATGGTAGCTTAAAGATCTACTGCTAAAATCTTTGCAACTGTAGGGGAGTTTAATGTATAACAGTCCTTAAAACTTATTGCCCCTACTCCCTCTATTTTCTCTGGCCTCATGACGAAAAATGGATTAAAGAAACAATATATATTTTAGTCTCATATTTTATGCCATGGCGGACGCCTTTCGATGCCCTTTTCTGAACCCTAGATCTAAACTTCATCCTGACGGCGGCCATGGCGGATCCCGGGTGCATGCAAGCTACGATGTGGTGTTTGGTGGCGCCGTATTTGTGGATGGGATTGGTGTGTTTAGTGCCCTTGCTCCCTCTATTTTCTCTGGCCTTGTGACGGTTCTATTGATGCTAACGACTCTGGTGGAGGATCTGGCATCGTGGATGTCTTCTGAATGGTGGGGCGAATGGTTCTTCTAGCCCAACTTCTGCTAAAACCCTTCACGAATCCTCTATTTCAGCTAAGGCAGTCTTCCCTTCGTTTCCCCTTACTTTTAGCGGTGGCAATGGCGAATTGGCCACCCCTGGGTCAGTTAGGGCTCACTTCTCTTCGAGGAAGGATGGCGATCCTGTTCCTACCCACGCACTCGTCTAACTCCACATTCTGTGTTGCATTTCAAGCCAATAAAACACATTATTAACAGTAGTGGTAGACATTAACATTTAATCACATCCACAAAATGTTGAATCGAAACATATCTCAATCTTCTGTGCAATGGCATATAATTGATCGTCAACATTAATCCAAAATGTTTCTTTCCAACCTCAGGCTTTCTGGCAGAGTAAATCATTTCAGGTTGTAGATACACCCTCTCAATTCGCAACTTCTTTTTCTCCCACACTGTAATCGTGAACATTACAAATTTACAGCAGCTGTGGAAAGTAGAAAATATCATTTTCACAACATTGCAGCCTCGAGCCACACAAAACTGACAGAATTTGTATCTTATGTAGTACCTGCATTAAATGAATATGATTCCATCCTCTCAACAGTGCCAAATAAAGGCAATAACCAATAGAATCCTGCCAATAACAAAAAATTGAAGCATGAAACTATAGTTGAACTCACTAAAATACAAACGGCACAATTTCATTGGACAAAATGCAAATGACTAATTGGTAAAGTGAAGACAATATCCATGCCTTCGACAGGATAATAAAAAGGTAAGGAAGTGAAAAACTAGAATCTTAATTGAGAAGTTTTTATCGTAGAAATTAAAGAAGACTACTCTCTCAACTCAAGGGTGCATGATCAAACATAAATTCGAAGTATACGACAAAAAAATGTGGGGAGATGTAAAAGCTACTGCAATGACAAATATCATAAGATTGGAGTGGATGTCAAAACTTTCTTATCGAGTGTATGACATATTTGATATTTGTATTGTTAGAGCGTATGACATCTTAACGAGAGTTTTTTTCACATCCATGAGTATACATGGTTCATACACAATTGTTATTGTTCATATCCCATGCTTGGAATGCATAGATTTTTAAATCAATATTATTTACCAAAAATTGCAAGGTGATGTTATTTAATAAAAATGTGATATATGTTTGGATTCCCTGGGAAATGACATTGACATAAAATTGAAGGAATACTTACACTAATATGCATTGAGAGGCTTGTGTGTCTCCATCTCACTTTGAATATTTTCCCCAACTTTTTTGTAGTGAGCTCTTACATTGTATTTTTTTTGAGATTGTATATGGGTCCATGGTCACAAGCTCGAGTTTCACTATCACCTTCAGCGATCTCATCAACAAAATGAATAAATCAAAGATGATTTTGCCTTTTATTGTTATTATTTTCACGCCACAGTCCCCACCACCTCACCAGCACTATGCACCATGGGTTTGGGTAAGATCGACCTGGACATTATATGATCCACCTTCATATGCTTCAATCTTGCTTCATCCCTTCAAATGATAATAACCGCTTACATTCATGTTTTTGTTTATAACAACATAAGAAATCATATGGAGTCTGAGTCTATTTAACTTTCGATCTAGAAAATAAAATCTACTTGTCGCTCATATGACTGACCAACCACTAGAAGGGCTCAATTATAGATGTTTGTTCATGCATCACCTATTTTTCTGCAATTACTCAAGCTTAAAACTAAAAAGGGGGTCTACAAATGATACAACAAAAAATTGTTGCAGTTGTGTTTCGAACTATGAACCTATTATATTTCTTACATTTTTAACAAGTATTGCATGTTATAGACTTTTTCAACTTGATACACTGATATGCATGTATTCTAATAGGTGAAGGGTTCCCATATCAGACACATGTCAGGCCTTTTCAATTCATAAATGGCTACCATGGCAAGAAGTCAGGTTCTTGAACATAGAGTAGGTACATCAGATTTTAAATCAAGAAAACAAGGAATCTCTTTTAGAATTATAAGCTACACAATACACTTTGATGGTATTTTTAGTAAAAATACCTTGTGAATCAAATAGCAATTTGCAATTTTCTATTAAAATTGAAAAGGGGGATACAAAGTGATACAAAAAGCAAGCATTACAGTGGCATTTTGAACTTAGAACCTATTGGATTTTCTACATTTTTTCACAATTGCTGCATGGTATCAGAATTCTTCAACTTGTTATGTCAATATGCATTTATTCTACTAGGTGAAGAGAACCCATATCCAACACATGGCAGGCGATCAAGGTTTTTGGTTTAATTTTGTATTGAAATATGAACGACATGGGGCTTAATAGGAGTCGTCCATGAGATAGTGTAACTTGCATTTAAAAACATGTTTCACAACTATGTTGCAACCTCTACTTTCTAATAGATCATCGTTGCCTTTTATTTTCCTAACATTTTTTTTGTGTGTTAGCTCTATGTGACCGCGTTTACATTGAACATGCTTCAAATTCCAAACTTTTCAATTTATATATGGCTACTAATTATTTTCTTCATGAATTCCATGGCTAGAATTGAAAATAAATCAACTTCTTCGACCTAGATTAGGTACATACGATCTTAAATTTTGAAAACAAGGAATCTCATTTAGATTTGTACATTACATGATACACTTTGATGGTTTTACTAGTAAAAATTCCTTTCGAATCAGAGAGAAATTTTCTCTTGACAACATAAACAATCATATGGAATCTCAGTCTAAAATTTTCAACCTGGAAAATAAAATCTACCTTTTGGTCATATGAACAACCACTTAAAGTGCTCAATTTTCAATGCATGTTCATGCATCGCCTATTTTCTAACAATTATTCAAGCTTCAAATTGAAAAGAGGGGCTACAAAGTGATACAACAATAATGTGTTGTATTGGACTTTTTGCATTTTTTATTTATTTTGGCCCCTTTAAGCATAAATTGCAGTTATATGAATAATGTGAGAAAGAACAATAAAGTAAAGTGGAGCACAAATAGTAGATATTATTTTGGTAGTAACAATTTGATCCATGGAAGAGGTGTGTGACATGCAATTATTTAACTCCCACCTTTTTCTTCCCAAATTTTCATTCATGTCTTCGTTTTATCTAACACATTAATGCAATCCAATCAAAAAATTCAATGTTGTAAAAAATAAAATAAAAAATAGTTATGCCCTTTTTTCCCATATTTTCTCAAAAAAAAATTGCTTCTTTCAGTTGTGTAAGGGGTGATACTAGTTGTCATTTCCATACAACTGAAAAAAAAAAATCTAACAAAATTGAGTGAGCGACCCTCTATATTGCTGAAAAAATAAATATTACAACCTTTTTCTCAAGATAGTTAATGAGGTGTCCTATGGGAGAAAACTCCCAAAACACCTCCTTCTTACCACTCTTCATTTCTTTCATAGGACATTTCTTGTAGGCATCAAAATGAACTCCTATGACATCTCACTTTCACTATAATTCCATCTCACTTAACCTCTACCTATTGGTGTCTAGGCCTCACCAAAGGCAGATCTCCCCACCATCCACCCTCATTCCCTCCGATATGGGCACTTAAAAAATCAACAAAACTAAACCTAAAAGTAATCACATCCTCCCTCTATAACCCTTATATACTTCTATGAATATTTAAGTCTCCAATTCATTTCTTTCTACTTCTACCTTCACGTAATTGAACTTTCTCTTTTTCATGTGCTTGAAAAATTACTTGTTTCTTCAAATTCAATAATTTAACTTCCCTCCATTTCAAATTAACATTGATTTGCACTCACTTCAATATTTTCATGCTACTACACTAAATAGTACATTCCTTCTAATACTTGGCTTTCAGATCCTCTAATGCAGAGGAAACAATTGTTTCTTTTGCACTTAATGGTGCTCCCATTACACCCCTTTTGCATCTATTGATGTTCCCATTGCACCCCTTTTCCACCTATTGGTGTTCCCATTGCACCCTTTTTGTGTCATATATCTAACAGTTTGCTTTTAGATCTTCAAATACATACAAAACAATTGTTTCTTTTCCACTATCAATGTTCCCATTACACCCCTTTTTGCCACTTCATATGATATGACCATGGTCACTTTGGAAGCCATCTAATCTTGAGATATTTTCTACAAAACCTCATGATGCGACATTATAACCAAGTAACATCCATCATTTTCATAAAGAAAAAAAAGATGGATGATTTTCCAACAAGTATAAAGTATCTTAAAAAAAGGTTGCATGACTTTCCCAATGACAACCTTCTAGAATATTTAATGAGATTTGGCTTGAAGTTGTGAGGGACTACATCTTTCTAGGAAACAAAATATGTTGCCTCAATGGATATGGTCATGAAATTTGCCCCACCCCCCACTCTATTCTTCATTATTATTGGTTATGTTAGAGAGTGGCATGACTTGTAGATACTTATTCCAGGTATTCCCCCCTTAATGCATGGGAATATAACCATTGGAGAATCATCAATTTTATCTCTAATACTCATCGTGTTTCAACCTAATTAGACCACAAATTCACAATCTTATATGAAGAAGTTATGGAAAAACATTTAGGAAAAAAATAGTAATACTACATGTGAACTCCGAAGAAACTACCTCTTTTTTTGCCCGTGTGTCCTCCCTTTCATTTTTCCTTCCTATTATTTTACTAAGTATGGATGGTAATATAGAGGATCTACCCATGTTCATGGATTTTTATGGATAAAGGGAACACCTGATGTTGAATCCTTAGATTGAACAAATAAATTTACAGTTTCTTAAGCAATATAAATATTCAACCAATTTATGTTTCCACATGGAATCTAGTAGAAAACTTTCATATAAATGTCATGGTCTCACAATCGGTCCTTGATGACCCATTCCTAGTGGAAACATATTAAATACAAACTATTGACTCACATATTTACTATGATGAGATTCTAGACCATGTTAAAAGGCACACCAAATTTTTATAAGATACATGCTTGCAAAGGAAAGGAAATTCACTTCAATGTCGGTAAATGCATCTTGAGAAATGCAACTCCAATCATTGCTCTCCATTGACATGGATGATATAACAAAATAGCTTCCCTCATGTGATGATGACAAATTGAATATCGACAGCCACAACACATTTTCAATTTGGTGACCAAATGTTGATTTCCAGCATGTCCTATGGGTTAGTACAACAAGTTGGCGGGTCCAAAAAGGGGTCATAGGTGGACATCATATTGCAAAAAATAGTGAAATCTCAACTTGTAGGGATTATTAGCAATGTGTGGACTCAACATTAGAAAAAGTTATATGAATATGAATCGTAGCATCTGGAATCTAGTTTTGAAACTACAAAATGTTTTTAAAAATAATTTTTTTAGCTATATTAAATACACAAAATTCAATGACTTGGTTTTTGTTTTAAAAAAGCCTATAAGATTGTTTTCTATTTTCCCGCGATTTGGATGACTCAAACTTGATATTAGTTTTTTTCCTTTAGTGAAAAATTAGATGCCGCTGTCCATCTTGGGATAGATTTTATTTTTTATATTTTTTAGTAATATATTTTTAATGATTTTTCTCGTGAAAGTGGTCTGAAAACATAAAGAAAACAGAGCACTTTCTATTTTCCTGCCATAGTTGTTGACAATTTTTGCACTTGTGCAAAATGGATAACTCAAAACTTTTAACTTTCTCAGATTGGTCAGGTTATAGGTTTGGATATGTTTGGGTTAGCCACCTTGGAAGAAGATATAGATTTTAATTGTTTGGGTTTGGACAGTCTTAGAAGTCATATTTGGATCAAAACTACAACTTGGGTGTAGTTACAGAATGCCATGCCTTATAGATGTAGCTATTCCATTTGTTATCCTCGTCAGAACTATGCAACAACCGTAAATGACCATTGCAATTCCCTGAATAAGGTAGGAAGGGAAACATGTATCAGACATGATGTTCTAAAGCTGTAAACAGGTTACAGGTTTAAAGGACAGGTTACAGAATAAATTTCAGTCATCCATTGAGCATCAAAAGGTACATTTATTTTTTAATTTATTTCCATGATTAAGTGAATTATTTAAGTGTATTGAGTTGTACAAGTTCATTATTATCCATATAAATGAAGAAAGTACATAAAAGAAAGACATACATCTCATTACACTAGAATATTTTCATTTATTCATGAGAAATAACTCTGAATATCTTCTCACAAAAACCGTGAGAAATAACTGAAGAAAAGGAATGCATATACTTATGAAATTGAAAATGTAAGGAGGTAAAGGAAACCCATTATTTCCTTGAGGAGGTGTTCTTTTCTTTCTGAATTGTTGCTCTAGCTGTCCTTTGAAGACTACATCATGATACCTAGAAAAGAGAAGAAAATGGTGTCAATACTAAGCTCAGGGTTTTATTTTAACTCCTTATATTTCCAGTTTCAAAAAAACATGTATTCAAAAGTGCAAATATGGTGTTCACAGGAAAGTTGCAAGTACATCTCGAACATATTTTAAAGATTGCATCAGATAAGTACAAGTATAGAATATCATAAGCTAAGAAGATTCGAGTAAAATTTTGCTACACCATTCATTAAATTCAAAAGTATTCATTTTCAGCTTTCAGGGAAAAAATTGCAAGGTTATAGTATCAAGATAATGCAACATTCAAGTTCCCATTGTAAAGGAAGATTTCAGATCAAAGCAAAGATTTATTACAACTATAAGATTTGTTACAACACATATTGTGTGATTCATCATAATCCTTGAGCTCAAATGAATGATCATCATTATAAGGATTCCTCATTTCTAGAATAGTATAAAGAATGAGTGTTTTAAGTCAAAAATCAAGAACATCTCAGCATCATACATATCAAAAGTATAGACTAGAAAAGAGCAATGATAAAAGTACAACTATTATAAAACCAATAAACATCAAATATAACAGGTACAAAAAGTAATGCAAATTATAGTTTTCCATTAGAATGACAAAAATGATCTAGGTACATTCTGCTGAACAAAAATCTTCAGGGATAGATTTCAGATCAAAGCAAGTACATCTATACAGTGCAATAGGAATATTATAATTCCAAACTATCTCCAAAGCATGACAAGAGAATATCATTATTCCAATTCACAGATTGACATAGAAAGAGTAGTTTCAGGACATAGGTTCCATTGCACTGTGTATGAAGTAGAAACAAGCTTTCAATAACTTACATGAGCATCATGGATAATTTTAGTGGCAAATATTCATAATATGGTGAAATTTTCATTTTAGGAAAATTTGAAAAGGTGATTTTTTCGGAGCAGTTTAGTGTCCTGTTCGCCTAAAATTTACAATATATATATTTTTTGGGGTTGGCTTCACCTACATTTGAAAACATCTCCTATAAAAACCTAGGTGAATCATCGGGTAGTATACTACCACAAGAATACCAGTACCTTACCAATACCGTGAAGTTGTGAACTTGCATACTTTAAGCACTAGAGCACAATGCAGATTTATCATTTGATTACTGATTTTTGGTTTTTGTCGCGCGACAAAGATATTCGTTGACGTGTGACTCATTACATTTGTTGACATGCACGACATGACTAAGTTTGTTGAGGCGCAACAGGACTAAGTTTGCTGATGTGTAACATGACTAAATTTATCTGACATGTGACTCACTGTGTTTGATGATGCCGGACAATAATATTTGCTGCAGGCAACAAATGGTTTATTGTTAACGTGCGACAAGGATATTCGTTGATGTGCGACTCATTGCATTTGCTGATGCATGACATGGCTAAGTTTGTTGATGTGTGACTCACTGCATTTGTTGATGCATGAATCAGTATACTCTGACGCACGACTCAATTTTATCTGATGTGCGACTCAAAATAATGGAAGGTGCTAGTGCTCAGAAAGGGAAAACCCAAAAAATATGTAAGAAATCTCAAAAATCCCTGTTTAAGTATTTTGGAAACTCTTCTACTATAGATACTGCAAACACTAGCACCCATATAACTACCACAGAAAGAATTAAATTACTGACTACGTGGAAGGTAATATCGAGGTGGACATGCATTCTGTACAGTATCAACCAAATGAAACCTATGATGATACCATGCTAGATCTTGAAGATATACCTGTTGAGATTCCAGATCCAGAAGATATTCTTCCTATTAGGGGGCATCAAGATATAGCAATACAAATACTCAATAAAATGGAACACAAAAATCAAATTCAAATTCTAGTTCACGAAAGAGGAAATTAGGTGATTGTGATATTGCTCAGAATTCTACTCAAAAAAGTAAAACATTGAAAACAAACAAGAATATGTGGACAATTGCGAGGACTTACAAGTTCGATTGGGCTGCCAAATTTCTGTTTATCGAACTTGTACAGTCATATAATCTAGAAGAGATCCCATCTGAATGTACATGTACAATATGTACGTTAAAATTGGGAAAGCAACAAAAAATACAACTAAAGCTGGACACTATAGAAAAACACCGTGGAAAACAATATTTGACTGTAATGGGGGAGGATGAACATAAAATCAAAACACACAGGTGGAAAACTGAAAAAGAATGCATGCATGTTAAATAAGTAATAGAGTATGAAGCAGTATAGAAAAAACATAGACATCTCATAGAAAAGGGATGAATGATCACATCGCAAATTGGTAATATGAATCAAACAAATCTGCATGCAAAACTCATACAGTTCTCTACTTTATTTTACATATTAAAGAAAGGAAGACCAATTTAAGATTTCCTCGATTTCAAATTTTTGTATCAATATAATGGAATGCCCAACGTACCTCAGGCTCATTTGTCTAACAGTAGTGCATGGGAAATGGCAAAATGCCTTTCGATGATAGAGAAGGAATATTTGAAAGTGAATGTAAAAAAAGCTAAGTTTATCTCTCTTTCAATTGATGAAGTGACAACAGTCGACAACAATGATGGGTATGTATCCACGTATATACATTGGAAAATCATATAAGGACACCTCATCTGCTGGGTATTATGAAAATGGTTAAAAACTGTAATGCCAAAAACCTACATAAAATAGTTATTTCTCATTTGAAAGATATTGCTAGAATGACTGATTATGAAATTACTACGAAGTTGGTATGTGTCGGAGCATATGGTGCATCAGTCATGCAGGGTCACTGTACAGGGCTATGTGTTAGATTACAAACAAAAGTGGCCCCTTACATGCTAGTAATTCATTGTATGGCTTACAAAATGAATTTAGCATATAAAATGGTAAGCAAATATGAAAATGTTGCTAAAGTAGAAGACCTTATAAGAGAACTTCATGCCTATATGGCAAGTAGCCCAAAGTGATTTCATGAGTTCTAGAAATTTGCAATTGGAATTACAAATGGAATTTTTTTTTGAAGGATGTTGAGACGAGATGGATTTCTTTGTATGAACCTACATGCAGAGTTTGTGAGGAGTATCCTTCGTTGGTTGGTTTCATGCACAAATATTGTCATGAAGTTGACAGGGTGAGGGACATGTTGTTTTGTTTAACTTATTTTGAGACATTGCTTACATTGCTTGGTATTCTTCCAATGTTGCAAGATATCAATAAACTCATGAAGCATACACATGGGAGATTAATCTATATTGTGGATTTTATATGGATGAGAAAAATGGTATGCCAAAGTCTTGATGTCTTATACTGTTCCCAAGATAGTTTTGATACACCTGTTTTCAAGAATTGGAAAGCTTTATTAGATCTTAAAAACCCCAGTAACTATTTGAGATTTAATATCCATGATCACCTCTGCATCAATGTTAATGGGAGGGACATACCACCGCACATTTTGTGAAAATATCAAGATATTATAAGATCAGAAAAAGAAGATGTTCCTGTGACACGTAATCTCTTTGAGTCTGTTACAGTTGAAACAAGAATAAAGCTTAATTTTTTTTTAGAATCCTTATCAACTGAAATTAGAGAATGTTTCTCCAAAGATAAAATTCTTGAAGCAATGGGTGTGATGATTCCTAATTTTTGGAGTACTGAAAGTGCTCATACAGACTTTGTAAGAAATCATTTCCATAAATCCATGTGTACAATAATGGAACATTTCACAAAGACTTCAGAGGTCAAGCATATGGAAATCAAAGGTGTATTGAATGTTCATTTATTAAAGTCTCAATCAACAAGTTTTGCAACAACAATGAGGAACCAATATAAGAATTTAGACGAACCTTCTAAGAGTGGTGCTATTACAAGGCTCTGAAGAGGAATATATCAAAGTATTGTCTTACACGAAGACATCAGTGAGTATTTCAGATTATATGAGTTATGCCAAATAATGATTTTGGGGTCTGTGGAGGACGAAATGGTTTTCAGTGCTTTATCATTTATAAAATCAAAACTGAGAAACAAGTTGGATAAAAATCTGGAATGTTACATGAGATGTTATGTTTCTCGCTACTCCGTGGAAACATTTCCTTTCGACAAAGCAATTGTGCATTGAAATTCCCTTTCTGAAAGAAAAGGTGTAAATAATACAGCTACAAGTACAACTATTCCCAATGATGAGATTGGAATTGGTGTGTCATCACACTCTATAGAAGAGAACATCGACTTTGAATCAACTATTGATAATGGATTGTTTCAACTTTAAATTTAGGTATCTCCTTGACCTTACTTTTATTATTTGACTGTGGTTATTTATTCAATTATTAAATCTACAGATGCAAATATTGATTGTGGATATTTATTCAATTTCATATTAACTCTACAGATGTAAATATTGACTAAGGAGGCTTTTTACAAAAAAAAAATCAGCTCTTGTTATTATTAAAGATGTTACAGGTATATATATTTACATATTTTTAAATACAATTATTTATAAAAATATATTTTTTATAATTACTATTTTGGATTTGTCAAATGCTAATTTGGATCTGTTTGTTACATGTATTTTTCACATACTAATTTGCAAGACATTCAGAGTTCAGATCTACATATTCTTCCACTGTTATACTCTTTCAGACTTATACTGTCCAGACATGTACAAGTTATCATTTGTATTTTTCTTTAATATTTTGTTTCTTCATTAATCTGATCAATCATTGTTTCATTTTTTTTTTGAAAACGTGGGTTGACATCCATCCTAGGAAGCTCTCACTTCTCAGGATTGACAATGTTAGGTAACTCACCCATCTATATACTAATCTATTTCTCGTGTTGAGTTTTCTTGAATTTAAGGTCTTCTAGCACGCAACACGCTATGAAGGATGATTTCTCATTTTCCTTCCATATGCTTTGTCACAACCATCTAAAAGACAAGAGGTAACTTAAACCTTATCATATGACATTGCTTGATTTTTTACAATTATGTTTAATTTATTTTTGTATTTGCAAATTTTTTTGATAAAGTGTTTAAACTTTGTTGGATAAGTTTTTTCCATATTAAGATGTTTCTATCATAACACATTCCAAATTTTCTTAAAACAATTATCCATTATCAATTCATCATCCACTATTATACTTGAAACTAATGTCATCGTCCACATCTAATGTCATCATATAATTGATTCATTAAAAATAGAGAGAAGAAGATTTCGAGAAAGTTTAAATGTCCTTGTCCTACCACATTCCATGATTGTGCTTGAAGCTAAAAATATATGTCCACTCAATTCATCATAATCCATCTTTTTTAATGTCTCCATCCACATCTAATGTCATCATAAAAGATGTAAGTCCTAAATTTCTGATAAGAAGATGTAAGTACTAAATTTCTGACACAGTCCAATTATTCTTAAATCAGTTATTTATCCATTATCATCACAATTTATCATCATCCATATCTATTTTAACTTTACAATTTTTCTTAAAACAATTATCCATTATCATCATTCATCATCATCTATATCCATTCTAATGTCATCATATCATATCATATCCAATTTTCTTAAAACAATTATCCATTATCATCATCCACATACAAGTAATGATATTCCATATCTATGATTCTATTCTAATGTCATCATCAACATCTATGCAATCATCATTACAAGTACTAAGATGCCTTTGTCATACCACATTCCATATTTTCTTAAAACAAATAATTAACCATTATCATAACGCCATCGCATTCAAATGAATGTATCTAGAAATTCTATACATAATATATAAGAAGATATAAAATTTATATTTTTAAGTATTTAAAATTTTCAAACGCCATCACATTCAAGTTTCAAATTTCAAATCCAGATAATAAATTATTTCAAATTTTCAAACATCATGACCATCAAACTAAAGTTTCAAATTTTCAAATATAGATAATAAAGTATTTCAAACTTTCAAATAATTAACCATTATCATAAATCCATCACATTCAAATGAATGTATCTAGAAGTTCTATACATAATATATAAGAAGATATAAAATTCCAGATTTTAAATTATTTCAAATTTTCAAACGCCATCACATTTAAGTTTCAAATTTCAAATCCATATAATAAATTATTTCAAATTTTCAAACATCATGACCATCAAACTCAAGTTTCAAATTTTAAAATATAGATAATAAAGTATTTCAAAATTTCAAATTCAAAGTTTCAATTTTTCAAGTTTTAACCCTCAATCATGAAAATTTTCAACCCTCAATTTTGTGTACCCCTTTCTTCAATGGCTTCCACTCCTATAGTTGTACTCCTCTCCCCAATGGATTCTCCTCATGTACCCCTCTCCTCACTGGCTTGAATAATCCTAGAACTAATCAGATCTTCCACAACACTGTCTAGACTCTTTACAATCCTTTATTCTTCCCTTGTCGCATCTCCATGGGATAGCAAATTGGGGTCTACAGCTGCCTTGGCTTTGAATAAAATTTATGGGTCGAAGCCATGCTCTTTAATTATCCGCTTTAGTGTATTGTTTTGTTTATTAACTAAAAAAATATTTTCTTTCAAATTCTTTATTGCGGATAAACTTTTCTTAGTGCTTTCCAAGTGAACTTGGAACACATTTGCTTGACTCTTCAAATTTTTATATTTCAACCGCACAAAAAAGTGATCTCAATTAAACATATTACTAAAATAAGAAAAGGTAAAATTAACAAAAAATATTGTTTCGAAGTGAGAATACTTACAACCGCTCTATCTCTTTCGGCATTTGCAATTGCTACCAGATCCTTGTCCTTAGACCATTTGTTAAAATATGCCTGGGCTTCAACACTAATATTTTCCAATTTGTTTAATGTTTTATCCAAAATTTCATCTTTATAGTTTTTGTTATATGTGAATGTCCCACCTCTTACTTGGGTAAGTAAGGAATCGATCTTCACAGGTTGTATCTGGACTGCAGCGTATAAAATTTCTCTTTGCCAATAATTTTCATAACGACTTATTATTTCATTGATTAGTAGTTTAGCCTATCTCTCCCATTCTATAAGATGACTGATATGAGGTACAATAAAATCCCTGACATGGGATTGAAAATCATTACTAATTAAGTTCTCTAAAGGAAATGTTAGTAATTGTTCACCATCTGTATCTGAAGAAGATGATGTAGCTAGAAAGGTATGAGGGATTTCTGGTTGATCATCAACTGCTACTTGTTTTTGCCTTTGGGTGGCCTGATCCTATTTGTGATAAAATAAATCAATATTCAAATAAATAAATCTAAAATGAAAAGTAATGAAAATTGAAATTGAAGTATACCTGTTGGCCTTGAATCATCTCACGTGTATTAAAAAATCATGATGGGTCATTGCTATCAATTCCTAAGTAATCTTCATCTAAATTTATATTATTTAAAACTGATATGCACGTTGTGCTGGGAAAGCCACCGAGAGAGAGGGTTGGAATTTGAAATGAGGAGGAAATGTTTAGTGTCCCTCTAGGGGCCGGAGGAATTGGCATACATTTACTAATGTTATTTTTCCCCGATCCTCTGGTTGGCATTTTGAATTGTAGTGGTGGAGGGGGTGGTGCCATTATTTGTAAAGAATGTGAAGGACTGCAATGTGCAAGAAAAATCATATGAAAAACTATTAAATTATTGAAAACTTGAGTCTTGTATTTAAGCAATTATATCATACCTTGTTGAGGGGTAATGTTTCACGGAGCTTGAGGTGGTCGTGTTGGAGTAGTAGTTGGTTGTGTTTGAGCTGTGTGTTGCAGGGATTGTTGTGTGAGTGTTTGAGAAGAGACAATTGCATGCGAGTGAACTGAGTGAGTTGGTGAAGAAGATTTGGTATTGTCTAAAATTCCTATAATGACAGCAACAGTCGATTGTATGTGAATTCAATATGGTAAATGGTAAATTGAAAATACAAAATGGGAATTTGTAAATAGTAAATGTTAGGGTATTACGTCTCTGGAAAAAATTCAAATGTTTGGCGATTCGGAGATGAGTGAACTTCCATTTCAGATTGTGAATCTGCCAACGCCTCAGTGTGTTGTTGGGCTCTTCCTCTTGATGCAACCATTTTTCGTGGAAGGGCCTCCAAAAATATTTTCTGCAAACAGTCAATAATTAATCAGATTCTAGATGAACATAATGTTAGTCTTATGTCAAAATACAAACTTATACATGTTGTTATTGAAATGGAATCGACAAATTCTTCATTGTTTCATTTGTGCAAGTAGGAATTGGTTTATCTTTTAAATTAAAAAGAGCCTCATAATAAAGGCCAAGGAGGTAGTTTGTGGAGTGAATGAATGGTTTTTCGGAAAGCAATGCATTTTTAATATCATTTTTAATTTTATTCTTTAAAAACGTGCACCAATCATTTTTTTGATTTCCGATAGTTGTAAGAATATATGCAATAGCTCAATTTGGTATATCAGTTTTCCATCCCTGCAAAACAATTCTGGCTTGAAATAAATATATCATAGAAGCAAGAAAATGGTGTGTAATTCTTTGCGTATCCACACCACATTTTGATTTGTTGACATGAACTACAAAAAGCCAAAAAGACAGGTTAGAGATTACAGATTCGAGGTTAATATCGAAAACTTAAAATAAAATAAAAAATTGAAAACATTTTATACGTACAATCAACATGAAAACCGAAAGTTGATTCAAGGTACTTTTTATCAGTTTTGACCAGGGTTGCTTTCATTGTGACAATGGATAAATTTTTATATGAAAGGCCTATTACGCGATGAATATTAGCTAGATCAACACCGAATTGAAACATACAACTGTCATCCATAGTAATAGTAAACAGATTCTCCTCTGTATTGTAAGAGGAGAGTAGGTAATTCACAATATCTTGATCTATTTCAAACTGGGGAATTTTAACGAGCCCATACAAATCACGTGCATCGATCAAATCCTTATATTCTGAATTCATTTGCAAAACTGTCAGAATGTGGGGGCATAAAAAATTCCTGTAGAGTATATTCCAATTAACTGGATTCTGTGATTGATTTTGATCTTGAGCATGGCCTTGTGTCTTACTTGTAGTTGCCATTGTACTTTTCCTTGAGCTTGATTGTACCTGAAAGTGATCCCTGTAAACGAGAAATTTCTGGATCCGGAGAGTGTAAACAAGAAAATGATTTAATCAACTTACATATTACATAATGTTAAAATAAATATTTAAATAAAGATTACATCATAACATAAGTAAATAAAGAAATAATTATAGGAAATAAATAACACAGGTGACACAATATTTATAGTGGAAAACCCCAATAGGGTAAAAACAACTTTGAAAATAACCTTTTACTTCATAGAACTTATTTTACATCCAGTAAGATCACCTCCTCCTTTGAAACCCTATTTACTAAAGGTAAAACCAAATCACTTGATTTTCACACCTTTGATATATTTCCCGAATATATCAAATGAAGACCTAGAGTCCTTTTTATATAAGGTGATCGGGTATGTCTCCCGACCCACCTTTCAAACCTAAAATGGTTGACACATACACCTAGGTTTATAATATTTAATATTAGAAATATAATCATTTCATGATATTAAATATTTAACCTAAAGTATATACCTAGGTTGGTATATTTAATAATAGAAATAGAAATATTTCATATTATTAAATATTAACCTATATATTAGTGATGGACCCATATACATTAAGGGTTGGCCAGACCACTTAATCATTATGTTCCAACACTCCCCCTTAATGTTAAGTGGGTTAATATAACATATGCCAATAGATTACCTGCCCGTGGTACACTACAGGATTTACAATCCTTAAACCATAAAGGTTTTAGGATAGCATATCGGTTGAAGGAATTATAACACCTTCATCATACTCAATTTACCTTTCGGTACAAAAGGATTTGGAATCCCAAAGATCATCCCATGATCAGTGGCTAAATATGATTTGTGAGTTTTACATGTTCTCACAGGTTCTCATAAAAGGTTATTAAACCTAAGCATATAGGAGCCTTTTACAACCAAGGATCTCCTTAACAATATGCTTGTACTAGATGTTTACCAGTAAACTCAATAGCACTAAAGAGTTAACTGAAGAATTCCTTTAAGATCTTTCTACACTTCTTTCTAAAAAAGAAGTTGAGGAGGTATACATGCCCGAAGGTCTTTTTACACTTGCCCAAAGGTCTTTTACAAATGCCCGAAGGTCTTCTTACAAATCCAATTTCCATTAGGAGGTGACATTGTCATGCACACTCCCCCTCAATGGAAACTCCAACAATCCAAGCTTTTCATGAAAGTGACAAAACTTTACAACACTCAAGGACTTTGTGAAGATGTCAGCAACATGCTCTTCAATCAACATGAACTTGAGATTTATCTCATCACTTTGCACATTCTCACGGGTGAAGCGTATATGTATCTCAATGTTCTTTGTCCTTTGATGTTGAATTGGATTCTTAATCAAGAGTAATACAACTCTGACCACCACATAGAAGATAAATACTTCCTTTAGCTTCCATGTGTATCTATACCAACAGCCGTTGCAGCCACATGGCTTCTTTACTTCTTCCATTGTACTTCTCTACCTCAGTAGAAAAAATGGATACTGTTGATTGTATTAGTTGTTCCAAGTAATGGTTCCTACACCAAAAAACTTGAACACATATCCAATATATTTTATAACACAACATCAATATGATTACAATCACAAAATCCATATAAGATAACATTTTTATTCTTATTATAATGCAACCCATAATTGATTGTTCCTTTCAAATATCTAATTTTCTTTTTTGTAAGATTCCAATGATCTCTAAAAAATTTTCCTGCATAAACCTTGAAGTAATTCTTTTTGTATAGGAAATATATGATCTAGTTATAGTTAGATAAATCAAACTAGCAACTAACAACGTTTATAAAATAGGATCAACCTTTTTTATATGCAGATTTATGATCAGTATTTATTCCAACTTCCATTGAAGTAGAAAATGGTTTACAATCAATTATAAGAAACTTTTTCAATACAATGGTTGCATATTGTGGTTTGAAAAATAACAATAGAATGAAATGCAATCATAAAAATAACATGATGTGAGAGGTTACCTAACTCATTCATTTCAAAGTGCTACTTCAATTTCTCTTTAATCCTATGAATTAAATCAGAATTGTCACAAGACATAAGAAAATTATCAACATATATACATATAATGATAATATGTGAGCCTTATTGTTTGATGAATATATCATTATTAGAAGAACAATTAACAAAACCTAATAGTTTAAAGAAGGAAATAATTTTCGCATACCAAGCTCTAAGAGTTTGTTTTAAACCATACAAGGATTTATCAACTTACAAACATAGTTTTCTTTACCAGTTTCTTCAAATCCTTTAGGTTGAAACATGTAAAGTTCTTCTTTTAAATTACAATTCAAAAAAGCATTTTTCTTATCCATTTGGTCGATTTCCCACCCAAATTGAGAGGCAATTGCAAATAAGGCCCTAACAATATTCATTTTAGCTACAGGAAATGTCTTAACATAATAAATACCAAGTTTCTGAGTGAAACCTCTGGGTAAGTGCATGAAGTTGGGGGGCCATAAAGTGGACAAGAATCTGAAAAAAAAGTAAAATGCTACACGTTTTGTTAAAAAGTGTTTTTGTTTTAATTTGTTTGGCTCGAGAATCACCAAAGCATAACGCATATGTGTTACATAACACGTACGCGTTATGCCTACTATAAACAAAAAAAAGATGCACGAGCCTCTATCATTTTACCTCCCTCAAACGTGAGTTTCAGAGCTTGTTTGTGCCCTCACATTTTTTCATTTAGCTGGATCTCAAGCTCAAAGGATCGTTTCTGGATCACCGGGAAGATCTGAATCGACGATGGCACCATAGAGAATAGGTAAGCAAAATTATTTTCTCAAAATTGCATTGAAATATGATAATTATAGATTAAAGTTTGAATTGAATACATATTTTTTATTGTTACAGTTGGAGGTTGAGGGAATCAACCACAACCAAACCCTGTTATTCCTGACATCCCTCCCGAAACTCCCATAATTTCTCAACATCCCTCGGGTACTCAAAAAGATTTAGCAACCCAAATAGTTGAAAACAAAATTAAAATTGAGGATTTAATCAAAACAATGAGGGATGCACAATCTACAAACCCCCACCGCGCCTCTCTTACAAACACATTGGAGGAATTACTTGTTCAAATTGACGCAGAAACGGGGCAAATTGATCATTGGACAACTTACAGAGAGGGTTGTAGGGTTTATTATTCCAACAAATTGTCATATGTGGATGTAAAGAAAAAAAAATTCAAAAGAACTCATATGCCCCTTATTCATGAACCACCGCACTAATTTTCCTGTTCCACTGACATGTAAATGATTTCCCATCCATTGGTGCAATAATAATTTGATTAAAAATAATTTTTGGGACCAATGGTGGATGGTGTTTGATTTTCCACCTTGTACTAACAACAAGGTGCCTCTATACTTTCTAAGGAAACTCTATTGCGAGTTTATCCTCAATGAGATCCCAAATTATTTTGATTTCTGAGATTTCCAGGGCTGAGGAAAATGATCTACATAGGATCGACCAAATGCACAACGTGTACCTATTCAGAAGGGTAGATTCCCCAAATAGAAGCCCCTTCACCCTGAGATTGTCCCTCAAGTAATGAAGGAGACAATAGAATTTGATACACTCCACGCACTTCAGGGGCTATCTCTGACCCTTGTTCGACATACGAGGGAGATTTTTGAGCCAGATGCTCGCGGAGGTACATAGAGTATTCCCTCAGGGAGTACTAGCATGAGGCCACATTTTTTCTCGTCATGTGGTAGCATATGTTTGGGGCCCGAGGAGAACGATACTTTCATGCGTACTGATTTTGGTGCACCTAGTGCTAGGGGTGAACATGATAGTGTCACTATGTCAGATGTCCTTTTGAGTGAGACATTTGGATTACATTTATCGACGTCACCTTTGCAGGTAAATTTGTTATGTTTTGTTATGTGTGTTACAAAAAATTTGGAGTACCTGATTTACTTATATATGTTAAATTTTTTAAATAATTGTATTTGTACATGTACACGCATTGATATTATAGTGCGCAGGAGGCACATCTTCATCCCAACCATAGGTTGTGAGCACCATGCATACACATACATTCATAGAGGTAATTTAGAATGTTAATTATGTAAAATTTTCACATACATGTGTGTGTGTGTGTGTATATATATATATATATATATATATATATTTGCATGTATATATATTAGTTTTGAAGTCAAATATATGTATGTTCTTGTATGTCCATCTAACTCACATGATATACATGTTTGATAAAGATATTGACTTCACTAGACACCCCACCATCTCTACGACAAGTAGATAAAGGTGTTTCCGCTACGATTTCATATGTGCAACAACTCACTAAGGTATTCAAACAGCACGTAAATTTTGTTAAATTTCTCGTGTAATTCATATTATGTTAAATTACATGTTAGTAATGTATTTCATTATAGAATTATTAAATTATGTTAATAATGTCCTTCATTGTGTGTATGCAGGAGTTACTTGTGATAGGTAACAACCTTGTTCATTTGATTCACAGGCGTGGCAGGGTAAAAACAATAGTTCTATATTGATAAAATTAGTTAAAATATTGTCATTATGGAGATAAATATACTTAGCTCTATTTTTGCTAATTATGATGTTAGATTTTTTGATCTTATTTGTATGTAGGAACTTCAACCCCCCTCCATTTTGACTTCGAGGGCATGGACTGCTCCATCTCATCGTCTTCGTACCCCCGTTTGTACTACAGGAGCTCCCGATGACTCATCTGAGTGTGAGATGCAAATTCAACGTGATCAACAACTTGTAGTAAGTTTGTGTATTTATATAAATACTTTCATTCTAGCATGGTCTTAAATACATGTTAAAAACATATATAAATTAAGTTTTGACAAAAAAACATTATTTGCATTTACAGGCTCATCTATAGATGAGTATTCAACGGAAGAGGACTCGAAGCATGGGCTCGAATGATCAAAATTCATCTCATGGATCTCCATCTTTGTCTAAGGGAGGGCCTTATTGGAGCAAGACCAAGAGAGCGATAGATTTTGATGAGTAGGATATATATATGTCTTACATGACAATGTTTTGTATGCCTATGTGCATGGCATTGTATGTACGCCTATATGGCATTTGAACTTGATGGTATATGCCCTATTTGGGCATTTTTGTATTTATTATGCACATTAAAATACTATTTGGAACTTGATAATTTTGTATGAGACCTTACATTTTTAAGATTATTTTCGCATGAATCTAATATGATGTGCACTTGACAATATTTAAGACATTATGGATTATTTTTTCATTTATTGGTGATGTACATGTACTAGCATTTTCAATGTATAATATGCATCAAACTTTGGAAATCAATATTTATATAATGTATGTATATAAAGAATTACCTAATATGAGTAATTATTCATTCAATTTATCAATGTGTATATGTGTATTTACCTTACTTGTGCTTCTTCTTGCTCATGGTCTCTTTGTACTAGTTCCTATCTTATCATGCACTTACTACATTATTCCATGCTTCGTAGTCTTCTCCACTGTTAAAACACCCAACAATCATCACAATTTGATGCCTTTCATCTGCTAGTATTTTGAGAATATCTCTCCATATACATTACTCCAATGTTTGAGAATGTCTCTAGATGCAATGACATTCTAATTCAGACACTCAATGATTCTTGATTGTCTAATCTTGTCCAATTCGTGTTACTACCTTTAAATCAGTAGGCATTTCAAGTTATTTGGAAATCACATCACACCCTTCACTAGGCTTGATGACTACCCCTATCATTTTTAAGGCGTTTTTGAAAGCATCCATGGGTTTATCATAACATAAATTATCAATGAATGGAAAGTCACAAAGTCGTAGGCCAGCTAACTCCCATCTAGAACTAAATAAGAAATATTTACTAGGCGATTGATAAATCCCATGTGTTCTTAGACATACCCCTATCAAATTCATTCTTAATAAAATCTAGTCATTAAGGGCTCTTAAGCAACTACGCTCGGACGAGGTAGCCCTACACTAATTCAAACTGCACTATTTCATGTATTTGCAAACAATAGCACAGTGAGAGAACCAAAAGGAGACACCATGAGAGGATTTCATAGAGGGCCTCGATGTGGAGGTCTCAGATCTAACGAGACGTCTCTAGGTGTGACGGAGTTTGAGAAATCACCCGTCAAAGATATGGCGTGTTTGGGCCTCAGGGCTCTTAAGCGACTACGCCAGAATGAGGTAGCCCGAAAGCACGGGGAGCGTAGGGAACTAAAAAAAGTCTCCACTAGCGTTCATCAGGCCACTTCAGCCTATTGGCGTAGTTGGTTCAGTCCCATGAGCTTCCGTTTGCAAACTACAATGTCTGACAGCCCTAAACTGACTCAGACTGCACTATTTCACGCGTTTATAAACAATAGCACAACGAGAGAACCGAATGGAGATGGAGAAAACCGTGAGAGGATTTCGTAGAGGGCACTTACGTGGAGGTCTTGGATCTGACGAGACATCTTAAGGTGCCACGGAGTCTGAGAAATCACCCATCAAAGATATGGCATGTTTGGGCCTCAGGGTTCTTAAGTGACTACGCTCGGATGAGGTATCCTGAAAGTACGGGGAGCGTAGGGAACCAAAAAAAATCCTCCACTAGTGTTCACCAGGACACCTGACGTGTTGGCGTAGTTGGTTTGGTCCCACGAGCTTCCGTTTGCAAACTACAACGTCTGACAACCCTACATTGACTCAGACTACACTATTTCGAGTGTTTGCAAACAATAGGAAAACGAGAGAACCAGATAGAGACAGAGAAAAACGTGAGAGGATTTCGTAGAGGGCTTAAATGTGGAAGTTTTGGATCTAAAGAGACATCTCTAGGTGCCACGAATTTTGAGAAATCACTCGTCGAAGATATGGCGTGTTCTGGCCTCAGGGCTCTTAAGGGACTACACCCGAATGAGGTATCCCGAAAGCATGAGCAGTATAGGGAACCAAAAAAAATCCTAGTGGAGGCTTCCTTTTTGTTCCCTATGCTCCCCGTGCTTTCGGGATACCCCGTTCGGGCATAGTCACATAAGAGCCTTGAGGCCCAAACACACTATATCTTTAATGAGTGATTTCTCAGACTCCATGGCACCTAGAGACATCTTGTCAGATCCGAGACCTCCATGTCAGGGCTCTATATGAAATTCTCACGGTTTTCTCCATCTCAATTCGTTTCTCTCGTTGTCCTATTGTTTGCAAATGCTCAAAATAGTGTAGTCTAAGTCAATGTAGGGCTGTCAGACGTTGTAGTTTGCAAATGAAATCTTGTGGGACCGAACCAAATATGCCAACACATCAGGGTGGCTAGGTGAATGCTATTGGAGGATTCGTTTTGGTTCCCTACGCTTCCCGTTCTTTCGGGCTACCCCGTCTGGGCGTAGTCGCTTAAGAGCCCTGAGGCCCAAACACGCCATATCTTTGATGGGTGATTTCTCAGACTCCGTGGCACCTAGAGAAATCTCCTCATATCTGAGACCTCCATGGTAGGGCCCTCTATGAAAATATTCTCACGGTTTTCTTCGTCTCCATCTGGTTCTCTTATTGTGTTATTTTTTGCAAACGTGCGAAATAGCGCAGTCTCAGTCAATGTAGGGCTGCCAGAAACTGTACGTTGCAAACAGAAGCTCATGGGACCAAACCAACTACACAAAAATGTCAGGGTGGCCAGGTGAATGCTAGTGGATCATTCATTTTTGTTCCCTATGCTCCTCTTGCTTTTGGGCTACCTCGTCCGGGCATAGTCGCTTAAGAGCCTTGAGGCCCAAACACGCCATATCTTCGACTAGCGATTTCTCAAACTCCATGACACCTAGAGATGTCTCGTCTGATACGAGACCTCCATGTCGGGGCCCTCTATGAAATCCTCTCACAGTTTCTCCATCTCCATCCGGTTCTCTAGCTGTTCTATTGTTTGCAAAAGCATGAAATAGTGTAGTTTGAGTCAGTGTAGGGTTGCCAGAGGCTGTAGTTTGCAAACGGAAGATCGTGGGGCCAAACCAGCTACGCAAACACATCAGGGTGGCCAAGTGAATGCTATTGGAGCATTCATTTTTGTTCCATACGCTCCCTGTGCTTTCGGGTTACATCGTCTGGGCAAAGTTGCTTAAGAGCTTTGAGGTCCAAACATGCCATATCTTCGATGAGTGATTTATTGGACTCCGTGGCACCTAGAGATGTCTCGTCAGATCTAAGACCTCCACATCATGGCCCTCTACAAAATCCTCTTTCAGTTTTCTCCGTCTCCATCTGGTTCTCTCGATGTGCTATTGTTTGCAAATGCGCGAAATAGTGCAATCTGAGTCAGTGTAAGGCTGCCAGACATTGTAGTTTGTGAACAAAAACTTGTGTGACTGAACCAACTACGCCAACACATTAGGGTGGCCAGGTGAATGCTAGTGGAGGCTTCTTTTTGGTTCTCTATGCTCCCCGTGCTTTCAGGCTACCTCGTCTGGGCGTAGTCCCTTAACAGTGGCCCAAACATGCCATATCTTCGACGGGTGATTTCTCAGACTTCATGGCACCTAGAGACATCTAATTAGATCTAAGACCTCCATGTTTGCAAACGTGAAAAATAGTGCAATCTGAGTTAGTGTAGAGCTACCAAAGGCTATAGTTTACAAATGGAAGCTCGTGGGACCGAACCAACTATGCCAACACGTTGGGGTGGCCAGGTGAATGCTAGTGGAGCATTAGTTTTGGTTCCCTATGCTCCCTGAACTTTAGGTCTACCCCGTCCAGGGGTAGTTTCTTAAGAGTCCTGAGGCCTTGTTGGTCTAAAAAATTGTCGGTTAGGCATGTCGTGGGGAAACAGGCCAACAATGTGCAGGGCATAGCGCCTCTTTGAGACAGCAAAGTGAAACTGGTTTATTGCTAATCTATCAAGCAGGAATATGTGCAAATCAACACTATTCTAACTTCAGGGGGTTTGGGATCTCATCCCAGTAGAGGTAGTTAAATCAACGAACAAAAAGGTAGGAGGGACGGAACGAAGGAGGGTAGATCTGAAGGAAGAAAAGAAATAAATTCCAAGACAGAAAGGTCAGAAGGTTTATACTTTGGGCTGGTAGTAAACAGAGCCAAACTTACTTGCATAAATGATTAAAGGAATATTGATGAACATATGACAATAATAGGAATGAATCTAATAGAATAAAAACATAGATCTAACTCAAGAAAGATCTGATGCAAATAACACACACATTAAGCACAAAGTCTAAATATATGTATTAATATTTTTCTGTTACAAGAAAGCACAAAGTCTTTCTCTTTTCACTTCTCTTTTCATACAAAAATTTCCACACGGAATACAACAAATATTCCAGTATTTATAGAAGGAGAAGAGGAAAGAAGACAAAAACAAACTAACCACTATTTACAAAATATCTTACAAGATATTTACAAAATATCTAAAAAGTCAAAAGTTGACTTTGGGCAAGTTTTTGGATGGCAACATCCCATGGTGTAACATGGATGATGTCATCGTAAATGCCAACATGCTTTTTAAATATTTTACACAAGAGGAGAAACTACTCCTCATCATCCCTCTGCTTAAACTTAGTGTCTTGCTTCTGATCAGGAGAGTCGATGTGACACTGCGCTCGATATTCCATAAACTTGCTGATCATTGCCTGAAGTTGATTATGATCTGGACCTTTGAAATGGCCGCCAATGACTTTGCAAGTTTCTTTCTCATTCTTGAGTTTGTTAGGTAACTCAGAGAACTCCTCACACTCATCGATCAAGAAGCCAATGAAATCACGGCAGGCCAAGAGTTTATTGATTGACTCTCGGTCGAAAGTGACCTCTAGTGCCAAACCTTGAGTGACTATAGCCTTGAAGCGCTGGAATTTATCATCTGCTTCCCTCAAGGTGTACAATTCACTGAGAATCCCTAAAGACATCTTTGTAACTATTTGCTCCATGTTGTTTCATGTGTCCAGGGCTTCATCCTTGATTTTATCTATCCTCTCCAGGATATATTCCATTTGATCGACCCGTTAATTTAATGCAACGAGAGTTTTATTATGTGCCCACAGGTGATCGATGACACCGACCTTCAATAGGTCGTCAACTGAGTAGTTCGCCATTGCTTGAAATGTTTCATGTTGCAACTTGGCATTATCCAACTCCTCGGAGAGGGAACCTGCTACTGCTTGTAGCTCCTTATTTTCTTGATCTATATCCTGGTAGAGCACTATGAATTTCTTAATAATTTCCTCACTATCTCTGAGGATTCACTCAATCCAAGAGGATACTGCTACGCCTTGTTCACCAATATTAGCATATTCATTTATTTTATCCTGACTGAGAACTTCAATGGGTTTGGCGGCAGTCACAGGAGGACCGTTGCCCATTCTCTGTAATGCTTGAAGGAGATGTTTATTTTGTTCCTTGAGTATTCTCTTCTCCTCTTTTGCTTCTTGGAGCTTTTTAAAGAGAGCATCCACTGCAGACAAGGCTTCCCCTTGCAGGCTTTCAGATGAGGTCCCCATTGTGACTTGAGTCACTGTGAAGTCTGTGGGAGACAGATCCTTCTTGTCCTTGGTGGGATCCGGGTAAGCAATCTCCATGACTCTCTCCCCCGAAGTGCTCTTAGAAAAGTGAGTTATCACTTTCTGCTTCTTGGGTCCCTTCTTCGGAATAATAGAGAAGTCCATGGGTGCGATGGGAACCTTTCTCTTACGCTAGCCCAGATGGTCAGAAATCCAGCTAGGACTTATGGGAGAGGGAGTAGAGGGAATAGATGAAGAAACGGGAGTGAAAGGGGAAGCAACTGTACAGGCCTTATGGAAGTATATTGAAACACTTGGTGGTGGCATTGACAAGGAGTCCAATGCGTTGCTACTTATGGGGCCTGAAGTTACTGCAGGAGAATAAAAGGACATGGAAACAGAAGGGATCTGCAATTGGATGGAGGGAACACTGGGTGACAGATCCGCGAGGGAGGAGAAGATAGAAGAGGTGTGAGATGGAAGGGAGCAAGGGAGAGAAGAAGACACATCCATAGGAATATATGCTTCAATTATAGGAGGAGGGTAAGGAATGGAAGAAGGGACGCTGGGTACCTTAGTGGTTGTAGTGTGACAACATCCTTAGTGGATGTATCTGTTGAAACTTTTGTTGTCTCTTCTTCTTTACCTGGAGACACCAAGTCAACCACTTGCTTCTCAGAAGTAGAAGAAAGGCCTTCAGGAGCTTCTTCCTGTTTGCTTGATTCACCCTCCTTGTCCTTTCCTTTTCCTTTTGACACTTGGGCTAGTCTTGAAGGTGCTCTACCTGAAGGAGAAGTAGTGAAATATACTCTGAGGTAGGTGAGACCATTCTGTTTGCACCAATGTTTGGTGTGCTGCAACGTGGGCTTAACCCTTTCCTGAATGGTTTTTGGCACCTTGGCTCTGTCGATCTCCATGAATGGCCAATCGTCACCATTTGTGTCAAGGTAAATCTAATCAATTTCTTGATCAGTCTCTTGAAATCCCTTTGGGACAATAGCAACGCCATAGTGGAAAATCTTCGTCAGAGCCAGCCGGGAGTGATCTTTTCACCTGATGTCTATTTCATGTGTCAATTTGATCCAGATGTCCTCAATCTTAGGAACATGGATGGGATCAATTTTTTCATTTGGGAGGCAACTTCGACAGTCGAAGGTGGGCCTTGCTGGGAATTTGTGCTTCAAATTTAGCAATTCCATCTCAACATACATCTCTCGTGCTTTGGCCAGTGTGGTGCATGTGTATTGGTCAACTGTAAGGGGGAATGGAGTTCCTCCTTTCTTTCTCTTCATGCACTTTTCATGGTAAGTGATCAATTGCCTTGACAACTCCAAGAGGATAAACTTTGGCCCTACATACCTTGACAGCTTCATTGGTTCACCCTCGAAATTCACAACTCTGAGGTATTTGAATGTGGGGAATTGTGTGAACAATGCTCCCCATTTCTTTGTAGCAACAATTACACTCAGGCTGGTCCGACCATGTCTCATGTTCGACCTCAGCAAGCAGATTACCTCATAGAAGAAGGCATCATTAATCTTAGAAAACTTAGAGATGCTGGCCTCGAGCTTTAGTTCTGGGTAGAACTCATATATCTTGACTTGGGGCCATACCCCATTTCGAGCCAACCCTGCGAAATCCCTTGTTGATGCTGCAACGTATACAACGTAGGAATTCATGTAGAACTTCCCAGTTGTTAGGAATTGTTGAAGCTGCTGGGAGATGGTGTCACTGATGATTTCACCTCAGCCAAAATGCTGATCAGGTGCATTTTTACTCGTGGTCTCCAGGTACCTCAGCATCCTTTTGTGGAAATAATGGGCATCAGAGAGCCCAAATACTCTATTCAGGAATATGATTGTATCACTCAACTCCTCATTGAAGTCACTACGGTGGATGGTATGTGGCCATATGCTCACTGACTTCTTATTCTTTAGATAAATCTCATTCATCATTTGCATGCATTTATCCTCATTGTCGTCCCATGCCTTCTTGCAGTCTTCTAGACTTATTTCTACATATTGCCTGTGATGAGGAATGCTCAGGGTCAGTTCAAAGTGACGGGCTGTGAGGTTGATGATCGTCTTTTGCTCTGTCTTCAACACATCTAGTGTCCTTGTTATAACATTGGGTAACCAACATGATGAATTCATTATTTACGAAACTTACTGGCAACCCTGCTGCAAAGTGCAATCCACTACCCACTAGTTTGTTCATCCACAGGCCACTACTTTCCTGGTCAGTCCTCGCCTAGAAGTCATCTATATCAATATGCCCTAGCTCAGAGTTTCTGATGTTGAGGTCGCTCTCTGCATATGAGTTAGGCATCCTGACTTTCTGATATTTGTACTTCATCTCTTGTTCTGACTGCTTAGCTTTAGCTTTAGACTTTGTTGATTTTTTGCTTGATGAAGACATGTGTGAGCTCAAGGATGGCTGATGTTGTTCTGCAAGAATAATCAAGGAGGTCCAACATAGAAAATCCATGTTAACTATCATGTTATTCATACTGAAAGCTTGCAGAATGAAGAACAAACAATTATAAGGCTTAGGGTGCAAGGCGCAGGTTCACAACATGTTGCAGAGGCTTAAAATGCTAGGAGCGCTTTGGAAGTTGTCGACATGAAAAAATTTGCGCACATGTTCATAAGAGAAAATTTGTGCTAAGTTTAGAAAGGGTGCAATTTTTCAAGGTGTTGCATGAAAAGTTTCAGCACCAAGGATAAGGCGCAGGGCACAGTTTTGTAACACACAACATGGTGTGTTGATGTCAAGGAATATGTGCCTGTGCCTTAGGAAATTTTGCTTTAGCGGGGTGCAGGAAAAGTATGTGTTACATGCATTTTAAGTGCACCATGGCGCGACTGTGGGCGGTATAACATGGAAAGACAGTGCGAAAAGGGTTTGATGATTTTTTGTAATTTCTTTGATTTCTTTAAATGGTAAAGAGAGGGTTTTAACAAGATAGCAAGAAGGGAAATATGGCCTTTTGGTTTCTTCAGAGGTAGGGGCCTTCCAGATTTATAGATCTGGAAGGAGAGGAAAATGGGTTTCCAGTTGGTTATAGATTGTTAGGTTCCTCTTTTCAGATTTAATCTTTTTTATACAAGCCCTAAGCCTAACACAACCAAAAACAAAAACCACAACAACAACAAGAATGGTAGAAGCCACTTACCCCGATTTATAAAAGATGAAGAATGACGTGGGATCCACAAGCTCAAAAAATGGCACGTGGGGGGGGCAAGGACGGCTGACAGGAGCAGAGAAAATACTTTTTTCAATTTTCAAAACGTGAAAATGACATGTGTCGGGCACCTATTTATAAGAAAACTGGCATTTATTATTTCACCAACTTCCTTCGGCGCACCTTTAGGAGTGTCTACATGACAAAAAGTGCGCCTTTGCGCAATTTTATGGATGTCAACACAACTCTTCTAGCACCTAAGCGCATATTTTTGGATGTTGACATGATAATTTCAGCACCAAAGAGGCGCAACTTCATTGATGTTGACATAACAATGAGTGCGCCAAAGGATTTTAAGGTGGTGCAAATTTGGGTATGTCGACATGACATTTCCTGCGCCTAGTTCAAAAAGGTGCAATTTTAGAATGTTGACACATGAAAAACTGCGCCGAGGGAAAAAACTGAAAAAAAGTTAAGTTCAAAAATAGCTTGATTTTTGAAAGGGAGTTTTAGGCCATTTTGAACGTTAACAGACTTCCTTCGGAGACCAAAATGGAAATTTTGGTATGGTTACCTACAAATTTCCCTTGTCAATTCTGCAAGATAACAGGCCCAAACACGTCATATCTTTGACGGGTGATTTCTCAGACTCTGTGGCACCTAGAGACGTCTCGTCAGATCTGAGACCTCCACGTCAGGCCCTCTACGAAAGCCTCTCGTAGTTTTCTCCATCTCCATTCAGACTGAGTTAGTGTAAGGTTGTCCATTGCCAATCACCTAAATAATATAGGTGGTTCATACAATATAGGTGGTGAAATGAGAATTTTTATTTGTCGTTCCTTTCTAATATTTAATTTCTCTTAGCTTCACTTGGCTTCAAGAATAATAAATTCTCTACTGACAGTGCTAACCATGTGAAGGTGGAAGCTTTTTTGGCACCACTAACCTACATAAACATGTTAGTACTTGTAATTAAATAGAATTTTAAATCATACAAAATTTAAACAAAATCATTTAAGTAAATATTAAAATTAAATTCATGAAGAACATACCTTTGCAAATTGAATCTAATGAACCGTAAGGATCAACTCTATTCTTGACAGTAGCATGATCTGATTCACGAACCTTCACAGATTTTTGTTCGATGGCCGACCTCGATATTTGATCAATTTAATATTTGTTGCAAGGACCAAATGTGAATAGTGAAGTATCTTCTGATGTACTTCATAGTCTTTAAACAACCAAACATTTGAATTTTTGATAGGATATTGTCGAAGCCAAGTTCCAGTGACTACCACTGATCTAGTGGGATACTTAAGGTCTTCACCATTAATGACTGTGGAAGTCAATTTTTCCCCTTTACACAACGAGTTAGAAGTAGTTTATTCCCTCTTCGTTAAATTCCATCGCAATAACTACAAAAATGTGCCCTATGTATCACAAAGTAAAATTGTTCATTCAATTTATAAATACATTAAGAGTTGACCATTTAATAATTTATAAATCTAAAACATGGCATGTACATATATGTATGTACCTTGTTGCACTAAATCAGAGACTTGGTCAAATTCAGATGATGATGTTATTTGATCTGAAGACCCTGCAAGTTGTAATGCTCGTGGAACTTAATGTGTGTCGAGTGGAATTAGATGTCTACAAGTACATTCATCCTCCCACTACTGTGACTCACAATAATTTCACGTAAAATCAATGCATGATATACAAAAACATGTCATGCACCTAGTATAAATAGTCTAAGTATTTTGATTTGAACTACGGAATGAGTGCATATCACTTGATCATGTAACTGTCATACAATATTCAAAGTTTTCCAGATGTTGTTGCTCTATCAACCAAAAATATCTACGAACCATTGATCTCTCTTGAGATTCATGGCCCATATTCTTGACATACCAATCAAAAATATTTTTTGCATCTGTAAATTTAACACCATCCTTAAACTTTAACTCTTCTCTTGTAAGTTCTATTTTCACTCATGCTCCTACACCATCATACTCTCCTTTTCCATGTCCTGCCTCAGTAAAACTCCAGATATGTTTTACATTTGTTTCCTTGTGCATCCTTCTTAGCCAATAAAACATCCGTACATTCTTGAATCATGATGTGCAATTGTCTGACCAAATGTAATATTGATCGAAACTAATTTTCCTCTCATTCAAATTCACATAAAACACCTAGAAACACCCTTGTACATATTCTGTAGAATGTGTCTGATTATCAATGATGTAGAAATGATACTCTCTTAATATTTTTTGATCTTGCTCAGTACTTTCAGGAGAGTGCATGAATGTTATATGCACGAAAATAGAAACTTGTACTGAGTTATAATATTGAGATTGAACCTCTATTTGTGGTTGCAATGTGTAATTATCTTCGAAATCAACTAATGAAACAATAGTACCAAGTGGGAATGTGTCCTTGCTTAACTCGAATTGTTCATCCAACTATCGAGCTCTATGTGTGTGTCTTGCATACTCATAAAAAATTTCCTCTCTAAATTTGACCATATATTCTGATACAGGTAATTGTTTTGTAATAAGCTCACACCTCTTAGATTCTTTTCCATCTTTTAATTGATATGCCACCGATTTATATTTGGTGAAATCAACTAATTATTTTCCTATTGAATATGTACTCTCCTCATGGATACAAATTTTCAGATTTGGCAAGCCACCGCATACATTACACGTTCCATCGAAACATGCTTTGTTATAAAAAATTGTCTTGTTTATTTTTCACAAAATATTGTCGAAATAAATTCCCTTGAAGATTTTTATGGGACATTTATTCCACACTCCTGCAACATGATGTCAGTATGCAAAACACTACGTATTTGACAAAAAAACATCATAATGCATTGAAAATTCAACATGATGCCTGCAACAATAAGTGGTACATGAGTGATTGATTTCACATAAAAGGGTTTGCTCATTTCAAAGAATATTTAGGTAATATTAATTTGTGGATTTTCATTTTTAAACTTAGAGAACAATTCTGTTTGACTCATATCTAACAAATGTTTTGCACATAATTCACGATTACGAGAACCTATTCTTCTTTTTACTGTATCTATTCTTTTCGGTGACACCATTGTGTTCTCATTCCAAAATTTTCCAATTAATTATTTGAGAATATAATATGTATTCTTGTTTTTTCGTGGAAGTCTGCTAGAGAAAGCCCAATAGGTAGTGTTATTGACTAACTCAAGATGTTTACGTCTCTCTATTACTTTCATAGTATTTTCTTGTTTAGCTTCAAAGCACTGCTTGTTTTTCTAATCAAGCGTTTATTAACTGTTTTATCACTTACTATACAATTAGTTAGTGCATGTTGTGTAGTATTACTATCATTGGTGCATCTTTTACCACCTACAATTTGGTATGCTTTATGTATGTTTTCAACAATTGACTCATTTTGATCAACAACATTAAATGTTCTTAACCCCAGGGTCTTCATTATAGGTCTTATCTTAATTAATTTCATCAATAAAACAAATAATTGACATCTTTGTGTGTCATTTAAATTCTCAAAGTAATTATCCCAAATTCCACTATCTTTTCTTCTCGCATTTCTTTCAGACATTTTGTTAGGCATTAGTTTTATAATGTTTTCATCAATTTAAATTAAGTGAATTGGTTTTCTTCGTGAAATGGAAGGAGGTATTCTTAGAGGTGAAGATTCGTTTACAAGGTCACTTTCTTCATTCAGTTTTTTCATACAAATTTTAGGGTTAACATTTGGATTCTCAAATAAGGGTTCAACAATTGGATTCATATCATTTTCTTCATCCATACCAACATTATCATTCAATTCAAAATCATTATCAATTGCAAAATCATTATTCTCTACATTTTCATTATGTATTTCATCTTAATTTTCTAATACATTAGCTACATTTGATATAGTGGATGTACCTAGCCCTGCTCGAAGTTTTTTCATTCTCTTCAATTTCTTTATCCTCTTCTCTTCCAATTGCTCTGGTGTCTTATTCTTGATTTTCCTCTTATCCTTAGCTCGGTGTTTATCACCCATGATTAGAAAAAATTAACTAGTGGGGTAGGGGACAAAATGAAATACTATAAAATCATACAAGAATGTAGAGAATATTGCAGAAAAAATAGAATGTTTGCAGAATTCCCATAAAAGAGATGAAAGGGACATTGGGGGCCCACAATATATAAAACAAAGAAAAATGCGCACGCGTTACATAACACGTACACGTTTTATGTTTTATCTTTTCCTAATCCACACCTCAAGGCTTGGGATCTAGTTTGGATCTCCAAGCCTGAGGCATGGACCTACACAAACACAACAAACAACGAATTTTTACAAGAAAATGTAAAAAATGGCACTCCCTCTATGATAAATCAAAATAAAACAATCGATCTATTTTTAAAAAATTATACCACGACATAGAGCAGAGTCTCTTCTTTCTAAAAATATAATTTTTCAAATTTTCTGACTAATATAAGGTTTCCATATTATTTATTTTCTAACTATACATTTTTATAGCTATTTTTTAAAGTGTAAATATGTCTATCTTTCATGTTGTATCTTTTTTTTGGGTGATCGAAATTTTAAAAAAAAATTATACTAGCCCAAACTAGGCATAATTCTATACATGTTCAAAAAACAAAAATCTAATTTTAGATATTTTTTGAGGTAGTTAGGGGGGGCACGGTCGGAGCTCCATTATTTTTTAAAACATAAATTTTTTTACTAGAAAAATCATAAATAAAAAATATTCTTTAAAAAAATCTAAAAAAACTGGAGCCCAAACTAGATGCTCCTAGCTATCTTTCTACCAAAGAGTTTTCAAAAATACTAAATAGTGCTCAAAAAATGATACAAAATTCACTCTATTTTATTTTTTTAACAAAAACAGGGGCATCTGTTGGTATTTTAGTTGTTTGACCCACTTAAACTTATTCATTTTCAATAAACTTTAGTAGCTTAGAAACTAGATTCAAAATGCTATAATTCATATTTCTACAATATTTTCCAATTTTGAGTGTAACTATTTTGAAAAACTCGTACAAGTTGAAGTTTTTTTTCAGAAAAATACGTCCACTTAAGACCCCCTTTTGGCCCCCAACTTGGTGCACTTACTCCTCTAACAATAATTCTAGTTTTATGTTTGCTAATACTACCATCACCATTATATTTTACTTTGTTTATCCACTTAGACCTTATAATACTTCACGGCTCAGGTTCATACAAGGTAATTAATATATGGTACATATGATGGCTTCTGGTCATTTTCCTAAGGTTAATAGGATTTGAGTTTTCTAACATAGATTGAGCCTAATTTAATTTCTTATCTAAAAAGATAAGAGTTTTAGAAACATCTATAGCATCAAAACATCATCATGACCATTTACTAAATCAGAATCAAAACCATCATTTAGAAACATTTAATGAAGCAACTTCAAGAGAAAAAGACAACACATGCAAACCTCTCACTAGATTATATCTCTACATTTCATATAAACTTCGATAATTAACATGTCCTTACCTTTCTTGCCATAGTTTTGAATTATTCAAATTTTGAGATATAAAACAAGATGCAAAAGAGCAATCATAAAAAATATATAGATTATTTCTTTGAATTCCTTCAGCTATTATACTCTCATTAATATCCTTGATATACCAAGTATCCTTCATGAATGGATTCTAGTTGTGTTCATACCTCTTTCGGATGTTTGATATTACCAATGTGTAGAAGGTACTCATCGTTCACATTGCATAGAAAGAGCATCTTACATTCATTGCAAGAATGTATTCATGTTATCTATAGTTGTTTGACGACTGGGGGGAGCAACCTCAAATCCAGAAATAATCGTCTAGAGTTTCCTCGCCATAAATTCTATTTTGACCCAAATGTTGTAGTTGGTTTCATTCAAGATCTGGGTTTTGTCAAGACAAAAATAGTTGGAGGTCATTATTTTCTTAAACATATAAAACACATCTCATTATAATATACAATGTACCACAGTGTTAGATACATATTTATCAATAAAAACAACACTTTTAATAGAATCGGATCTAAAGAAACTATTTGATCATAACTAATTATGTCATTACAATGCATACTAATTAACTTCCCATGATCAAAATAATAACCCGCATTATGAAGGGCTCTGCGTTATACCCCAGATTTATATAAAAAATATTTCAGACCATATAGAAGTGAAGAAGAGACCCCTAAGAATGCATAACAACTTCAAATTTCTGAAAAAATTAATGTAGACAAAAATCCAGCCAACTTAAATTTGACATCTAAATGACCGTCATAATGGTTTTTTTTGTCTATCTTGACGGTCATTTGACTGTTAATTTTAACACAGTTAAAGTTTCGTGGAACATACGAGCTTAAATTTGACATCTAAATGACCGTCATATTGTCTTATGTTTGGTCTACCATGACGGTCATTTGACCGTCAAATTTAATGAATCCAAAAGTTGTGTATTTTCAAAATGTGAAATTACATAATTTCTTCTTCTGTATAATATTAGGAAGGTTATATTTTAATACATTAAAATAACTTATTATAATTTATAACGTAAAAATATATACAATTTTTTATTAAAAAAATGTATATAATTTATAGAATGAAAATAAAAAATAACATATAGTTCATAAAAATTATAAACTATAGTATATTGTTTTTATATTAAAAACACATAACCCTTATTAAAGGGGTTTAAAGGACATAGACCAGGTTAAAATAATTTGACCAGGTGCAAGTAGATTTATGAGAGTATAGATTAACCTGCATATTTTACAGAGGGGACCAGTAATTTCACTCGACCAATGAAATAAATTGAAATCTTTTTTTCATGAACCTTGTCTCCTTGCTTCATTTACTCTTAATTTTACCCTGTACACATTTAAAAGTATGAAAATATTGTAAAATATGTTGTATAATTCCTGCAAAATAAAAACGTTAAAACTTTTATGTGGCTATAACTACCAATATTTTAATAAATATTTACCACACTTCACGTGGGCCACCAATAAACTAGCCATTTTTTAATTCTCCATATATATTTGAGAGTTCCACATTTATACCTGAGATATTAATATATTATCTCATTTTATTCTCCACTCCCACTCTTATATTAAAGAAAAACATTTAAATGAGTTTATGTATATAGTTTTTATAAACTATAAGATCTAAATGAATGGGTTCGCCCCCTTACATGGATAATATAAATGGTTAGGGACACATATTAGGTTTTATTTAATAAGTATTAAAATTTAAAAAGTAATATATTCATGGCCAAGAAATAAACACTGGCCCCCTTACAAAAAAAGCAAGCACTTTAGTTTTTTTTTAAACATATATAAACTAAATCTAATAAAATTTGTATTTTAAGTGGTTTAAAATAACCATATATATAATATGATTCAAACTTAGGTTTGTGTCTGTTTTCTTTTTAAACTATATATGTCTAGATTTATAAGTTAAGTTTTACGCTTAGAATATGGTCTACTGACTCTTCCCTTAATCTCATATAATCTTAATATGGTTTAAGGTTTTTAATATATAGTTTTTTTTTTCAAAAACTAAATAAATTTTAATATGATGTTTATATAAATTATTATATAAACCTTATTCTATATTATGTACTTTATTTAAAAATAATAATATAGTTTTTAAAATTATATAGGACATAGTTATAGATTAACTATAAACTATAGTTTTTCAAATCAAATCCTTTTAAAGGGGACTAAAGAACACGAGTATGAATTTACCTTCTGAAATATTTAACCTGCAAACATTTGAAATTATAGAAAATATGAAAATTATTTCATATAGTAATAAAATCATTTTTTTTTCTGTATGTGACTTTCACACAGGTAAATATTTGAAGCCCCTTTCACCTGTGCACACATCAATCTTCAAACAAACATTAATTCCATTTAATTTACAAAATGTAAATGAAATTAAGAATCATGTTATATTACATCTTCCCCCCAAAAAATTAGGGATTTAAAATTGAAAAACCCTGAAATTTTTACCGAGAGTTTAATTGTGCAAATGTAATGCCAAAATAAATTGGGAAAAAAAAAGGAGACCGAATACTTTTAAATACCCTTTCGGGTTGGTTGAAAAAATCCATACAAATTAAATAAATAAAATACAAAACATTTGATCTTAATTTATTTAATTTACCTCGCTCTGTTACCATGTTAGAATTTGAGGATTTTAATAAATACAGATTTAATCAACTTACATATTACATAATGTTACAATAAATATTTAAATAAAGATTACATCATAACATAAGTAAATAAAAAATACTAACAGGAAATAAATAACACAGGTGACACAATATTTATAGTGGAAAACCCCAATAGGGTAAAAATAATTTTGAAAATAACCTTTTACTTCAGAGAACTTATTTTTACATCCTGTAAGATCACCTCCTTTGAAACCCTATTTACCAAAGGTAAAATTAAATTACTTGATTTTCACACCTTTAATATATTTCCCGAATATATCAAATGAGGACCTAAAGTCCTTTTTATATAAGTTGATTAGGTATGTCTCCCGACCCACATTTTCAACCTTAAATGGTTGACACATACACTTAGGTTTATAATATTTAATATTAGAAATATAATCATTTCATGATATTAAATATTTAACCTAAAGTATATACCTAGGTTAGCATATTTAATAATAGAAATAGAAATATTTCATATTATTAAATATTAACCTATATATTAGTGATGGACCCATATATACATTAAGGGTTGGCCATACCACTTAATCATTATGTTCCAATAGTATTTGTAGGAAAAAATATGGTTTCAAACCCTTCTTGACGCGTGACAAAAGGTTTACTGTCGCATGTCAAGAAAGTATGCTTGACGCGTGACAGAAAGTCTTATGTTTCGCGCCACCAAGAACCCTTCCTGATGCGCGATAGCAAGCCTTCTATCGTACGATAAGCATACATTCTTAACGTGCAATAGAAAGCTTTTTTTTCACGCGTCAGGAAGGGTTCTTCACATATGACAGAAGGCTTGTTTTTACGTGTCAAGAAAGTATGTTTGACGTGCGACAACAAGCGTTCTGTCGCACATCAAGAAAGTATGCTTGACACGTGACAACAAGCCTTCAGTCGCATGTCAATAAAGTATGCTTGACGCGTGACAGCAAGCCTTCTGTTGCACATCAAGAACCCTTCCTGATGTGCGACATAACGCCTTCTGTCGCGCGGCAAGCATGCTTGTTAATGCGCGGCAATAAGCCTCCTGTCACATGTTAGACATGCTTGTTAATGTGCTTCAGAAGGCTTGTTGTCACACGTCAGTGCCTGCAGGTGAAAATTCTAGTTCTTAAAAAAATGAAAAATTTTCCTTTACACGAAATTGGATCCACCTAGATTTTCCAGGGATTTTTCACCTCCATTTTACCACCTGATTCTTAAAATGAACCTTGATGAGCACGTATATTTTCGTCATACTTATATAAAGCACATCAAAATCAGAGTTGAAAGCATATGTTCTATTGAATAATAGTAAGCTACATGTATGCAGATTCGAGTAAATTGTAGCCATTTGAATACTTTGATCCAGAATATGATCAAGTTTTAAATAAAAGAAATATTGATTCTGATTTCATATTCCCAAGTGTATATAATTATAAGAGCTTCAGAGGCCCAATATAGTTTACAAAGATGCAAGTCTCTTTGAATACAAATACGGGTAGCTTTGCATTTAAGCACCTTTTTGTTAAATCATCAGGGAAATATGTAAATTCCAGTAACACACAAAGAAGAGGTTAGAAATAAAAATAATGGGTTAGTTGGAGTACAAGCTATCAAGAAAAAAACCGCATCACTTTGAGTAAAAATATGAAATTCAAAGCAGCTCAGTCCCAATCTTCGTGCTATGATTCTTGCTGGTGTTTCAGTTCCCCTTCAAGCCATTTTTCCTAGAATGGCAGCCCCATTGCCTTGGGGCCATCATGTTGGGCCTCTTGCTCTTCCTTAGCCTTTGCATGAGTTACCCAGAGGTAATCGAAAAAAAATTTCCCAAGTTCAGAGGTGATGGAAAGATACATCCTGATGAACATATCGCGGCCTTCATAGTTGCATGTGGAGTTCTGGGAGTTGAACACGAAGATGTCTCAGTAAGGATTTTTTTTGAGACCTTACAAGATAATGCAGCAGATTGGTTCTATCACCTTCTGGTTGGGGCTATCACCAGCTGGAACACAAAGAGAATGATGTTTGAGAATCATTTTAAACCGACAGAAGATGTGCATGCTTTGCTGGCCCAAATTTCTCAAATAAAGAAGGAATCACAAGAACCCATGAGAGAATTTGTGGCTCGATTCAACAAGTTGATTAACAAAATCCCACCAGACACTTAACCTGTAGATCAAATCCAAAAATGCTTCTTCCTGAACGCACAATTACCTGAAGTTAGTTATGCATTGAGAAGAGCTAATCTTGCAACATTGGCCGAGGATCAAACTCTTGCTGCTAGTGTCGAAGATGGTTTAATCATGTCTGGGAAGTTGAGAAGAGATCCTTCTAAATCTAGGTCTTCTTCTTCCTCCTCTTCCACTCCTGGGCCTAATACTGATCCATTAGTACAAAAACTTGCAAATGACCTCATCGCATTAAGAAACAATTGGCTCAGCACGCCCCCTATGTAGATGTTCAAGGGAGGAATTTTTCAGCCCAGAAATCATTTTCCTGCTTCTCAGACAAGGCTAGCACTTGAAGGACCACCTATTAAGGTCCCTGTTAACACAACCTATGAAGTTGAAAATCCGGACGATGAAGAGGTTAGTGAAGATTGTGAAGAACTTGTTAAAGAGGCCGATGAAGAAAACAGAAGAACTTGAGGGATCTCGAGTTAATTTCTTCACTACTGAAGGTGTTGATGAAGAAGAAGAGTATGATGAAGTAGTAGCGGACATGAATAGCGAATCATACGCTGTCATGACTCGAGAGCAGACAAAAAAAAGGGAGAAAGTGATGCAGCCTGCCAAAAGATCCAAGGAGCATCCGACGAATATCCCTGTGATTGCAAAAAGAGGATCTCCTATCCCCATTACGTCCACACTAAAGGTGAGTCCTGCCAATTCTGCTACTAAAGTTTTTTCTTCTTCAACTCCTAAAACCGATAAGCCTAAGGTCCCAAGTGATGATAGCTCGTCCACCTCTGGGTCTTTCGATATCATTGATCACCTGAAAAAGACCAAGGTTCAAATCTCAGAGGCTGAGTATTATCAAACTCATCCCAAGGCTTTTGCTAAAATAGTTCGCTTTTGTCAATTCCCATTCCAAAATTACCTCTAAAGGCCTTTTACCCACTCCATCCTCCGCACCACAACCCAATTTGGTAGCTGCCATCACCTCACTCAATGACAAGATCAAACCATTCTATGTGACCCTCCTTATAGCAGGACATAAAACTCAACAACTGTGTCATAGACTCAGGGGCATTGGACAATGTAATCCCTGACAAAGTAGCCCATGCCTTAGGCCTAACTCTCACATGCACTTATGGGTCTTGTTATTCTATGGAAAGTAAGGAAGTGCCCCCTAGTTGGAAGAATTAAAGATGCACAAGTAGCTTTTGCTACTTTGCCTGAGAAGAAGGTTTTGGCTACTATCCTAGTAGCTCAGACATTCCCCCTTCATATGGAATGCTGCTAAGTAGGAACTTCTGTAAGGATGTGGGAGGAGAAATTCAAATGGATTGGTCACATGCCCTCATACCAGTTAATGGACAAATGAAGAAGTTGTTGCCCGAGAAGCCAATCTGAGTATATTGTACAAAAAACAAATGATCCCAAAGCACAAATACTTTATAAGGATATGGGGGCATGACAACTATATGATTATGTCTCCAGAGGAGATCCAACTCCCCAAAAAAATCACTTAAGGATCCTAATGGTGTTTGGATATTATAGTTTGATGGAAGTTGTTCCTCAGCTGGTTCTAGAGCTAGTGTAGTATTGGTGTCTCCTGAGGGAAAGGTTTGTCCTTTCTCATTCAAACTACAATTTGAAAATACTAACAATACAACAGAGTATGAAGCTCTCATTCTTGGGCTTAATGTGGCGAAATAAAATGGTCTGAAGAATCTTCTAGCTCGCGGAGACGCGGAGCTGGTTGTCAAGCAAGTTAGGCACCTTTTTTAAGGTAAAGAATAGAAGATTGAAACATTGCAGGAATCAGGTTTGGGACTCTATCAAATTTCTTGACGCTTTCTACATTGAAGTAGTGCCTAAGAAAAATAACACTAGGGCTGACTCACTAGTAGTCTCAGGGTCGTTGCTGATACCTCATCCTGACTTCTCTCAAGATAGGTTTACCATTGAGATGATCCATAGGCCCATTGTACCTGATAATGCAAGTAACTGGCAAGTTTTCAATGACGATCAACATTTTCTTTCCTTCCTAGAACTCAGGGATAGCTTTGAAAATTTGCTCTTTGAAGGAAGTGAAAATTTTCCTCGTGAAAGTGTGCCTTCCCAGAAAGAGGATGTCAAGGAAGAAGAGATAGATCAAGATGGGTGTATCAAACTCAAAGGGAACAAGATTCCAAAGGGACTGGCGAGTTTAGAAGAATTGTTTTATAAACATGATAGGTATGTGAAGTCTAAAGCTTTTACTAGAACACAACAATCTGCCAAGCATGACAAAACTAATATTGGGAGTTCTATTGACCCTAAACTCGTGAACATTGGAAAATGTTGTACGCTAGAAGAAAAGAAGAAAGTAATTAATCTTATAAGGAAGTATAAAGATGTTCTTGCTTATTCCTATGAGGATCTAAAAGCTTTTCAACCAAAGGAGATGTAGCATTTCATCCCTCTCAAACCTGGGATTAAGCCTTTTAGGCAGAAACAAAGGCAATATAATCCTAAGAGAGCTGACACTATTTTTCATGAAATACAAAATTTATTAAAAGCCAAAATCATTTTTCTTATCCACCATTTATCATGAATTTCCAACATTGTGCATGTTAGAAAGAAAAATGGTGAGATTCGTATCTGTGCTGACTTCAGAAATCTGAATCAAGCCTCTTTGAAGGACAAATATCCTTTGCCCATGATGGATCAAGTCCTACAAGATGTAATGGGGTCTGAAATGTTGTGTTAGCTTGATGGCTTCTCAGGATATAATCAGGTAGAATTTAATACCATAGATCAACACAAGATGACCTTCACTACCCCTTGGGATACCTTTACCTACAAGAGGATGCCTTTGGGCTCATTAATGTTGGTGCCACTTTCCAGAGAGCTATGGACTTGGCTTTTGGAAGTTTAAAAGGGAAATGTATTGTTGTATACCTTGATGACTTGACTGTATTTTCCAAAGCAAGGGCAGATCATTTTCAGCATTTGGAAACAATTTTTTTTGAAATGTAGAGAACATGGGATCTCTTCGAATCCTAAGAAATTTGTCTTTTGTGTCACTGAGGGAAAATTGTTAGGGCATGTTGTCTCTAAATATGGTATAAAAATTGATCCTGAGCGAGTTTAAGCTATTCAAAAGATTCCCCTTCCAATCAACAAGAAGGGAGTGCATTCTTTCTTCGATAAGATTAAATTTTTGAGAAGATTCATCCCTGATTTTGTAGAACTAACTTTGAATATCTCTCAAATGATGAAGGGGAAACAAACGTTTGGTTGGTCTTCTGAGGGGAAAGAAGCCTTTGAGGGTATCAAAAAGGATATTGTTAAAACTCCCATCTTAGCATGTCTAGATTTCAGCAAAGATTTTATTATCTATTGTTATGCCACAGATAACACACTGGCTGTTGTTTTGACTCAGAAAGATTCTAATGATCATGAACTCCCAATTGCATTTATGAGCTACATTCTTAAAAATCATGAGTTAAAATACACAATGATGGAGAAACATGCTTTCGCAGTGGTTAAAGCCGTCAAGCAGTTTCGTTTTTACATTCTTAACTCTCACTCCACAGTACTTGTACCTGACACAACTATCAAGTCCATTCTCACACAGTAAGATTTTGGATCCAAGAGAGGAAACTAGGTGGCCAACGTTCAAGAATATGATATTGACATCAGACCAACCAAACTAGTCTATGGAAAAGGTTTGTGTGAACTCATCGCTGAGGGAGCCGAACATGAGTTACCTAAGTATAAAGTTGATCTTCCTACCATTTTGTTTCTCAGCTCAATTGATGAATGGTATGCTGATATCGCACACTTTCTCACATATGGAGAATGTCCCTCTCATTTGACTGCCAAAGAGAGGAGAGCTATTAATTTAAGATCAACCCAATATTTTTTGTGGGAGAATGCCTTGTTCAAGTGTGGGTTGGATGGAAGATTTCTAAAATGTGTGGATAAAGAGCAACAGAGCAAGTTACTTTCAGCTTTCCCTGATCAGGCGTGTGGAGGGCATTACTAGTCAACTGTCACTGCTCATAAGATTCTTCGTGTAGGATATTATTGGCCTACCTTGTTCAAAGATGCATCAAAATGGATTGATAAATGCGAAGCTTGTCAGACCTTCGTGGGTTGACCCAAGTTGGCTTCTTTGCCCTTTAAACCAGTTGTGATTGAAGAGCCTTTTCAACAATGGGGTTTAGATTTCATTGGAACACTTAATCCATCTTCTAGTGCTGGTCATACCCATGTATTAACTACCACATAATATATTACTAAGTGGGTAGAAGCCATTCCAGTAAAGAGTACTACTTCTGAAGTAGTATGCAACTTTATCAAAGAAAACATCTTGGTGAGGTTTGGTGTGCCGAACAAGATTGTGATGGATAATGATTCAAATTTTTCTTCAACTAATATGATGGATTTTTTTTTATTGATATGGCATCTCCCAGGCTCACTCCTCGGATTATTATCCTCAGGGGAATGGACAAGCAGAATTGACAAACAAAAATCTGGTAGCCATAATAAGGAAATTAGTTAATGAACCTTAGAGGAACTGGCACAAAAAACTCTATGATGCTCTTTGGGCAGATAGGATCACACCTAAAAGAGCTATTGGAATGTCTCCTTTTCAGATAGTATATGGAGTGGAAGCTCAATTGCCAGTAATAGTGGAACTACCAGCCTTGCATTTAATGAAGGCCATTGAAGACACTGATTTCAATGATTCTTTGGATAAAAGGATCATGTACCTTTATAAATTGAATGAGGACAGGTTGAAGGTTGCTACTAGAATATCTGCTCACCAACAAAAGGTAAAGGCCTTGTTTGACAAAAAGGCCAGGTCCAGGGATTTCAAATTTGGAGACATTGTTTTCATGTGTGATAAAAGACATGAACCTCATGGAAGCCATGACAAGTTTGATTCTCTTTGGCTTGGACCTTTCAAGATTAGACACTTTGCTTGTGAGAATTCTTTCTACCTTGATTATATGGATGGTTCTTATCTCCCACTTCCTTATAGTGGGCAATACCTGAAATTGTTTAAGTCCTAAGTAATTAGTAAGTCCTCTGTATATTATGTATAGTGTGTGTGTTTCCCCTTCCTTTTTCTTGTTTTGGTGTTTTCTTCATTTGGGGTGTTTTTTTCTATGTTGTCTTCGTAGGAGTCTCATGTGGTTAGAAATAATAAGTTCATTGTGTATGTCCATTTTTAAGGGCCCAAGATTTTATTCTAGGTATTTTGTATAAAACCTTATTCTCAGTTTCTTGACTCAAGTCTATTACTTGGGTTTTTTTGGTATTGTAAAGGAAAGTTAAGTCAATAACTATTTAAAAAATTCAGTTATTAGGGGTGTGAATTTGATTAGAAAGAGTCTTGAAGGAAGAAGAAGAAATGAATTCAAGGAGAGAAATATTTCTTGTAAAACATAAGGGAAAAGTCTTGAGAAAAAAGACTTAAGAATTGGATACTTTGAAGAGTTCTCATTATGAAGATAAGGCTCATGTTCTATGAGTTCTCTTGATTGTTTTCTTGCTTGTATAATGTGTATGATAAAGGAGGAGATATTTTTAAGGAAATGAGAGCTTGATTTGAATAATTTGAACATTAAAAACCTTGCAAATTATATGTACAAGACTGTGTAGGAAAGTTTATTAAGTCTTCCAAACTATAAGTACTTATTTTTGCGAGCTTATAATGAAGTATCATGTTTTGATTTCTTTCCTGTAATCGAGAAAAGACTACACATACCTCCATATAAAATTTGGTGGCTTGAAACTGTGTAAAACATTTTAAAATCCTTTTTCTCTCCTACCGGGTTTGTGTAAAACCCTAATTAGGGTTTAAGGGAAAATCTTGTTTAAAGGACTTCTACAGTGACTTAACGTCTAAAACTTGCAAGAAATGTTCTTAGCACCCTCCTTGTATGAATTTTCAGATTTCTAATTTGTGTTAAGTCTTCATAACTCTAACATTCATGTCGTTTTTCAATCTAGATGAAACGGTCCTTTCAGAGGGCTAATTGATAAGAACAATTTAGAGAAATCAGGGGCTGAAAAGAGATATGGGTTCTAGACATTTTGACAGAGCACAAATGGACAAAAGTGTACTTATAAGTGTTATTACTTTTCCAGGGTTCTTTATATTTTTTTTCTAGGATATAGGATTTGTGTGTTAGAAGGGCTATAAGAAGGACATGGCAGGTGAGTTAAGAAGTAATAGAAAATTTATTTTTCTTAAATTATCACCACATTCAAAGGAGTTAGTGCATGTAGGAGTCATGGGAAATCAACAAAAAAGATGGTTCAATCCTATCATAAGTTTGAGAAGTAAAACTCATGAGCAAGAAGCTATTTATGGTTCAAGAAGACCATTCTAGATAAGAAGAAGAGTAAGTGAAGTCAAATGTATTCAACTTGAGTTTAAAGTTTGATGATTCATTGCTAAGAAGGAAAGTATTTTTCCATCACTAGTTGAGGAGTAGTTAAGATTAAAACATCCTTTTGGAGTCATTAATAAAGTGTTGATATACAAGTATTCATCTAACTTAGAGGAATTTTTCAAGTATTTTACTAACCAAAGAGGTTAAATGTGTAATCAAGCCTCCACCTCTTCATCACATTTTTTTTTATCAAGTATGTATTATCTAAACATTTAGTGTGGCATAGAACTCAGTTAACCAATATTCAAGGTTATAGAGAGGATTAACAACAAGTATCTGGGGTATATCAAACATGCAAGGATCATCTTATATGCAGCAGTGTATATGTTGTGTTTATTATTGGATTCCCCAAGGGTTCCATGTGGAAGTGAAAATGTAAAAGTAATTTCTTATGGTATTTATATAAATATTTACCTGTATCAATAGTCGTGTGATCCAAGATGTTTTTGGAGAACCTCCTCATGAAATATTTTGAATCTTAGATGCAAGTAAGTGGAGACACAGTGAGGGTTAGAAACAATGTTTTAGTTTCTCCATCAATAAACAACCTGAGTGTCTTGGGTTCCATGAAGATTGGTTTCAAAATGAATTAAACAATCTAGAAGGCCATCATTTATGTATTCCTAAAGATATTCTATAGTTGTTGGTGATAGCAGGAGATAGAAATAGATTTATTCAATGTATTCTACCATGTGAATACAAAAGAGCAAAGCCAAATATAAAGGTTGTGGGAGGAAGGTGACAATTATAACTATCTGGATCAACAAATACATAACAACAATGTATTAAACTAATGCTAACATTCCCCCCTTAATACATTGCTCTTACAAATGCACCCCCTAAACAAATCAAACTTCACTTTGTCGAGAGGTTTGGTGAGAATATCTGTAACCTGACAATCAGTAGGGCAGTACTGGAGCTGAATTTGGTGGTTCAAGACCTGTTCACGAATGTAGTGACATTCAACCTCAATATGCTTTGTTCGTTCATGAAAAACATGATTATTCACAAGCTTCAACACACCTTGATTGTCACAGTGAATGATGGGAGGTTTCTCTTCAGGAATCTCTATATTTGCAAGAATGCGACGTAACCAAATCACTTCGCACATAGCTCCTCGTGTGGTGTGGTATTCAGCCTCAGTGGATGAGAGAGCAACAACAATTTTCTTCTTGCTAATCCATGAGATAGGTCTAGATCTGAGATGAAAAACATACCCTGAAGTGGATTTCCTATCATCAACGGATCCTGCATGGTCTGAGTTTGTATATCCCTGTAAGAAGAACTGAGTGTTCTTATGATACTCTAGACCAAAGTCAATTATACCTCAGACGTATCTCAACACATACTTTGTTGCTATCCAATGACATTTCTTTGGCTCCTGCATAAATCTGGCGAGATAGCTCACTGCAAAGTAAGGATCTTGCCTAGTTTAAGTCAAGTAAACGAGACTCCCCACAAGCTACCTGTAGTGAGTGCCATCTACTTGTGGTGAATCCTAGAATCTAGATAATTGCAAACCTTTTCCCATAGGTGTGGACATTGGTTTATAATCTGACATTCCATACTTTTCCAGGAGTTTCTTGGCATATTTCATTTGGGAGACAAAGATATGATTCTTCTTCTGCCATATCTCTAAGCCAAGACAATAGTGAAGTAACCCCAAATCGGTCATGTCGAAGGATTTCTTCATATCATTCTTTACATCATCCACAAGATTGTTAGAACTTCCTGTGATCACAAGATCATGTATGTACAAAACTAGAATAATAATCTTTGTTCCTACCTTCTTGATATACAAATTTGTATATGAGGGGCTACGAGTGAATCCATGCTGCAATAGGTGATCATCAATTTTTATATACCATGCCCTAGGTGCTTGTTTGAGTCCATAAAATGACTTTATCAGATGGCATACCTTGTGTGGTTGATGCTCATCTACAAACCCTTCAGGTTAGGCCATGTATACTTCTTCTTTGATATCACCGTTCAGAAAAGCACTCTTAACATCCATTTGCTGAAGTTTCCATCCATTTTGTGATGCCAATGCATAGACAACTCTGATGGTTTTGATCTTCGCTATGGGTGAAAAGGTCTCGTCATAGTCAATTCCTTCTTGCTGAGCATAACCCTTTGTAACAAATCGTGCTTTGTGTTTGTCGATTGAACAATCTGCCTTATATTTTGTTTTGAAAATCCATTTGCAGCCAATGGATTTATTACCTGGAGGTAGATCGACAAGTTCCCACGTACGATTCTGAAGTAGGGAATCATATTCAACATTCATAGCCCATTTCCACTATGGTTGGTCTAATGCCTCACGAACAATGTCAGGTTCGGTGCTATCAACAACTGAACTCATGAGTGTAAAATTTACCTCATGTCTGGCTTGACTTCATGTTCTGAATCCCGTAGAAGTACCTGGAAGTGAGTTCAGGTGTGCATCCCCAATAGTATTCTAGACCCATTTCAGACGTTCGTTCTGCTGCTGTTGATGTGAAGATGTGTTTTCTAGTGTGCCTAGATCAACAAATAATATTCCACTCGTCTCTTCTTCTCTCTGAGAAGAATCATCTTTCCCATCATCTGGATGTGTGAGAAATCTATGTGACGAGGTTAGTATTGGATCTCCATTGTGTGGCAGGGAGTCAAAGGATGACTCATCACACACCACATCTCGACTCTCGTAGATTTTCTTCATCTCAGGATCCATGAGATGATATGCCTTTGAGGTAGTACTATACCCCAAGAAAAGACATGGTAGTGTCTTTGGATCTATCTTCTTCCTTTTCTCATCTAGAACATGCATATATGCAGTACAACCAAAAACTCTCAAATGATAGATAGAAGGTTTACGACCAGTACATACCTCTTCTGGTGTCCTATTCTGCAAGATCTTCGTGGGTGCCCGGTTGAGTAGATACACTGCTGTCTGGACTGCTTCTACCCAAAACTGATCCTCCAACTTGGCGGTGGAGAGCATATAACGAGCCATCTCCATGACATTCCTGTTGCGTCGCTCGAAAATCCCATTCTATTGGGGCGTGTAGGGTGCAGTCAGATGTTGCTGAATGTTATGTTGCTTCAGGTATTCTAAGAACTTCTTAGATACAAATTTCCCCCCTCGATCTGAGTGGAGGAGAAGGAGAGGCTTCCCAGACTTCCTAGTGGCTTGCTGGTAAAAGGTTTGGAAATTGGCAAATGCCTCACTCTTCTTCCGGAGAAAATATACCCACATTTTTCGTGAGTAATCATCAATGATGAGCTGGAAGTATTCAAAACAGGGGTCCGCATAGATCGGTGTGTACAACCTGAAGATCCTCCATAGAATTATAAGAGCTCTATTTGAACAGACCTCTGTGTTGTTTGCTTACAAGACATCCTGAGCAAATAGGTAAGGAATGGAAGAGTGGAGCAAGCCCTCTTACAATTTCCTTGGCACTGAGCTGATGTAGAGCCCCGACAGAAAGATGACCATATAGAAAGTGCCATAGTGCAGTGGAATTCGCCATTGAATCAGAGAGAGCAATGTTAGATGAAGTGACTGCATCCAGTGAAAATAGACGACCCTTTATAAATGCTCGAGCAATAACTAAATCTCCCTGGGAAACGATGTAGGACTTGACCCCTTTTTGAACAAAGAATTCGACCCACATTCGATGATTAAGAAGCTGACTCATAGACAAGAGATTTGAGGTCAAACATGGAACATATAACACCTTCGTGAGTGTACATCTTCGTGTCCCAAGAGTAATGATGACATGACCAATCCCTGCCGCAATATACTCTTGATTATCTGCGATGGTGATCCGATCTCCAGTGGGCCGGTCACTCGGGGTATGGAACAACTTCTTATTGCCAGTCATGTGTTTGTTGGCACCTGAATCAATCAACTAGACACTTTCTGACGGCCGCAAAGTCTGCGAGACTAGGACAATGTCCGGATGAGTTGTGTATGAAACCTCTTCATCGGAGGAGGCATCCTGCTGAGCAGCAATATGACCCTTCTACCTCTGATTACGAGCACACCATTGGGATTTCTTGGAATATCCTTGGCCAGAAGTGCTCTCTTCACCAGAGTTCCCATGCTTGCGACCGTTGTAATAACAGTTCGCAGTCATGTGCGTATTCATGGAGCAAATGTGGCACCATCGATCCACCTTGTTGTTCTGCTGCTTCTGGGGTGGCTGTTATGGTGGCCACTGAGAAGGTTGTTGCTATGGATGTTGCTTTTGATTCTGGGGGGCTGACTGCCCTTTCCAAGGCTTGTTGTTATGCTTTTTCCTCATGATGAGAGCCTTGTCTTCGAAGGCTTCTTGAACATTCTGAATGGCTTCTTCCTACTAGCGAATAATAGTAAGGTTGTTAATATTTATTAATGATTTTAATTTTTTACTTTTATTTGTCTTTTTCAATTAAACGTCCTTGCCTTTTTATTGTTTGTTTTTTTATTAGCTTTTAGAACAGTTTGGGATGCCACTAAAATATGAAGAAGAAGCAAAAAACACTCCACTTTTTCCAAATTTAGATGTTTTCGTGTATTTCACAATATAAACAGATCTTGGTTCTTGAGGAATAAGACAATATCTTGCTCTAAATCTCTCATTTTGACAATCAATGAAAAAGACCCTAACCAAGGTTGTAATTTTTGGATTTACACTTGTTAATTACATTTTCCTAAAAAGTTCCGATGCCTTTTCAACATATCTTTTTTTTGCATATTTCTTAATCATTGTAATCCATGAGACTACATATTTCAGGGAATTTGTCGAATATTTCACATGCATAGGCTAGTAGCATGCGAACAAAGAGGAGGTGATTAGATTGGAAAAATGTTGGCATTATAAAGATTCAAAGCTCCATGAGGAATAGATCAGGTTAGACACCTATTGATTGCATTCAGTGAAACAATGTCAATGCTACGTGCAGATACACATGTCTTATATGAAATACGGGGATCCAAGAGGCCTTATTTCATTCATGCATTTAGACTATAGTTCATTTCCCTTGAGTATGCACCACATTTTACATACATATTTACCAGGGTTCTTGCAACAAAAAAAATTTAACTTCATCCATGATTTAATGGATGGAAAAACACTTTGCACTGGTGGGGAAGAATAACATAGGTCTGCTAGAAAGGGACAAAAGAAAACCACTTTCTATTGTGCCTTCCTTGATGTCTAACCTGTAAATACATAATTGTGGGTGACGCAAATCGATTCCTACCAAATAAGATCTAAATATACCCTACCACAAATTTGAATCCATAATTATAGCATATACACTTCAATACAGACACCAAAGTACAACAATACAAGCTGCAAAAATAGGGAAGAATTTACACCGACCTCCACCACCTATCTATCTATCATAGAGCAAACTTTATTATTGTAATTATTTTTTTAATGAATAGGATGTTATATTATAATAACGATTAAAATGATACAAGATAATTCACAAAAAATCAAACAATATGGAAGCACGCTCTAAAGCCACGAGTTCACACTAAGCAGAGCCTATGAGAAACAACTATACCAAAGCATTAAAAAGAACAGAAGCAAGGAAATTTGGCTGATCATGATTGTAATTATATTTTCTATGGGAAAATAATTTATTTTTTAGCCAAATAGGCATTCGACATGAAATTGATGCAATGGGCGTGGTTAATGATGAGAAATTTGATGTGTAGAATGAAGATAATTGAATATTGATGTATGAGAAGAATACATAGGAAAAATGTCTACTATAATAAAAGATGAGAAAACAATTGAATACTAACACAGCTCAATGATATTATGAAAACAATTGAATACTAACACACCTCCCACACACACACACACACACACACACACACACACACACACACACACACACACACATATTGTACAAACATACACATATGTATACATATACATACATTTAATAAAATCTGGACATATGAACTCTAAGAATCTAGACTTACAATATCACCATTTCTAGTTTTATAATTGTTGAAATTTGATTCCTAAATTGTTATTATTGGTTTTTAACTAGTGTGATAGTAGATAACAATATTGTTATTATTGGTTTTAAGTAGTGTGATTTTTATATTCCAGTATTTTTATTATTGGTTTTAAGTAACTAACGAGTTATGCACATAAGTTTTATAGTTCTTAATTTAAGAATTAGGGTAAGAGCATATAATTTAGTTGTTGTAATGAAATCATAAATCATAAATAATTCCATGGAAAACCAAAATGTGGAATACCAAACTAAACTAATATATAAAATTCATAAACTTAGCCTAATAACGGAATGATTAAGTCTTTTAATGAAATAACTTTATTGTGTGGAAGAAATTAAATTAATAATCATTTTTGTACCCTGATTGGCTTAGTAAAATTATTTTGCATCAAGTGGTTGATGGTTTAGAATAATGTTTTGCACCAAAAACATCATAATCAACATAAACATAGTCCATCTAAGCAAAGTAAAAGTTGAACACATGGGCTACAACCACCTATTACAATAATAAAGTCATAATAAATGAGTCTGTATTTAAAATGTGGTAGTAATAAGATTCATCTTCCTTAAACAAATTGATGTTTTCGAGAATCTAGAAAAGTATCCCTTATGTTACACTCAATCTTCTATTTAAATATCATATAATATTACAACTGTAAAGTATTATTGGAGCATGCTTTGGAATAAAATTTTCAAAAAATCCACATCTCGTGCCAATATGATGTCACATATTAATTTACAATTTTCAATAGTTTCACCAAGTTAACATTCATTACCGTGTTCAATTAGTTGAAGGTATGGTTTAATGGCCTCGTGTCCTTTTTCGGGTATATTAATAAAGCCACTTTTACAATTATTGTTTGGTTTCCATTCCAAAATGACACTATCCACATCAATATCTTCTTTAATATCATCCAAGATGGTTCATGTTTTATTTGGCCTTAAACAATCTTGATACGATGTTACACCTTCTCCTCTTCCTATAGGTTTCCAATATTAAACCCTCACCTTTTTAGCCACATTTTTGCCTTTTCGTTTAAGGAGAATATTCTTTTCTCTTCTCATCTGTATCTTTTCATTATCGTTTGTTGGTCATATAAGAAACATCTATCCCTTAACCACATCCTTCAATGAATTGAATTCTTGTTTAGATCTTCCACAAATAGGCCCAACATAAATATCATTATTACTTGGGATATACTGATTAGTGTATTCTTGTCTGTGAAAATGTGTGACTCCCATTATTTGGTCATATATTCCTTTTTCATATACAATTTGTGGCAAAAAAAAAGCATCTGGCATCCTATTACAATTTACAAATGGTTAATCCAAAGCACACAACATATTTTCCCAATATGTTATCTTTGGAAACCAATATTCTCTACCTTCACCTGCTGTTGTTTTTTTTTACAATGTTCAATATATGTTTTTATTCCCCTTTTATGATCTTCCATTTCTTTGAATTATTTAAATGTTTCCCTTTTGACAAGTTTTCTTCACTATTATCGTTTATTCAGCGTATTTGGACTGAACGAGACCATTAGAGATCCTTTATTATTTTTATACTCCATCACTGGTATGTTAGATCCATAACATGGAACCTTCACATCTTAGGTTTGTTGATACCCACTATCTTATGGTTTCCATCCAACAAAAACAACTCCGCAAAGTCCTTGAAGTTGTACACTTACTCAATAATGTAAGGAGTGAATGTAACTGATTATTGGCCCTTCTTCGCATGTTATGTAGGAGTCCATGATATATGGAAAAACCAATGTGTCTACTTTATGTAATGATGTTGCTAATCTTCCAAAAGTCCCATCTATATCTTCATAAGTGTGTCCCACTTGAATGAAGCTTAGATACACAATGTTGAATATATTTTTGTTGTTGACATTGTGTAGAAACTAAATCACACTCTTTGCGTACATTTCTAGGTCCTAGTCTCATACCACTATTCATATGATTACTAAGCGAGAAAAGTACTAATTGGCCACTGACTTTGGCCTCTTTGGCCTCATTGCTTGCTTTCTGATTTCCTTCTTGGCCTTACACACCCTACTGCCTAGTATAATGCTCGATACTCCAGGTTCTTTAATCATGGACATTAGCACCTAGCTAGGACACCAGTGCTAGGAGCCCCCATCCTTTATGGGTGCCCCCGACCTCTTTGTATCTTTCTCGTCTCTTCTGGGTCCTTTCTAGTTATTGGGCATCATTATTTCTATGGGTCGGCCTTTTAGTGATTAATTACGAAATTCAAACAAGGGAGTCATATAAATACAAACCTATGTGACAATAATAAAGGACCAAACACTACACATTATCTATTACCACCTAAGGTTGCATCCAAGAGCATTATAAGAGCATTCAAGCATCCATCTAGATCCACACAAGGGACAAGGTAACATCATTTCTACATACACACATAAGAGGGGAAGCTCATTTCTCCATGCACACATATATCTACATCTTTTAACATCTAGTTATCATTTTCTAGTCAAGTGTGTTTGGCACAAGAGCCACCTAGGGCATGATTCTAAAGACATGTGCGCAAAACTACATGGAGTCTGAAATGTATTGCATCACCCATATCGCCATTTCACTCATTTGGGTGACCACTGGGGTCAATCTGACTCCCCATTTGCATCTTTTTTTTTAGGATTTGATATGTTCTGGGGTTTTACACGTGCTTTCTCTTCTTGCAGATTTCAGGTGAATAATAATAAAGTATAGTGACATACAGGTGATTAAAGGTGACCTCCAGTGAAGATCTTTCGACCATCCAAAATTGAGTTTATGAGGTTCTAAGTAGTCACAGGCGCCCATAGGAGGTCTATAGCACTCCAGGGGCCCCTGACTCTGTCGAAGCGCCCCAGTCCAGGAAGATCCTACAATCGCACAATTTTCTAAGCTCAAATGCAAAACTTCCCTCCTATTCATTAGTTCATCAGCTCAACACAGTCCATGATTATCTGCAAACCAACTAAGTATTCTATCCCTTCATTTACAACTAGGGTTTCATATTTTTATAGCTTATTTTCTTGGGTTAAATTTGTACTCTAATTGTCTATATTTGGGTTGCTACATAGTTAAGATTTTAGCATTTATATTTTGTATATTTGCATAATTATTTAGTGAACCCATAGTTCAATCACTCTTGGGTCCTTATTTCATCACTTCTTGCTTTCATCATGGATATTTCTATCCATGATTTCTTACTAACCAATCCTTAGTGTCATGCTAAAGTCATTAATCTATTGGCTACTACTCATATTCCTTCTACTACTCATTCGGACATTGTTTATCAAACATTTGTATATGCATTTTCTCAACGTCTTACTTTTCCATCCACTTTAACTGAAAATATTTCTATTTATGACAATGATCCTCCTCTATATATGTGAGTTTGCGTCAATAACTTGGGTGTTAAGTGAGTCTTAGTTGATACCGGATCCAACCTCAATCTTATTCCTTTATCATTCATTGAGGCTATAGGCCTCTCCACAACTAATCTTAACCCAACATCTCTTTATGTTCGAGCATATGATTGTACTACATGTCCATGCATAGGCACTATTACGTTTCCCATCACGATTGGACCAAAAACAATTCGTGTAGTATTATTTGTCATTGACATACCTGTTTCAGATAATTGTTTACTTTGTAGGCCATGGCTTCACATAATGCAAGCAATGTCTTCTATAATTCTTCGATGTGTTAAATTTTTACATAAGGGATTTGAATATAAAATTACTATTGATAGCATCTCATTCCAATATTGTAGCATAGATCCTAACACTACATTACCTATTCTTATTTCTGCTATTGTGCATCTTGTTGTTGATCCACAATCTGAGCACTATCTAGAAAACTTGCCTCCACTCTAAGAAATTGTTTATACATTAGATGTTATTCCATCCGCTTCAATCTCGCCCCCTCCTTCCACTATTGCTATGGTATTTTATCAAGGGCATGTCCATACATTGGGCATCATACCACCTTCCTCCTCTTCTCACGAAAAACCTATGTCTACGCTTCCTCCTTTCACATGCACTCTCTTTATGAACAATGCTTATTGGCTGCACATTCCATTTGATCCTACTTGTTTCAAGAAACTATCGACACATATGATGGCTTGGTTCGGATTGGATTTACTCTAGATGATCGCACCCCTCCACTGCATGCTCCTCATTTATATCATGGGTATGTTCACATTACTATTGCTTATGGCCTTTGAGTATTTCATCTATCGACCTTTGTTATGCGCACTCCACGAATTTCAAAAACTTACTCTAGGACAATCTTGGCTTGACTATATTGGAGGCACTTTAGATCCAGATCATATTGAAATATCACTTCCCATGCCCTTAGGCCACATTTTTATCTAGACATTGATTCATTTCTCAACTATTCAAAAAATCTCACTCATTGGTACGCACATGGATGTCCACCAACACCTTTCATTGATGAAGAATACACAATGGGCATGTACAATCTACACCGCAATGGATCTTTATACTATTACCGTATACTATTACTTATCAATCATAGAGCAAACTCTATGATTGTACTTATTTTCTACGAGCAAATAATTGATATTTTTTGTGGAGGAGATAAGTATTCGATATGAAATTACACTCAAATATAAAAGTTACAGAATCAATTTTTCCTTTACATAAAAGTTTTATCATTTGACATTTGCACTTTCAAACCGTGGCAATAGAAGCCATATATATACAATTATCGAATTAGTTAGATTTTTTTTATGACATGTCCTTAAATTTATTCAGGTGTTACCAAATGTACCAAAAAAAGGAATCTTCTCATCAAAATTCAGAGGGTATTAGTATTAAAAAACTACCCTTATGGTTTGAGGTCCAACTTCAAAATGATGAGTATGGAAAAATAAGGGCCAAAATGTTATTTTCAAGTACAAGAAAAACACCTTTCAAAATGGTGTGGCCTCTAACTGCCCACAAACAAGTCTTAACATTGAAAAAAGAAAATATTGACATATATTGAACGATAACATCTTGCTTGCATATTTACCTCCAAAGTGCACTACCCCAAGATTATGTGCATCGAAACCCCCTTTTACTTTAATTGATCTATAACATTGACACATGCTCAATTTGTGACTTACTCAAACAAAGAAGATGATCACTTACATTCCCTCTAACAATCAACTAGCAACATAAAGTTCAATCACTAAAAACTTTGTTGAATTCTCTTTAACATGTGTGTTATATTATCATTGCTTATTTGATATTCCTTGGCCCCCACTTCACTTTTCCTCATTTCCCTTTGCTATTTAGAGGCTTTCCCCCTGACAAAATAATCTTCTGCAAACAAGGTTCAAAAGAAGGGGAAAATTAGTTACTTTCATTGCTCACTTTAATGTTTGATAGAAAAGACAAAAAAACATTCGCTACCTTGTAGTGATCAGTTACACCTCATAATTTGGCTTCGCAAGCATTCAATGTTGATGTTTATTTCCTACTTATGGGTTAAAGTTGGACTTAATGATGGAGCAATTGCTCAATTGGTTGCACACATCTACTATACAACCATATTTTGTGGTTATCAAAATTGATAAATAAATCTATCCTTCATAGGAAGCGAACAACCCCCAACACATTCCACTCCCCCACGATTCCACTACTCCCCTCAATAATGGTATCGACTCTAACATTCTACAATGTTTAAAGTATAAACTTGCATAAACCACATACATAAAGTGGAGGTACAACAAGACACATAACTAATTTTCTCTTTCCATTGATGCTCGATGATGGCTCTCAGTTTGTATTTCCAAATCATAGAAAAAAGAGAAGAATGATAGAATATGGGATGGGATCCCATCAATTTAATATTCCGGAGAATATTATCCACAACTCTTTCTTGAGATCCACGTGCTAATACATGCCGATCTACTATGCTAGCACTTGGAGCCCCATATAGAGATAGGGAGTAGAGTTCCTTCCCCCTTCTACGTCCGATTTGTTTGTGTATTCACCGATTGCAAGATGCCAATGTAATGTCATATCGTAAACTACACATTTCCATCTCTCTTTTACAAATTTGATCAGTCCTTCTGCTCTCTTATTTTCATGTTCAAATAATATTCCACAACTCCTTCCTCTTTCCTTCCCCTGTCGACGTCTCAATTACATTACCTTAATGCGATTGCTAGTATATTTACATCTAAATTTCAAATTTATATCATATCTTGCATCTGGTGTGTATGCAAGTAAAAATGTCATTTTTTCAATAATTATGAACATCAATTTGATAATTTTATCAAAATATTAAAATTCATAAAGGAACATTTAATATCCTATAAAATTATAAAATGCAACCCAAACCACTTAAAACTTTAGGATGGACGTCAAATCTCAAACTTGGACATGGACATAGGGATCCCGAGGAAATGAAATGAATAACTTGTATAAATAAAAAGGTAAGGAAGTGAAAAACTAGAATCTTAATTGAGAAGTTTTTATTGTAGAAATTAAAGAAGACTACTCTCTCAACTCAAGAGTGCATGATCAAACATAAATTCGAAGTATACGACAAAAAAAAAGTGGATGATCCTTGTACCCTTTACATTTTCATGCACTTAATTGCCTAATAGCGCATCATGCAATGGTTGTGTGGATGATCCACAATTGCTCAATAAATCCCCATAATCATCAATAACTGTGTTAATACCGACAACTATAATTATTCTTTCCACATCTCTGCAATGTAGTGTCCTCTTGCTTAGATATACTCATCCCTCTGTAACATTGGTACCTTTTGAGAGAAAATATACATGATCATCCTCTACAAACGTAAGAGACATTGGCATTATGATAACACAAAAAATAAACATGGGGTGAAAGCAAATCCGTAAAATCATATCAGATAAATAAGTTTAAAATTGTTACGACATTTTAAAAACGAGTGGGACTCAGAAGTCAAAATTTAACGCAATAACCTAATGCTATTTTTAGCTTAATTTTATCTAGTTAGATGCCACTATGAAATCAATCACTTCATTATGTAATGGAACATTCAATAGAGAATATGTTAAGTATATATTTGTATAAACGAATGTATACGCATGCATATATACTTAAATATGCTAATTGCGGCTAACACTAAAAAGAAGTAAACACATAAACACACTAAATAAAATAATTAATTAATCCCATATCAAAATCAAGTGGCTACAACAACATATTTGCATATGTGTATGTGTTATGTGGTAATTGCGACTAACATAAAAAGGGAATAAACACAAATACTCCAGCACCAATACACTTAACTAGACTCGTACCGTAATTAGGGATCTACAACATATGTATGTAAAATCTCAAGGAATAAAATAATTGTAGCTGGCACCAAAAGTAGGTAAACATAATCAAACTTACATTTTGCAGTTCTATTATTGTGCAGGCTACCATCTGCTCTGTACTTATCTCTTCTTAACCATCGTCTAGAGTTTGGTTGCAGTTGAAGTGGAGAGCGTAGACCGAATAATTAATAGCAAATTTGTCATTCAAACTGACGTTTGTGGAACAGTTGCTGTGTGTGGTTGAGGTTAGTATTTATTCACCAGCATTTCAATTTTCTACCATTCAAATATAAGACTATTATTACCCACATGGCCACTCAGCATAACTATTTCTGCTTTTGTCGCCTTTGTCGATTTTTTTTAAAGAAGCCGTATACTATTACCTATCAATCATAGAGCAAACTCTATGATTGTACTTATTTTCTACGAGCAAATAATTGATATTTTTTGTGGAGGAGATAAGTATTCGATATGAAATTACACTCAAATATAAAAGTTCAGAATCAATTTTTCCTTTACATAAAAGTTTTATCATTTGACATTTGCACTTTCAAACCGTGGCAATAGAAGCCATATATATACAATTATCGAATTAGTTAGATTTTTTTTATGACATGTCCTTAAATTTATTCAGGTGTTACGAAATGTACCAAAAAAAGGAATCTTGTCATCAAAATTCAGAGGGTATTAGTATTAAAAAACTACCCTTATGGTTTGAGGTCCGACTTCAAAATGATAAGTATGGAAAAATAAGGGCCAAAATGTTATTCGCGTTCTTTACAGTTGGGTTGGGGCTAGGGAGCTCTGACACATGTCAGAAAGACTGACGGACGAGATGCAACGGGACAGGACGTTGAATACGGATAAATCTGTGCCATCCATAATTTCATCCATTTTGTTCAATTATATTATTGAAACACTGGAATAAGGGTACATGTACAATCGTGGGATCTCTGACAACAATGTCTGGGTCGTTTAGACCATCGAATCCTATCGCCTTTCCAGCCGGGATATAATTATAGTTGCTGCTCATCAATCAAAATAAACATTTTCAGCTCCTGAAATATTTTGTAATGGCAACAGCAGCATGCATGAATATTGAAAGAATAGACGTACTGTGATATCTGCATAGGGCCTCCGCCGTAATATTTCTGTCCAGGAGCGCAAGGGTATTGCTCTGAGCTGGTACAGTAATCATCAGGGGGATTCAACTCTCTGAGGTAGCAGTATCCCCATGCGTATGGTTCTGTCGCTGTTGCCCGCCAACCTGTTGTTGTTATCAACATCAATTTAGAACACATTAACAAACCACAAATTGGGGATGATTCTTTCTACAAATTCGGAGAGAATGGAATTCAACATTACCGCTGGTCTCTTGCGATGTTTGGCCAAAGAAAGCAGCCAGCGCTTTTTTCAAGCGGCATCACCGGTGGTGCCGAATCCATCGAATGCCTTGGCTGCTGTAATGAAGGCATCCACTACTACACGGGGGGGTCATTAGAGACAAATATTAGAGACATTATTATTTTTTTGTCTCTAATTTTTAATTTTTTGATTGAACTTTCGTCTCTAATTTTATTTTCGTTCTTTGTAATAAAACAAAATTGTATTTTCTTTTCCGAAGTAGAATAGAGTTAGGGTTTATTCTATTTTTTTCCCCAAATCGTGGCTTCCATAATGAAAATAGGCAATCCATTACAGGGGGGACGAGTCAGGGAAGAGTGAGTGCCTGCTGAGAGAGACGAGTGGCTGAAGTTAGATTGTCCACAATAACATATTCTCTTTGAGCAATGGCAGAGGCGGCAGGGCCCTAAGGAGGAAGCCCTAGGGGCACGGAGGAAGCGGAAAGGGCAGGGACAACATCAGGAGGCAGCGGTTGTGCGGTGGAGTCATAACATACACTACAAATCTTTCCTTGGCCCTGATCTTGCTCACTATCTCGATCGGAACAAGGTCGATACATACACAGTCAAGATCCTCTGCCCAGGAAGTGCAGCTTCCGAAAAAATATTGATTTTCAATCTAGATGAAGTTATCTGCCTAAAGAATGGCCTCCACATATGCACAGTGGATGTTCTGATCTATCACCTGGTCTTTCATGGTAACCAGCCCAAGTTCGAAGCTTGAATTTGCAAGAAACCCAACGGTCGAGCCATCATCTATGGACCTGAAAATTTACACATTCCAGGCCTCTGTTCCTTCAGGACCTCTTGCACGGCGTCATCCATGGAAATGGCTTTGGACATTTTCTCTCTATCAATGGCCAAGAGAAAGGTTCCAAATATGTCTTCGGAAGGGACCTTATGGATCTTTGGGACAGAATGTGCATAATGTTGCGAGCCAGGTAATTCTTCTTCATTTAAATTTACATCTTAGGGAAAACATTAAAGCCGCATTTCTGTATTTTGATGGTTTTCAGAACGTTTTTGTGGTGCATGAGCCTAAAACCTTCCATGTTTAAGCTTAGAGATTGTATTTTAGGAGAAAGAGGAGGGTAAATAATTAGTTTTTTCTAAAATTTTATAGGAAGATTAGTGTGGAAGATGTAATGCAGAAGAGAAGATGGAATTCAGGCTCCTGAACTGTGGTTGTTTATGTAGAATCCTGGTTTGGAGGATGGTGTTACGGATTTGACCATGACAGCTTTTGGGTGACTCAGCAAATGTACACCAAAGCCATCTAGGTTGTCCGTGGAAATCCCTTGTCGCTCATAGCGCAACACTTTGAAAGGGCAGATGTTCAAGTACTCGGAATCATACATGGCTACATGAGAATTAGTGGCAAGCCGCTGCAGACAGTTGGAGATCTGCTCCGTTTCATGATGGAGCTCAAGGCCCGCCTTCCTATGGAATCCTCTTCCTCGAGCAGAAGCAATAGTGGTGGCGCCGCCATTAAAAGCTATATTTCTCAGAAGGGCACCAAGAATGACAAGAGTTCCGTCAATCCCAACCCCATAACTGTAGATTTGCAGTGCCGTTGGTCGGCGAAGAGAATCGAGCTTACCACACTGGTGATCTTGAATGCTCTCAAGAAGTGCAAGGATAGGAAATTTACTACGAAACAGAAAATCAAGAAGCAGCCTCGGATCTGTCCTTTTTGTCCACTGCTGTGTAAAATTTTTATCCGCATCCCACGCCGCAGGGTCTTCAATCTTCGAGTGAACATCATGTCAGGGTTCTCTTGGCCGGTAATGGAGAAGAAGGACGTCTTTGAAATTATGCTGAAGAAAATCATCCTTATAAACGGTATCCAAATCCCCAAATCGGTGGATGAAATGGATGGGCAATGGGAGTGCTTGTGCGGTGGATGTCATGAGCAGCAACATCATGTCATTCCAGTGGATGAAATGGATGGGCTACGTCTTCTGCATATTTGGTGCTCTACCTCCACTTTACTGGCTGTGTATTATATTTTTGCAAGGATAGAAAGTGATTGTATCTTTGGCATTGTATTGATTTGAAACCAGTCAAGAGTAGATGACAGATGAACAAAAGATGGAAATGCCCGAACCAACAGTTATTATTAGTTCCAATCAATATAAATCAGGATTTCATTCTGCACTCAATCATTTTATGGCTGGGTGCTATTCATTTCAATGTAGCATTTGTTCTTCTTGCAGTTGTCTTACTACCCACAACATGGAAATTCCTGTAAGTGCTTTTTTTCTTTTCATTTCATCTCAATTTCATACAATTTTCCATTGCTATTATATGGAAGATGATTCAAGTTATTTGGTCTCGAAAGGTGTAGGGAACCCCGGTTTCTTGGCTAGCTTGTCATGAAATCTTTCTCAACCTTTACATCTCTTCTATCTTCACTGGCCATTTAATCTAGTATATTTCCTATAAGCCTCTGGTGGTCTATCCTCTTGTTTTTAATATCTTCACCAGTATACATCCTTAACAAACTATTAGTCGAATCATCTAGATTAGCTTGTGTAGGAGAATGGTCTATTAATAAATATCATAATATTTTTGGTTTTCAAGCAAGCAGTGCATATCAATAATTCTTCTAACATGGCAACAATTGCTTCCAGGAAAACATAACGCCACCTGGAGCACAATCTATAGCTCCCATCTCTTATATCTTTTTAATAGTAAATAATATTAGCACCTATTGCCAACACATTGTCATATGACTAGATTCAAAACCAAATAAGGTAGATTCAAAACAAATTCGATATTTGTTTTAATCACCAAAAACATATACAAATTGCACTATAAAACTGGCATGTTAAAATGTTGTGGCGTGCCTTGATGTCAATGGTGTTACAAATCAGATCTACTATGTTTGTTACAGCACAACTCCCATGCGGTCTTCTCATGATGCCCTATTTACTGTCAATGGTATTCTCCAACATCCTATCTACTACGCTTCATACTGACAACAAAATAATTCTTCACAGAATTATTTCAGCTTTTATATTTAAAAGTTCTCTGCTTTATGCACATGTTATAGTTATAATGGATGGTAAGACAAATATGATATTTAATCTCTTTTTTTGTTGGCCATGCATCTTCTTGTTTATCACGACCATTTGTTATGAAATCTTATTTCTTTGAAAAAATGAATTGTATGTTAACAGAGAGAGAAAATAGCATAGTAACGCAGCTCACATCTTTTGGAAGAGAGTACAAGGGTCCCTAAGATAGATTGAGCTCTAGGATCACAATCCATGCCATCCCTAATGATTAGGGGACCTTTAACTTCAAACTACACAGGAATATCATCAAGAAATAGCTCCTAGAAATTATCTTGAGAAAATAGATAGATCTGAAAAAATGGTACAGAAAACATTCATATGGGCTGGAGATGGATTATCATATAATGCTACACACTCCTAGATGCAAAGGAGCTATAGATTCAAAATCCCCTAAAAGAGTAGTTTTCCAGTAAAAGGCCCAATCAGTAGGTGATTCAAAGTATTCTAGACAGGGTTCCAAGAAACTTTGTCTGCCTTGTGTTCCCAAAGGATGCGCCAAACTGTTTTTGACTCCCCACAATGTGAACAAAGGGATCACTACTACATAGAAGCCTATTTTGAGATGATAATTAGAGATAAAACTATAGTGTTGTCTCTAACCTTTTAGATTTGTCTCTAATTTTTTTCATTTAATTTAATAATAAGTTACTTTTACCCTATCGATTTTGTTTTTTGACAATTAGAGTCTAGAGGCAAAGGAAAATTCATTCAGTTTAGGGCTTCGAAGAGCTTCGGTCAGGAGTACAGGCAGCCAAAAATCCATTGAAACCCTTACAAATCTCATGCAGGTGTAAGATTTCAATCCTTTGCACCATGGCCGCAACCAAAGTCGTCGACACAGAACTCTTAACTGACTCCTTTTTCTTCTCTATTTCAGCTTTCCTTAAAGGGCTAGTAATGTCCAGCGACAAAATTGGAAGATTCACAGACATAGTAGAACAGGAGGAATCGCAATCAAGCATTCTAAAATCCGAAGTGTTGGTAGGAGATCCAAGATCCCTTTTCACCTCTGTGACAGAACAGGAGTCGGTCTCATTGAGGAAAGGATGGTCCAACAGCTATTCAGTGGTCCACCTCTTCTTGGGATCTATGCAGAAGTGGGAAAATCTGGTTGTTCGTCTATGCAATCGATGTGGAACATGGCTGCCAGGGGGTTTGAAACATTGCTCCAAGGTGGCCTGCCGGTGACCATCACTACCACAGTTTAAGCCAGACCAAATATCGAAAGGTGGCCCCTGTTCCACCTGGTTCACTACTTCAGGAGCCATCAACGGACCAAAAATCAGAACGTGGTGTTTGATCTCAATGGAACCCTATTGCGGTTGAGTTCGTCGTTTCCCTATTTTATGCTGATGGCGTTCGAAGCAGGTGGGCCATTGAGAGCATTGTTGTTTTCTTAGCATCGCCTCTTGCGTGGGTTTTATATTATTTTTTCTCCAAGACGACTAAAATACAAGTGATGATTGTGGCCATGGCAGGAATCAATGTCGCACAGGTTATCGAGCGATGGAAGGGCCGCTCTGCCCAAGTTTTATTTTGACAACATGCATCCGCATGCATATAAGGTTTTTGTGTCGTGTGGGAAGAGGTATGTGGTGACTGATAATTTGTGGGTTTCATTGGTTATGGCTGTATATGGTGTTTTGAGTGATTTTAATGGATGATGTGTGGGTTTCATCTCTTTTAAAGTGATTTCTTTGTTTGACTGCTTTGTGGATTTCATTGAACATGACCGTCTGATGGTGTTCTTTGTGATTTCCATGGTGGATTGTGACGTGGGTTTCATCGAGACTTTTGTTGTTGTCTGCCTTGTGGATTTCATGGAACATTGTCGTTTTATTTTTCCTGCCTATGCGTAGATTTTCCTTTATACTTGCGTGGAGCTAGGTCAGCTTCAAATCTGAGGTAGGGTTTTTAAACCAGCTATGCCAGTCATAGCCTGTCTAGAGCAGTTGAACAAGATTGTTGGTACAGGGTGCAATGGTAGGTTCAATACCTTGCCAAATGTTGTGATCCAGTTTCAATGATTCTGAAAAACAATTTGTATTAGCTCATAAATTTAATCACGTGGGAAGTTAAAGACTATAGAAGTGGTTGAACTTACCATTAATATCAGACAATAGAGTTCATATTCCATTCTCAATTTCTACATGAGCCAAAGAGGTAGTTTAGGCTAAGTCCTTCAGAACATCTTGATTGGCCTACATGCCGCTACTGTAAGATAAATGTGGGTCTTGTCAATATCATGCATGTAGATAAAATTAGATGAATTGCTATTACGTGTCTTAGAATTCAACATATAGCATACTTCACCATATGATCCACTGCTTCAACATTGCTCTTCCCCTTCTGCTGCAGATAAACTTGAGTGTTTTTCCAGTGTATCCCAACAGTGGTTGTTCTCATAGTGCTGCAAACAAAATCAGATAGATTAACTACCAAACCTATGCTCAGTAAATAGAGATTAATCGTAAATAATGAGTAGAATTCAATAAGGAAACTGCAGGAGATATTCCATAAAATATATTAATCTGCGATTGTTAACAAGGACTCACCAATCACGAAGAATTTCTTCAATGCTACGGTGCCCTGCTTCCACAGAGGACATATTCTTGAGATAATAATTCTCAGCTTGCTTCATGTACAAATTGCATTTGTTTTGGGAATTATAAGTGATGTCTTGCATATTAATCATTCCTCCTTGCAATTCATGTGCTTTATTAACAGATGTTTCTCGCATGTTACGAACTCTGGTGCATATTTGAAGAAGAAAAAGAAAGGATTTAAAGAGAAATAATAGATTAGCAGTTATGTGAAAAAGCTCCACCAGTTCACATTTAATTCACTAGAGAGAAGGTACACACCAGTTCACTTTTTCTAGCTATTGAACTTGCCAATATTTTAGATATCTTCTCCAAAGTCTACTTCTCTTCATGTGCTACAAGCTCCTGAAAGAATTTAAGTGGATGGACAATTTCAAAACAAGTAGAATAAGAAACCTGCAGAATGAGATGCTTAAGTTTCTCAGAGGATTCACCTCATACGATTTCTCAAGATCCGCCATATTCTTGTCATGGATTGTTTGAGTTTCCTCAACAAATTGATATAGCGTAGATGCATTCTTGTGAAGATTCTCAAAGAAATCTATAGTGACCTTCGATACTACTCTTTTAGACTCCATAGTTCTTTTAAATCTCTGCATTTATAGAAAAGTGAAATGTAGTTTGATAGAGCAAAAGCATGTATAGTTGTATCAAAATTAGTAAAGAGTCAGTTGTTTCAACCTCTTGTTGTTGGGAGGCATAAGAAGACATTTTCTCCTCCTATTTTGCAAGGGCATTTTGAAGTTTAAAGAGAATTGCATCTGCTTCTGTAACAGCGTTTTCTAGAAGCTGTAAACCAAAAAAGGAGTTCAGTAATGTCCACACCAACCATTAATTAAATCCAAACTCAGTTAACAATTTCAACATGCATTCTGAAGTAACAGATAATTCTAGAAGCTGCATTATGTAACAGGTTTTCTAGAAGCCTATGTATCAACAGCTAAATCCAAACCAAAAAAGGAGTTAACAATTTCAACATAATCTTAGTAATGGTATTAATTAAATCCAAACTCAGTTAACAATTTCAACATAATCTCAGAGATAATTCTTACATTATTAAGGTCCGAAGCCTATGAATCAACAGCTAAGTCAACCCTACCAAATGTTGCCAAAGTTTTCTCATCAAGTTCATTACTAGGTTGTGCAGGCCTTTGATTCCAGAGTAGTATATGGTTTTCAATCTTTCCACCCTATTTTTCACTCCTTTTGTAGCATGTGGCAATATGTTACATCCATATGACACTCAAAATCTAAATCTAATAAACCAGGAAATCAGGCCAAAACCATTGAGTTTTTTTTACTTGATTTTTAGTAGAAACAAAGGCTACCAGTTGTTCTTCCATATTTTTCAGTTGTTGTCTCTGTTGGGAGACTGAATCTACAACTGACGAATGCAAGAGTTCCAGATGTTGCAGCAACTGTGATTTAAAAGTTTGAACCAAATTCTGGTTTCCAGTTTCTATCTCATTCTTGCAATCTGTAAAGGCAGAGTAGAATAAATATTTTGCCACATAATGAATGTAAAAATTGACTTTACATGGTACAACACACAGCATAATGAATGTAAAAATTGACATTACATGGTACAACACCACCATACTGATTTTCACAAACAACCCATCTATATCCTGTGCAGCAATTTCTAGCTCTGATCGAAGATGCAATGCCTACTCAACAAGGGATTTCTCTATTCACAACAATTAGAATGATGTTAATGTCATAAATCAGAGGCATTATATTAAGTAAAATATTCATTTCGCGGCTTCAATATTATCACCCACTAGACTGTAATAAATTTGAGATATAAAACTCCTTTTCTTTAAGTGCATAGTTAGCTTGTCTATATTTTTCTGGAAGATCTCTCAGGTATTCCTCATTATCTTCAAGTTTGTTTTGTATGCAAAAGCAAAAGTAAATAACTCTAAAAGTTTTCTGGGACAAAAAATATGGGAAGTATTAAAAAAATGATTGATGTTGCTTCCATCCATACATGTGGTAGCCTCAAGTTGGTTTTTCAAATCCGCACTTGTTCTTTGTTGAAAACCATGCAGATCTTGTAGCTCTTTGATTTGCTGCATGCATGGAAGACAGAACATTAAGATAATAACTCAAAGTTGGGTTACATGACTCTATAGGAGAACAAGTCAAATTGTGCAGATACCGGAAAATACCTTGTCCTTGGAATCAAGTTCACATTCATGAAAGCAGAAATTTCAACTTATTTACTCAGACACACCTCTGGTTTGTTCCTGATGTGTTTAGCACGAAAAGCATAATCTAGCGTACTCAAATTTTCTTCGAGGCAGTGGACTGATGGAGATATGGTAGCAATGATGCAAGTTTTTGTCTTTCCACCAAGAGAATCTCTCAATAACCTGGTTAGTTTTCTATCTCTGTTGAAATAAGGAGTTTAATATTTAATTATGTAGTATACATGCTTCATAGAAGAACAAAGAGATATTCTGTTGATTAAAAGCATATAAACTTATGAGAATGAATCTTACCTGTAAGGAACGTGACCGAAATGTTCTACAAGTGAAGTGATCACACGCCCAAGTGTAAGCAGACTCTTATTGATCTCCCCTGCTTCCCTTGTTTGACTCTGTCATATCCTTAATGTTAGTGTATGATCACCATGTGACAAACCATGGGAACATGAACAAATCAGAAGATCAAGTTATAACAAGCTGTAGAGTTGTTTGGTTTCATATTTAAACCAGCAAGGCTCTAGAATATTAGGATACACACTATACTCTTCCAGTGGTTTTTGGGCTCCCATGACTCATTCATGATAATTGAACAGAAAATTGCAACGTTCCCTTGTCATCCTACCTCTCTGACACCTGAACGCAAAATATTTTTTGAGCCAGCCAGGTCTACAAGATTAAGATTCCCACACTTGATGAGCTCTTGTCCTTCTGCAGTTGCTTCTTTGATGTGAATAGTAATAGAAAATATAGAGTGTGAGCGGCTGCAAACATGAAGGTCGCCCATCATTAACCAAATAGTAGTAAAATTAATAACTACACAAGTAGTAAAATTAATAATTGCACATTAAGAGAATGGAATTTGCACTCAGATTACCTGCTCTGCTTACTTAACAAAGTTTCTGCAGTACATCTCTTTGAAGATCCTCTTTCTATTAGATTAAATATCTCATTTGTACTATATACAATCTCTTCTTCCAGGCCTCTCACAAGCACTCCACCTTTACCATCTCCTAGAAGTGCAATTGACTTTTTCGATTAATTGTCAAATTTCTTAGGAGAATCCTTAATTGCCAATAAATCTGTAATCTCTTCATTGTATATCTCCAGGAATGTTACTTTCATACTGTAGTCAGCACTCTGAGACTCCAGTGTTTCAATTATCTGGCGGACTGCTCTGGGTATGACTCCATATATTTCCTTCAAAGGTCTAAATCTTCACAAAGTCCTTCATGTTTTCCTTACTTGATTGGCAATGAGTGCCATTAACCTTTTCTTCCTCTTTATATTATTGCTTGGTAATTAATCATTTTGTTATGGTTGTATTGTCATTGAGTCTAGAATTTGAGTATTAACGTACATTTTACCCCAGCCGAGATACAAGTCTTCATTTTGTTTCTCTTACCTGTCATTCTTTGTTTGAGAAAAATTGGAAAAAATATCATATACAATCAGTTCAGGGGCTACACTGTAATAAAAAATTAGTTAATTCCCACCTTAAAATTAGGCCTTTGTTTAAGATATGCTACCAGATATAACATAGAAGCTACAAACCACAATCATTCTTTGCCACTCCCGGCCCTCGTACCTGCTTCTCTTATATTCTTGAGCTCTTATATTCCTGCACTTTAAGCTACATTCAATACAGAAGACATGCTTTGTCAAAATCTGATCCTCATACTCAACGCAGTTATTTCATACTTGCTCCTGCCCCAGCTCTCAACCTTCATTAAGATGGAATTGATCCTTTGATTAAGGTATGTTTACAGAGATAATACTGAAGCTACAAACTACAAGCCCTTTTTGTCATACCCAACCCTTGTACTCAGTATACCTTATTTCACATTCACTCTCGTTCAAGCCCCTAACCACCCAGCCATGCACTGGATCTCTGATTATAGTATATATCTGAAAACAAAAGTACTATTTTATGAATCACGCAGCTATCCAAAAAAGATGAATGGAAACATTTTATCATATATGCCAATATAGGCTTAAATGGGCTGTGATTGATTATCTTCCTTTAGGGTTAGGCTTCTTTGATTTTTAAGTTATGTTTATTTTATTTATTAAGTTGATTACCTTGTTCTTTTAAATCATTTTTTGAGAGGGACGATGGCAGGAGGCGGGACATGACTCTTTTTCCATGCCCGTGGGGATAGGTTCTGTGGGAGATTGAAGGGTAGGGATGCTTTCCCATCGATCATATAGTGTAACAAATTTTTAAGGGTGTTTGAACTTGAAGGCCGGTTTTGATTGCTAACCATTGTCCAAAAGGGACACATAGCTACATCTACAGTATATGTCTGGTATTTGATGAGCAAGAAATGCATTTAAAAAAAAATCAATCAAGGGTCTATTTACTTTTTCATACAACCATGATTCCCTATATGTTGGAAGACATTTCCTTATTTCATTGCAGGCCAATTAGGGCTATCATCATCTTTTACAAGAACATTACTGCATCTTCCATACGGGCGTACCAGCCCACTTAGGATTCCTGCTACTTTTTTTTTGGACCAGTATTATTAGCTTCAACCTCGCACAAAAAACATTGATTCTGGTATATGTATTTAAGATTATGAATATTTGATCCGCAAAACAATTTAAAAGACATCAGTCTTCCCAGACAATCCGCAGCTATACCTTCAAAGGACAATTTTGTGAAGTCTAGTTTATGCACTCTCAGAATGGGTCTTTACTACTATGCTTATCAGATTTATTTGTGTGTCCAGGTAGTTCATTTATAATCAATAGCTTACATAGACCATAGGTGATAAGGTTAGCAACAATAACTTTGTCTATTTAGATGAAATTATAATCATTTCATATATGTTTCTGCCACAACACATTTAACTTTTTAATTCGTTAAGTTCCATTGTCTACTAGATTCCTCCCGGGCCTCGTATGAGTGGTTTCATAGAACCCATACATCATATCATTTCTTTGTGGTACTAAAGTTCCCATCCGAATCCTTCTTTAGTTGTATGCCCACTCATACAAGGTTTGATTACGGGAAGTTAGGGCTTCAAATTTGTGACCCTTCATCATACCTTCCTTCATGTTTGTAGGTGGTAGACAAATCGATTGCAAAGATAATGGCTTTAGAAATGCTCTAGAAAATGATAGAGGTAGCTCTATAGAGACAAAAAATGTATTTGTAGGAACACTATGCTGTGAACAAGTGAAAATTGTAGATCACTTTGTTCAACTGCTCAAGCATTTCACTCTCCATTTGATTCATCTACTTCACAAAGAGCTTTTGGTAGTCAAACATTGTACAAGATACAAGTAATATTGCCCATTGTGTGTTGAACCCTCGTTTGCTAGCGATATGCATCTTCCTCTTGCAGTATAGACATTTATCACAACTACAGATCTAAGTAGTCCCTTGGCATTTAAGAGATCAGTGTGAAGGCAGCATTGAAGCTAATCTAACTGACTTCTCTGGCAACAATCATCAGCACTTGCATTTCAGTTCATACGTCTGGGATTAAGATTTTGAGGATTGTCACAGTTGTGCCATTTGAACCTGTGAATAAAAGGAATATTCCAAGCATTTACAAAGTGTGGGAGGAGCTGGATGCAGCCCATATTGTCCTGTGTAGAAGTGCATGGTTGTTAGTGCTCAATGAGCTAGGGATGTCATTGATCAAGCATAGAATTTAGCATGGAATTTTGTAGAGGATTTGTGAGTCCAGGGGCATCTGATAGAAAGTGTGGGAAGCCAAAAGTACTGAGAGGCTGCACCTGGAGCAGAGGACCACCTAGGAGAGAGGTACAGGTCTACTTTGCCGTCATTAGTTGGCAATGCTCATTTGTCTTTTTTATTATAACGTTTTAATTCTATGAAATTCTTGATCCAAGTCAATCTACAAGAATGATCGAAGGCATCCAAATAATCAAGGAGGTCATACACAACGATCAATTTGGTAGAGAAGCAAGGATAAGAACCAAGTTAGAGGAAAGCCACAAGATGAGCTCATAGAGCAGAGCAATAAAGTTTAATTTAATTTAGTTTTAGTTTTAAATAATTGTTTTAGGATATGCCATATTAGATTGTGTTTCAAGTTCTTAGAAATTGGGGGATTAAATATAGTCTATTTTGTCAAAGTTGTTAGCTCAATAAAGTGTGGTGTCACTTAATAGGTTTATAGTAATTAGGTTTCATTATTTTAGTATAATGGTCATAGTCAAATAGTGATTGTAAAATTGTCAATTTTATTAAAAGTCTTAGGTTTAATTAAAAAATAATCCTTGTTAATAAGTGCATTTTTAGTTGAATACGACACCTGTCAAAAAATGTTTTGATTATGAGGGATTTCAATTTTCATGGAGAATATTGTTTTTGTGGTGATGTTTTGAAGCAAAAGAGGAAAAAGGTGCCTGGCTTTGGGGGCTTCAATCCTCGACCTTGCCGTGTACCGCGACAGGGAGCGCACCCAGGGCACTACTCGGGGACCTTGAAAGGGGCACTACCCCTTGACCCCGCTAGGGGCTATCGCCCCTAGACCCCCACTTTGGAATTTTAGCTCCAAAGCAAAAATTGGTGGGGAAGCCGCAACAATATAAGAGGGTACAAAATCAAGCTTCAAGAAGTGGATTGATTTAGATTTGATCGTATTAGATGTTTTGTGTGTGCATCAATTTAGAGGCAGATATGAAAGGATTTATGAGCAGGATATGCCAATATGTAGTTACAATTATAAAGAGAAAAATGCTAATGCTGTGAAGTGTTCATGCCATACATATGTGCATAAAGTTTTATGTCGCTAATAGCTTTCTCCCTCTTGGCCTTGCAGTATGTTTCCAAGATCAACCCATGAAACATTTGAGTAAAAGCTTTACCAAACCTTTAAGAATAATAGACGTTTCAACAAACCAAAACTTTCACTTACTGACTTCACTATTTGTCACTATGTTGGTGATGTGAGAAACTGCTTCGATTTACTTGTTATTTGTAATCCCTCTATTCTTACCAGTAGTGCCTTTTCTATCATGGGAATTCTGGTTTTTGTCGTATGCATCTGGCAGGGTACATATCAAACTGATCTGTTCCTTGACAATTATTTTTGTCTTATGCATTTGTCTTATGCTTCTTTTAATCTCTGCAATTATTTTCTTCTAACTACTATTGTATTGTTAATGTTTGAATATTCACTTTCTGGAAATTATGATAGGTAGTGATACATGTTTGTAATATTTTGTTGTCATGAATACTATTCAAAAGGTTTGTGGTATTATTAACTCCTTCAAAATTCTATGTAGCAACAGCTGCAATCTCTCCTGGAAACATTGAGCTCAACAGAGCCTCACTACATAAGATGTGTGAAACCGAAAAGTGTTCTAAAGCTAGGCATTTTTTAGAATTACAATTTTTTACAACAACTACGTTGCGGGGTAAGTAGCCTTTGGCCTAAGATTATTACATTTTGAATTCAAGTTTTCTGATGACTTGTATGAAATTTTCTGGTTTATCCCAAAGGTTAGCATACAGAAACATTGATTAGAATGTGTGGCTCATCTGCATTGCAAGGTGTCATGGAAGCAATCAGGATTAGTTGTGTTGGATACCCCACAAGGTGAACATTTGATGAATTTCTTGACCATTTTGGTATTCTCACCCCTGAAGCATTGGATGTGAAGTAAGTCTTCAAAGTCTTTGACACCATTTTCATAGAATACCTTGGAAATAATCATTCTTCAAATTTTTTACGCTACTTGATTTCAAGTTTCAAATTGTTGGCACAGAATATCATATTCTAATATGGAGACTTCTTACCATACGTTGTAGCCATGATGAGAAGTCTGCAAATAAAATTTTACTAGAGAAAATTCGTCTCCAAGGCTTTCAGGTATGGCCAATTACATGTCTGCACATGTCAGGGTAGTTAGTTTCCTTTTTCTTGTTTCAAACATCTTTTATTACATGTTATACTGGAACAATTACATTTGCTTGATGTAAAAGTTTGTATTATAAAGGTGGCCTATCTAATCACAACCTTTTACGTTCCATATTCTACTAACATATCTCTTAACAACTTTCGTTACTTAACAGATTTTCATCCCTGACAACTCTTAATGCCCTTTTCACCTCGTAGTTTCTAATTACCCATATTTACTAATATGCAAACCATCACTTGAAGATGATTGATTATCCCAACACCCTACCTAATTAATCATTTGAGAGAATATTTGGTCTTTTTATTTCTATTATTCTCACTCACTTAAGTTGCATGTACCACCACAATCCATACCGAAGAGATTCTTGAACATTCACTAAATGCTTGCACTCCTGTGACATGCAATCCCTATGAAACCCCTTCCTTCTACATAGTTAAGAATGTTGCTTGTTATCAGTTTTAACTCCTCCATGTTGCTGACTTTAGGAAAATCCAACAAAAAATTAACATGCAAAGAAACTGATCTAAAGACAAAACAAAAAATGCAGTTGAATATAATATAATTTTATTGACAATGGAGCTTTGATGTTCCATACATCCACAAGGAGAGAATCAATCACTTAAGAAAATTACCAAGTACATAAAAGTATAAATTGCAAAACGTAAATTAGAGCAAAGATCACAATTATTCATGTTTATTGTGGATTATCTTGACTCATTTTCTGTTATATAGGGGCATTTTCATCAATTTGCTTTGAAATTGCTTTGAAGCAGGGTAGATTTAATTGGTCTAGTATTGGTGACTGTTGTGCCTCAATGGTTTCACTGGGCATTGTTTGTATATAATGCTTGTATGTTTTTACTCAATTTTGATGCATGTAGTGTAGAATATCCACTAAAGAAAAAATAGATGAATAATGGCTTCTGTTTTGTTTTCATGTAAAGGCTTATATTGTAAGATTTTCACTAGGCATGTGTAGAATTCCAGGGATTATAATGTTTGAGGTTATTCCTTGATATAAGTTATGAAAATGGATTGATAGTAATGAGTTAGTGATAACTAATTTTTTAGAACAAAATGTAAAGATCAGGTCGATTTAGTAAAAACTAATTATTGTCCTAATTTAAATGTAATTTGTGAATACTTTTGGCAGAATTGGAGTAAAATATGTGATCATAATTTCTTATAATCCAATGCACCTTCGCTGCTAACGATAGTAGAGAATTGCATCAAAGTTGAGACAATCAAAGTGAAGAACACGAAGATGACTGCTACCGATGGAGAGACAATTGATCAAAAAGGAAGTTGCTAAAAATTAAAGTGAAGAAAAATAATCTCAAAGTAACACTAGGGAATCATATGGATCACTTGAAGTTGGTGGTGGAGAGAAGGTGTTAATATTATATATCAAGGGTTAACGGAATTCAGACACCCTTTTGTATTTTATCATTGTATTTCAAGGGTTAACAGAATTCAGACACCCTTTTGTATTTTATCTTATTTGATATTAATAAAATATTTGTGGACCCATTTATTGGGCACAATATTTAAATTAAATTGTTGTTAATTTATAATATTAATTACCAGACCACTCCGACATCATAGATGATATGTAACTTCGTTGATTGCACTATATGATATTTGGTTATGTAGTTTTAAAATTCATATTTTTCATTCTTTAAATTCGTATCGTCTTTAGAGAGACAATAAAAATTGAAATTAGTATTGTCTCCAGAGAGACAAAATGTTAGTATTCGGTATTGTCTCTAAGGAGACAATAATGATATTGTCTCTAGAGAGACGAAAATGATATTGTCTCTCAAGAGACAAAATATGTATCAATCATTATTGTCTCTTGAGAGACAATAATTAGAGACAATATTAGAGACACCCGCTTTGAGACAATAATAGAGATGATATACAACTTTTTTATTGTCTCTATTTGAGACAATTTAGTCAAATTTTGTCTCTATTAATGTCTCAAATGACCCCCCCTTGTAGGTGGGAGGGGGGAGGGGGAGGTGGTGGGTGGCGTGGGAGGGTGGGTTCTCCTCCACACTGGCTTTGGCAACCAGCGCCACAATAATCTATAGACATGCCACACCATCCATTTTTCCTGCAGGCAAAAGTCTGCCGAGAGTCGGTGACACATTGCTCCGCCCACTTGGTGTCCCACACTGCTCAGCATACGCAGGTATGCCCACCACTATGAAAACTAATATGGAACAAACAATCTCAATCTTGCCCATTTCTTAATGCACTGCAATGGAATGAACAACCATTGCTGAGCTTCTCTAATTTATAGGATTCATACGCTTCCTGTAAAATAAAAATAAATAGAATTGAATACTTTATTTGTGGTCCACCGCGCAGGGGCGACGGTCGTTATCGGTACTTGGTTCGTATTTTGTATTGTAATGCACCAGAAAACACGATCCTTATCCTAGACATTAGTAAACTCATTTCCAATGCGGAGCATGGAGCATTTTTTCATCGTATTCTAATCGCCTTATGGCCCATGGGGTTTAAATGCCTTTTAAAATTTACGTGCGTACCCAAATTGCATTGGAAAGCGGCCCTCTATGCAGAGTGACAGGAATAAGGGTACATGAAGGTGATCATGCATTCTTATGCGGTTTTTCTGATCTAGCTCAACAAGGCACTTATTCATCAGAGTTTGCCAACTATGGACACAACTCCATCCGGATCCATCCCATACTGCGATGGCCAAACTTTTCTTTTCTCCTATAAAGAAACAAGGAATATCCAAAAATTTATTTTTTTCTTTGGGATCTAGTGCATCGTAGCTTTCTTTTAGCCTCTGTGTAATGTTCTCGAGCAATACCCTGGAGAGCTTATGTAGCTAAGATTCCCAGTAGTCCCTAGACTTCGTGTAAAGCTATCGTCCAATGACCTTGAGAGAAAAGGGTAGCCCATTGCAAGTATTTAAGAAATTATCAACTAGATCTTCAAATCCACCCTCTGGTTCTGGCTGCAAAAAGGCATGCCAGCAGAAAAGTTGCTTCACATGGTGTATGTTCAGTACTCTCATTCTATAAATGGAAGGGACACCCCATGATGTAAGGACGCCCAATTCTCGTATTGTGACGATAATCAAGCTCCCTGCTCTAATTCGTGTGTTGTGACAGTTTGGTTTCTTTACAACTCTAAAACTTTTATGCTCAAATACTTACACACCTGTAATCTGCAATACGCTTTCAACATGAACAAGCAGGTAAATATTTATATCTTATCCGTTATCAATGCTTACAACAAAAGTCGCAGAACATTCTTTGCCTGACATTATTTACTTTTCCATGCTTTTACAAAAGTCTCACATTTTCACAATCATGAAGAAAAGGAAACATTAACATTGACGGGGGGCATGGGTTAAATTTGACGGCCACCTATACCTGTCAAACATATTTTCGGTGACGGTCATTTTTTAATACCGCCCTTCAATTATACAAAATAATGTCAATTATAGTATTTATTTTATATTTATTTAGTTATTTTAAAGATATATTTGAATATATTTTTTATAATTTATGTATACATATATACAAAAAATGACAGTCAAATTTTAAATATGCAAGTTACGTGTGACGGTTATTACAAATATTTGCAAGTATTTTATGGTTAAAATAGCAAAAAACGTCTAAACGAGCGTCAAATTTAACCCCTGACGGGGGGAGTTGAGCTGGAAAAGGAAAAGGAAATGAGGAACGATGGCGGTGAAAAGTATGCAATTAATGCTACAGTTGCGGAAGTTTTTGGTGTCAAGAGGGATTATTACTGTTCCATATATCCCTACATAGACGGTTGGGCAGCTATTATAGACGTGTGGTCATTTTTAATTTGGTGTTAACTAGGTATTGTGATGTGTGAGACTTTGGGTTTTCCTATTTAGGCGAGACGGGATTTTCGTGCACTGAAAGGGCTTGTGAGGCTTGCAGACGTTGGTAAGAGGATAATGTGAGAAAACAAACCAAGGCAACATTACAATGTATGCAAGCTCTTGTGAGAGTTTAGGCACGGGTCCGCCACCGTCAACTTATTCTCGCTCAGGATTATGAAACGCTTTCCTTCCAACGTCCACATCAAGAAGCCATTGTCAGAAACATCTATCCCTCAACCACATCCTTCTCTTCAAATATAAGAAATGTTAGAAATAATTTCAAAAAGGTTACGGAGTTGTTTATTGGAATGCAATTTACTCTCCATAAATTTTGGAGGAATATTATTTGGTAAGGTAATTATTTGTTGGTATTTTAACCAATAAGAGCATAATATGAATGTTTGGAATATCAAGAGTATTGTGAAAGAGATCTAGTCGATGATTCCAAAGATTCAAGGGTGTTTTGAAACTCATTAATTGGAGATGAAATTGACTATTTTATAGACTGATTAATGGAGTTTATTTAAGATTGGATAATAGTAAAAACTGAAAAATTAGAATTTCCTTTTCCTTAATATTTTTCAAGAATTTTTTTCAAACAATGCTTATTTGTATTAGAGAATTTTTGCTCCATCATTAGAACCTTGGAGTTCTTTTTCTTTCCTGTCTTTATATTGAGAAAGGTTATCCATACTTGAAAATCTAGATAAATTACTAGGTTGGTTAAGTTGTTTTTACGTGTCAGTATAGGATTATAGGCTTGTTTTTCAAAATTTAGTCTTATGATGTAGATATATTTTATTGAGATTTTGTTGTGGTAGTGGATGTTGTTGAGCATTGTGAGTTAGTGGTAGACTATATTTACGCCGAAGGTGTATACACAGTGTGAATGTATATGGGTGGAGGCTTTCCAAGATTGGCATATTTTAGTAAATATATGGTGTAGAAGGAGGTTGTAGTACATGCGTTGAAATCCAACGCTTATGCGCCACTGTAAACCAGTGCCTTGAATGGACTATCACACTGCAGTCCACATCTGCCATAGGAATAATGTCGTGTACCTCGAGAATGGTTACAGTGCATGTGGCACAGGGTCTTAGAAGCAGAAGAAGAAAAAATCAATATAGCTAGACATTACACCCTGAATGAAGCACCTCCAAATCCTCAATCTTCTTCTTCTTCTTCTGCATACATCAAAGAAAATAGCAGAAGGCAATAGTTTCCTCTTTGAAACCATTGAACCTGCTCCAGATACATATACAGAGACATTAATCAATTTGTATTTAGTAAAATGAGGAGATATAAATCCCAAATATTTGCATCGATTTTAAATTTGGTAAGCTTCACTGTAATCTCAACTCGGTCATAATATGTAGAGGGAGGTACATGTTTACCTGAGATTGGCAGTCATGTGGCTTGTTGAATCTCTTCTTCTATAATCTGTAGTTTGTTTTTTCCGATGATCAATTCCTTGTCCACCATGAAATCAATGAGAGCAGCGCATAATGTGGTGTCGCTACTATAGGTGAATTCCTTAAAGAAGGGGAAATACCAGCTTGGGAACTCAATAATTGTTGGGGTGGGTTTAGATTTTGGTGCCACATTATGTAAAGATTATTTGCTTTATCTTGCGAGCCTTCACTGTCGACTGCCTCATCTTCGGAATCTCATCGCCCATTTTTCCACTTTATTATTTCTTTATGCTTCTGTAATTCATGTGAGTCTCCTTCCGTCAAAATAGCAAGCACATTTCATGTAGATATGTTTAGCGCGTGTCAAAATGATAAACATAGTAGTGGCGCATATGGAGGAGCGAATGGTCAAGGAAGAGGTGGCATCCGGAATAGAGAGGTTATGGTGGCAATTTGGTAGAAATTGATGAGAAAAACGACACGACACGAGCAGATGTTTTGAGATAACAATGTTTGATCTCGAGGCAATTGGCACATATTTACTCTGAATTTAATTCTCACTGCAACTATCCAATTACTCCTAAATTTACAATGTTAACTTCGGTTTCAGCATGGTTAATGCCTTCGAATCTCAAATAAAGTGTTTTTATTATTATGTAAGGAAAATGATAGGTCTGAAAAGCCATTTAGGTGTGTCAATCTCTGTGTTTTGCTTTGGGTTTTGAAGAGTGCTTAACATGGTTGGTGGGTTTGTTTGACATGGGTTTATTTTTCCCTCTCAGCTTTTTATTTTGCTATTAAATAGATGGAGAAACAAATCTAAAAGATCTATAACTTGCAAACCCTAAATCTTTTTTTTTTTGGATAAGGTAAAAAGGATTTGGTTTTGAAGAGACCAAAAAACTTTGTAAAGAAATGAAGCTAGGCCACAAAAAGGACAAAACGAAACATCCATGATTTTGAAGGGGATCATGAACCCTGTACAACCAAAAGATAAGCATCAAGGCTCAACAAGGTACAAAGTAAAACTTGGTTGGCGACCATAAAAATGAGAACCCCAAAAACCACAAACCAACACCATGGCTAGGAGAGAAAAAAAGGACAACGAGCCTACAAAGGAAAAATGTCAAACAGGGTCGACCATCCTCGAGGAGCACCCTAAATTCCTAACGTACAACCGTAACCAAAGGGCAAGGAAAGGATTACGCAAGGGGCACCCTACCATAGGATCTTAAGTTCATCTGAAGAGGAGCAGAGTGGTTCTTTCTTTTCCTTTTTCAATTCACAACTGTCCACCCCTCAGTGTTGTTAGGATTAGTGTTTTCATCTCAATGAATAGGAATCAAAACCTCCAACCTCTCATTTTTTTCAACATTTGAGTCCATCATCAAGAGTCCTTTTTTAGAGTCCAATCCGAAGGCAACTGCTTATCCAAGATAGGCAAAGAGTAATTCGGTCCATCACTCTCCACCTCTTCAATTGAAATATGAATCTCACCATCTTGAATGTCTAAATCCTCCAAAGAATAAACATATTCATTTTCCACAACCAACATATTCGGCTAAGCATTCTTCCACCAAGAAACATGCCCATTCACTTTTTGTTTCACATTCTTACAGTCTGAAGCTAAGTGACCTAGTCTAAAGCAAATTTTACATTTGAACGGTAACCCTTCATATTCCGACAGTTGGGACCAAATATGATCCAACACCTTAAAATCCATGAAGGCCGGTAGATCAACCGAGGTATCCAAATCTACCAAGATACGAGCATATGTGGTATGAGTGTACAATTCCATTTTACAATCAATGTCCAAACATTTTCCCCGAGCATTGCCAATTGAAATCAGGGTCTCCTCCCCCATAAATTACAGCAGGAGGTGAGACAATTGAATCCAAAAAGGCTTAACATGGAAGCTTTCAATGAGTGGATTGAAGGAAGGGAACCACACTTTCATAAGAAGGAGGTGATTCTGAAGTTCCCAAAGTTTGAAGAAAATTGTATCTCTATTTTCAATCAATTTAAACACCACAATGAAAAAGCCTTTGACAAAGGGACAAATATCCACTCTACCGGACAAGATAGGGCGCCATAAAGAAGAGATCCAGGAATGTAGATGCGGTAGACCAGGCCATAGACCATTAAATCTGTAGATGGGTACTTTTCTGATGAATGTTTCCTCGGCTTCTATCACCTGGCCACCAAAGGTAACTGAAGGTTTGTTAATGGCCGCCTTGAGAGGTCTCTGTCTAGACATAGCAGCAACATAGGAACACTGCACAGGGGGTTCGAACACAGGCTGACCAAAACGATGCACGCAGCCTTTCCCTTGGGCAGCTGCCTGTGGCTCGACACCACCTAACTTCGAAGAGCACCTCTCCAGCGCAAAAGACCCAAAACCACCAGCCAAAAGTGTCGTCGCAGGGGATACGGCTTTCGGTAGCTCAGGATGACCGCAGCCACCATTGGAGGCAGTGTCAATCATCCCAGAACAGAGGCAGTCACGGCTAGAGCCGTGGCAAACCCCTTTCCCAACGTCATTGCCAGCACTAGTATGATAACCGGAGGTAGTAGGGGCAGAAGCAAGAGCCGCATGCTGGGAACCGAATAGATCGGGGGAAAAACCAAGTCTGCCAACGTGGTCGCAAACAAGGTCGTCCGTCCTCTTCCCGTCAACAACATCATCTCCATTGACGTCCAGGTCGTAGCTCACAGGAAAAAAATGTCTCCCAGTCAGAGCAATGTCACCATTCGTCGCCGAGACCAGAGCATAGTCAAGCGGATCATGACCACCCAGGCCCACGACGCCACCAGATTGTCCATGCAACCGCTTATGCTTGAAAAACCAGAGCCGCCGCCCTGATCCAGAGGAACAAAGTTAGGGTTTGGAAGGATTCGTTTAGGGTTTGAGAGGTCGCGGTTAGGGCTCGGCATATTCACGGTTAGTGATAGCAGAATATTCAAAAATTATGAACATGTATTGGAAAATTTCATTGTTATACTTATCCTATCAATATTTCATTCATAAAAGGCATACAAAGTGTGGGTGTCGTTTAATTGTTGTGAAAGCTCCCAACACCAATACAATGTGTGCAAGCGACTTGTCTTACTTACCATCGAGAGTTCTCTATTTGTATATACGTTGGGTAGGTGGATGGGAGATTTAGACGTGTTTTAATATGTAGTAACCAAGAGGTGTAGATACATAAATATTTTATTATAAAATCATACGTAAGTAAAAGAAAAGTAGATTGAATATCAACAATATAGGACACATATTTAATATTTAGGATAAGACTATTTATTAAGAAATATTCCACCGGCCATGTAACAATTAGATCAACAATACATATGAAAGTCATGAGGGGTGTAGTTTTTTTTTGTTTGATTTTTTTTTACGGGGCGAGCCTTTGTTTGTTTTTGTTGCATTTTCACTTTTGCAATATTTTTCTGCCACTCCTTATATTCACATATATACCTATAAATTGTTTCCACAACTCTTTGAACAACATCCATGTTATCCTTTAAAGGATTTCCATATACGACGTCATGTTGTTCTGTGTTTGAGTTTCACATTGTTTCTACTTTCTATTTTTGTTGCATCCACACTTTTCCTTCCTATAACCCCTTTAGCTTCACCCCTCTTCCTCTTTGAATATTTTTTTCCTAATATAAATCCTTCAAAAGATCCCCTTTGCCATTCCCATCATACATTTCACATACAATTACTAGTTTTAGTTTAATTTAGTTTCAGAATGTTCTTTGGGTAGTGTATATGCTTGTAGTGAGTATTTGAAACATCGTCGATTTAGATTGAGGCAACTATAATTATTTTTTATTGTTTTGGTGTTAACTTTGTTTGAAGGTTTTTGTGTGTTTGGTTGGTTTTGGGGGAAAGGTTTTTATTGAGTTGGTTTTGTAATTTTCGTCCTAGTTTAAGTTTTGTGTTATAGTTAATGTCTTGTTAGCTTTTTAGTTGTTTCCTACCGCCTTGTGTGGTTTTTAATGAGGTTTTGTTTAGCCAATTGTCTATGTTTTAGTTGGATTAGTTTTCTTAAGCTTACTATCATTTGCTTTCATTGGACATGAATAAAGTATTAAGTGGATACCCATACATTCCGAAGAATATACTAAGTTTGAGAATAGAAAGCTACCAATTATAAGTTTAGTTATGTTCTAGCATTCATTTGGATGGTCATTCAAGTAGCTGTAAATTAAAAAATTATTTGCGTGTTCTTCCATCAATGAACATTCAATTTTTATCACAAAGTATAAACTTTAAAGAAATTTATGAAACAAAGAATGTCGTTAAGAATGCCTTTATAAAATAAATATATATGCAATCCATATAAACCTGTATAAAAAAACACATTAATTACAAATATTAAACATTAACTACAGATGCTAGATATATGTGGCGACTGTGTTATTGATTACGCAGAGCGGCCCTCCATTGTCTTTATACGGAAAGCCACCGGGACCACACATAATCTTAAGGTGGATCTATTACGTCTTACATAGCAATAAATTATTCAATCAGAATTGACTGAACCCATGAGTTGTGCAGCGGCAGTGGCCATGGCATTGTATGAACTCCCTCCTTCCATCAACGCAACTTTTGCCCTTTCACTCAGATCTCTCATTGTCTGCCTTGCTCGATTTCCGTCTTCTCCTTCCATCAATGCCCTCACTACCCTTTCAACTTCCCCTCTCCTTACAAACCCGTCTCTTTCCATCTTCAGATCTATGGCTACCTTGTGCTCCTTAACCAGCATAAACCTGTTAAACCTCTGTTCAGCAAAGACCGGCCAACCGATCATTGGAACCCCATACGAAATGCTCTCCACCGTAGAGTTCCAGCCGCAATGAGAAAGGAAGCCTCCGGTAGACGGGTGAGAAAGAATGGGAATTTGAGGAGCCCAATTCGGAACCACCAATCCTCTGTCCCCGGTTCGACTCGCAAAGCCATCGGGTAAGAGCTGCGAAAGATCCATGTCCTGGTCGTGGGAGAAGGTGATATATTTATGTTCTCTGCGCACTACCCACAGAAAGCGGTGGCCGCTTGCTTCCAGTCCATGCGCAAGTTCTGTAATTTGGTCTTTGGACAAAAACGCTCCGCTTCCAAAGGAAACAAATAATACCGAGGAGGGAGGCTGTGAATGTAGCCACTTGAGACATTCATGCCCCTCCTCAAGCTCCGATATCACAGGACCAATTGCATAGATTGGTGGAAGTGGAGTTGCAATAACCTTACCTTCCTTGAGGGCTTCTACTGCTTTGGGCTCGAGATCTTCAAAAGTATTTACCAGAATCCCAGCTGCTTCCGGCAGGCGAGACCAATGATGCAGGGTCCACTGAAATGCTGCATCAGACCTGTCTTGAATGGATTCAGGTAGATCCCTCGCAGAAAATAGCGGAACCCCGGCAATGTTCACTGAAATATCGGCTCCGTCTTTTGACGGTATATCCCACTCAGAAATAAGTTTGGGAATACCTAGCGCAACACAAAGTATGGAAGCAGAGCTCGTGAACATTATGTATGTGGGTATGTTCAGCTTCATGGTAACATCGAAAGTAGCGGTGCAGAAGAAATCTGTAATAAAGGCAGAGATTGGAGAAGATGAGTATTGGAGAATATTTCCAACATGAGGTGCCGCTTTCTGCATGAACATGGAAATGCGAGTTTCGATCTTCATATGGTCCTCCTCCTCCGGGAAGGCAATGTCGGGAAGCTCAGTGAAGCGGATGTCGAGGTCGGAAGAGGCCAACAGGGCGACATAACTTGCTTGCTTAGCAGCGCACATCCACTTTGTAGTTACTACAGTTACCGAGAAACCGTGGTAAACACAGAGGCGCTTCGCCAATTCAGCCGCAGGGATGAAATGCCCGACTCCAACGCAGGGAAAAATGGCGACATGAGTTTTGCGAGTGCTATTTTCCGCTTCCATTGTGCACGCTTACACAGTACTTACAATCTGATCTGAAGTTATCTCTTCTTAACTATCGTCTAGTGACTTGCAGTGGAGGGCGTACACGTAATTTGTCGTCGCAACTGACGTCGATGGAACAGTTAACTACAGCTACTCTTCAAATGTAAGACGGAACTTTTCTTGTCCACTTAGTTATCGTTGTCTAAAACTTTTTGACCAAACTGTGGAGGCTGCAGTTTAGTGGAAGCCGTACACTACTAGTACTATCTATTATAGAGCAAACTCTATGATTGTAACTAGCAATAGCACACTCCGCGGAGGATAATAATATTAAGTTTGTGTGTAAATAGTGGTCAACGGTAAATGTGTCTATATCTGGGTCATTTCTGCGCTCACTTCAGTAGGATGACTATAGACTATACTTTAGATTGTAAAACTTGTTAACCCGAAAGAGATGGGTTATTTTGTGAAAAAATCTTTGGGCCTAAGAAAAGGGGAGTTTGTGCTTGTGGAAATGTGACCACAAAGTCATCCAAACTTGTCAAATCCAAAAGGTCATGATATCTGCAAAAATAGCAAGGTTGTTAATATTTATTAATGATTTTAAGTTTTCATTTTTATTTGCCTTTTTCAATTAAACTCCTTGCCTTTTTGCTTTTTTGCTTTTTTATTAGCTTTTAGAACACTTTGGGATGCCACTAAAATGTGAATAAGAAGCAGAAAACACTCCACTTCCACCATGTTTAGATGTTGCCATGTATTTCACATTATAAACAAATCTTGGTTCTTGAGGAATAGGACAATGCCTTGCTCGAAATCTCTCATTTTGACAATCGGTGAAAAAGACCCTGACAAAGGTTGTAATTTTTGGCTTTACACTTGTTAAATATATTTTCCTAGAAAGTTTTGAGGCCTTTTCAACATATCTTTTTTTTGCATATCCCTTAATCATTGTAATCCATGAGACCACATATTTCAGGCAATTTGTCGAATATTTCACATGCATAGGCTAGTAGCATGCTAACAAAGAGGAGGTGATTAGATTGGACAAATGTTGGCATTATAAAGATTCAAAGCTCCATGAGGAATAGATTAGGTTAGACACCTATTGATTGCATTCAGTGAAACAATGTCAATGCTACGTGTAGATACACATGTCTTATATGAAATACGGGGATCCAAGAGGCCATATTTCATTCATGCATTTAGACTATAGTTCATTTCCCTTACGTATGCGCCACATTTTACATACATATTTACCAGGGTTCTTGCAACAAAACAAAAATTAACTTCGTCCATGCTTTAATGGATGGAAAAACACTTTGCACTAGTGGGAAGAATAACATAGGTCTGCTAGAAAGGGACAAAAGAAAACCACTTTCTATTGTGCCTTCCTTGATGTCTAACCTGTAAATACATAATTGTGGGTGACGCAAATCGATTCCTACCAAATAAGATTTAAATATACCCTACCACAAATTTGATAGGCGAATACTGAAGATTGAATATATTGCTATATCTTAAGAATACAGAGCACGCGCCTTTATATAGGGCGAGAGGGAGGCAACCGTGGGAAAAATGGTTATAGAACAGATCACTAACAAATATAAACAAATGTATTAACTATCTAACATTCCCCCCCTTAATACATTGCTCTTACAAATGTACCCCCTAAATAAATCAAACTTCACCTTGCCGAGAGGCTTGGTGAGAATATCTGCAATCTAAGAATCAGTAGGGCAGTACTGGAGCTGAATTTGGTGGTTCAAGACCTGCTCACGAATGTAGTGACATTCGACCTCAATATGCTTTGATCGTTCATGGAAAACAGGATTGTTTACAAGCTTCAACACACCTTGATTGTCGCAGTGAATGATGGGAGGTTTCTCTTCAGGAATCCCTATATCTGCAAGAATGCGATGTAACCAAATTGCTTCGCACACAGCTCCTCATGCAGCGCGGTATTCAGCCTCAGTGGATGAGAGAGCAACAACAGTTTGCTTCTTGCTGATCCACGAGATAGGTCCAGATCCGAGATGAAAAACATATCCTGAAGTGGATTTCCTGTCATCAACAGATCCTGCATAGTCCGAGTCTGTATATCCCTGTAAGAAGAACTGAGTGTTCTTCTGATACTCCAGACCAAAGTCAACTGTACCTCAGACATATCTCAACACATGCTTTGCTGCTATCCAATGACATTTCTTCGGCTCCTGCATAAATCTAGCGAGATAGCTCACCGCAAAGCAAAGATCCGGTCTGGAATAAGTCAAGTAAATGAGACTCCCCACAAGCTGCCTGTAGTGAGTGCCATCTACCTGTGGTGAATCCTGGAATCTAGATAATTGCAAACCTTTTTCCATAGGTGTGGACATTGGTTTACAATCTGACATCCCATACTTTTCCAGGAGTGTCTTGGCATATTTCATCTGGGAGACGAAGATATGATTCTTCTTCTGCCATATCTCTAAGCCAAGACAATAGTGAAGTAGCCCCAAATCAGTCATGTCGAAGGATTTCTTCAGATCATTCTTTACATCATCTACAAGATTGTCAGAACTTCCTGTGATCACAAGATCATCTACGTACAAAACCAGAATGACAATCTCTGTTCCTACCTTCTTGATATACAAATTTGTATCTGAGGGGCTACGAGTGAATCCATGCTGCAATAGGTGATCATCAATTTTTATATACCATGCCCTAGGTGCTTGTTTAAGTCCATAAAGAGACTTTATCAGACGACATACCTTGTGTGGTTGATGCTCGTCTACAAACCCTTCAGGTTGGGCCATGCACACTTCTTCTTGTAGATCACCATTTAGAAAAGCACTCTCGACATCCATCTGCTGAAGTTTCCATCCATTTTGTGCTGCCAGTGCACATACAACTCTGATGGTTTTGATCTTCGCAGTGGGTGCAAAGGTCTCGTCATAGTCAATTCCTTCTTGCAGAGCATAACCATTTGCAACAAGTCGTGCTTTGTGTTTGTCGATTGAACCATCTGCCTTATATTTTGTTTTGAAAATCCATTTGCAGCCAATGGATTTCTTACCTGGAGGCAGATCGACAAGTTCCCACGTCCGATTCTGAATCAGGGAATCATATTCAGCATCCATAGCCTGTTTCCACTGTGGTTGGTCTAATGCTTCACGAACAGTGTCAGGTTCGGTGCTCTCAACAACTGAACTCATGAGTGTAAAATTTACCTCATGTCTAGCTTGACTTCGTGTTCTAACTCCCGTAGAAGTACCAAGAAGTGAGTTTAGGTGTGCATCCCTGATAGTACTCTGGACCCATTTCAGACGTTGGCATTGCTGATGTGAAGATGTGTTTTCCAGTGTGCCAAGATCAACGAACAAGTCTCCACTCAGCTCTTCTTCTCTCTGAGAAGAATCATCTTGCTCATCATCTGGATGTGTGAGCAATCTATGTGACGAGGTCGGTACTGGATCTTCATTGTGTGGCAAGGAGTCAAAGGACGACTCATCACATACCACATTCGACTCTCGTAGATCTTCTTCGTCTCAGGATCCATGAGACGATATGCCTTTGAGGTAGTACTATACCCTAAGAAAAGACATGGCAGTGTCTTTGGATCGATCTTCTTCCTTCTCTTATCTGGAACATGCATATATGCAGTACAACCAAAAACTCTTAAATGATGAATAGAAGGTTTATGACCAGTCCATACCTCTTCCGGTGTCTTGTTCTGCAAGATCTTCGTGGGTGCCCGGTTGAGTAAATACACTGCTGTCTGGACTGCTTCTGCCCAGAACTAATCCTCCAACTTGGCGATTAAGAGCATACAACGAGCCATCTCCATGACAGTCCTGTTGTGGCGCTCGGAAATCCCGTTCTGTTGGGGCGTATAGGGAGCAGTCAAATGTTGCTGAATGCCATGCTGCTTTAGGTATGCTAAGAACTTCTTTGACACAAATTCCCCCCCTTGATCTGAGCGGAGGAGAAGAAGAGGCTTCCCAGACTGCCTGGTGGCTTGCTAGTAGAAGGTTTGGAAATTTGCAAGTGCCTCACTCTTCTTCCGAAGAAAATATACCCACATTTTTCGTGAGTAATCATCAATGATGAGCTGAAAGTATGCAAAACCTTGAAAGCTAGCTGGCAGAGGTCCGCACAGATCGGTGTGAACGACCTGAAGAGGCTTTGTAGAATGATAAGAGCTCTGTTTGAATGGACCTCTATGTTGTTTGCCCGCAAGACAACCTGAGCAAACAGGTAAGGAATGGGAGAGTGGAGGAAGCCCTCTTACCATTTCCTTCGCACTGAGTTGATGCAGAGCCCCGGCAGAAAGATGACCATATCGAAAGTGCCAAAGTGCAGTGGACTCTGCCGTTGATGCAGAGAGGGCAACGCTAGATGAAGTGACCGCATCCAGTGCAAATAGACGGCCCTTCAGAAATTCGTGAGCAATGACTGACTCTCCCTGGGAAATGATGCAGGACTTGACCCCTTTCTCAACAAAGAATTCAACATGCATTCTATGGTTAAGAAGTTGACTTACAGACAAAAGATTTGAAGTCAAACCTAGAACATAGAGCACCTTTGTGAGTGTACATCTTCGTGTTCCAAGAGGAATGATGACATCACCAATCCCTGTTGCAATATACTCTTGATTGTCTGCAATGGTGATCCGATCTCCAGTGGGCCGGTCACTCAGAGTATGGAACAACTTCTTGTTGCCAGTCATGTGTTTGCTGGCGCCTGAATCAATCAACCAGACATCTTCTGACGGCTGTGAAGTCTGTGAGACTAGAACAATGTCAGAATGAGTCGTATCTGGTACCTCTTCATCGGAGGTGGCATCCTATTAAGCAGCAATGTGGCCCTTCTGCCTCTGATTACGAGCATGCCATCGGGATTTCTTGGAATATCCTCGGCCAGAAGTGCTCTCTTCGCCAGAATTTCCATACTTGCGACCATTGTAATAACAGTTCGCAGTCGTGTGCGTATCCGTGGAGCAAATGTGGCACCACCGATCTGCCTTGTGATTATGCTACTTCTGGGGTGGCCGCTGTGGTGGCCGCTGTGAAGATGGCTGCTGAGCATGCTGCTTCTGATTTTGGGGGGCAGATTGCCCTTTCCGAGGCTTATGTTTTTGCCTCGTGATGAGAGCCTTGTCTTCGAAGGCTTCTTGTACGTTTTGCATGGCTTCTTCCTACTGGAGATAATTCACCAGGGTTGCAAAACTCACCTCCTGTTGAGTGATTGTCAACGTGGTGATCAGTGTCCGAAACTGTGAAGGAAGAGCTCGCAAGGTGAGCGGGACTAGCAACTTGTAGTCCACTGGTTCATCGAGTGCAGAGAGTTCTGCATGTAACTCAGCTACACGCCGCAAGAAGGCTTCTACTGATTCGCCATCATGCATACTCATCGTATGAAGCTTTGTCTGAAGTTGTAACTTTGTCGTCAGATTCTTAGCTTCGTAGATGGTACACAATGTGCTCCATGCCTGAGAAGAAGCAGTTGCTTCCTGAATGTATGGCTGCACCTCATCAGAAAGACTGAGGGTGATGAGCATTAGTGCTTTCGGATCAGCCTTTTCATATTTTTCCAACAGATCATCGTCTGTGGGAGGGGCGTCTTTGCCAGAGACAATCCCCCAAAGATCTTCGAATTGAAGAATCGTCCGCATTTTGGTTTTCCATGCGGCGAAATTTGGCCCTTTCAAGAGTTGGGCATCGGATAGCAATATTTTTGGAGCAGACATTTTCAAAAACTCAAAAAATGTATCTTATTTATTTATTTATTTTTCAAAATGGCTACAAAGCTTACTGAAGGAATCTGTCCCGAAGATGGGCTCTATAGGCTCGTGCAGTGAGACGCCGACGCTCCTGTGGGCGTTCTATTTCGCGTTCCTCATCTGCATCATAACCACGTTCAAGTTCTGCACGAATCCACCGTGCTTGACATCGAACGTCGAACCAAAAGTATTCCAACAGTCCTCGGTGCACAATCTCGTCAAAGAGAATGTTCCCAGTGTTGTGTAGCTCGTTGATCAAGGCAAAGAACAGTCCAGTGGCGTCTTCGTTGTCATTCAATGCCCAAATATTTGGTGCATTGCTCGCGGTGCTTTGTGCATCGGAAATTTGAGACATACGCGCACACACTGATTTGTAATTTGCTGACTTTGCTTACACGTAGCAGTCACAAGCACGAATCTTGCTCAGCAATGTCTCCTTTCGTGAGTAGAGGACGAACAGTTGCTCTGGGCTCCAGCAATGAGTCTCCTCTCTGAATCTCCACACACAGCCAACAACAAACAGCAAAGAAGGTGCACAGGTTCACTGGTTTGCACAAATAAGAGTTCACGCAAGGGTTATAACTCTTCACTCACAACAAGGAACACCCTCTCCTCCTTCACGCACGCACAACAAAGAAAAACGGGACAGGCTCAGTCTCCTCTCCTCCTTCAGGCACGCACAGCAAAAGAAATGGCAACAGTCTACCTCTCTTCCTTCACGCACGCAGCAAAGAAACGCTCCACGCTCAGCAATCCTTCACGCACGCAGCAAAGAAACGCTCCACGCTCAGCAATCCTTCACGCACGCAGCAAAGAAACACGGGACAGGCACTCAAACACGTGGGACAGGCAACTTCCTTCACGCACAGCGCACCAGACTTTGCTCCAGTCTCCACGCACGCACAGGACAGTCTTCTTCACGCACCAGTCTGCTCTTCCTCTCTTCCTCCAGGCACGACCTGCTCTGAAACCAATGATAGGCGAATACTGAAGATTGAATATATTGCTATATCTTAAGAATACAGAGCACACACCTTTATATAGGCCGAGAGGGAGGCAACCGTGGGAAAAACGGTTATAGAACAGATCACTAACAAATATAAACAAATGTATTAACTATCTAACAAAATTTGAATCCATAATTATAGCATATACACTTCAATACAGACACCAAAGTACAACAATACAAGCTGCAAAAATAGGGAAGAATTTACACCGACCACCACCACCTATCTATCTATCATAGAGCAAACTTAATTATTGTAATTATTTTTTTAATGAATAGGATGTTATATTATAATAACAAGTAAAATGATATAAGATAATTCTCAAAAAATCAAACAATATGGAAGCATGCTCTAAAGCCACAAGTTCACACTAAGCAGAGCCTATGAGAAACAACTATACCAAAGCATAAAAAAGAACAGAAGCAAGGAAATTTGGCTGATCATGATTGTAATTATATTTTCTATGAGAAAATAATTTATTTTTTAGCCAAATAGGCATTCGACATGAAATTGATGCAACGGGCGTGGTTAATGATGAGAAATTTGATGTGTAAAATGAGGATAATTGAATATTGATGTATGAGAAGAATACATAGGAAAAATGTCTACTATAATAAAAGATTAGAAAACAATTGAATACTAACACAACTCAATGATATTATGAAATAAAGCTTTAACAAATCACACACACACACAGACACACACACACACACACACACACACACACACACACACACACACACACACACACACACACACATTGTACAAACATACACATACGTATACATATACATACATTTCATGAAATCTGGACATATGAACTCTAAGAATCTAGACTTACAATATCACCATTTCTAGTTTTATAATTGTTGAAATTTGATTCCTAAATTGTTATTATTGGTTTTTAAATAGTGCGATATTAGATTACAATATTGTTATTATTGGTTTTAAGTAGTGTGATTTTTAGATTCCAGTATTGTTATTATTGGTTTTAAGTAACTAACGAGTTATGCACATAAGTTATATAGTTCTTAATTTAAGAATTAAGGGAAGAGCATATAATTTATTTGTTGTAATGAAATCATAAATCGTAAATAATTCCGTGTAAAACCAAAACGTGGAATACCAAACTAAACTAATATATAAAATTCATAAACTTAGCCTAATAACCGAATTATTAAGTCTTTTAATGAAATAAATTTATTGTATGGAAGAAATTAAATTAATAATCATTTTCGTAGCCTGATTGGCTTAGTAAAATTATTTTGCATCAAGTGGTTGATGGTTTAGAATAATGTATTGCAGCCAAAACATCATAATCAACATAAACATAGTCCATCTAAGCAAAGTAAAAGTTGAACACATGGGCTACAACCACCTATTACAATAATAAAGTCATAATAAATGAGTTTGTATTTAAAATGTGGTAGTAATAAGATTCATCTTCCTTAAACAAATTGATGTTTTTGAGAATCTAGAAAAATCTCCCTTATGTTACACTCAATCTTCTATTTAAATATCATATAATATTACAACTGTAAAGTATTATTGGAGCATGCTTTGGAATAAAATTTTCAAAAAATCCACATCTCACGCCAATATGATGTCACATATTAATTTACAATTTTCAATAGTTTCACCAAGTTAACATTCATTACCGTGTTCAATTAGTTGAAGGTATGGTTTAATGGCCTCGTGTCCTTTTTCGGGTATATTAATGAAGCCACTTTTACAATTATTGTTTGGTTTCCATGCCAAAATGAAACTATCCACATCAATATCTTCTTTAATATCATCCAAGATGGTTCATGTTTTATTTGGCCTTAAACAATCTTGATACGATGTTACACCTTCTCCTCTTCCTATAGGTTTCCAATATTAAACCCTCACCTTTTTAGCCACATTTTTGCCTTTTCGTTTAAGGAGAATATTCTTTTCTCTTCTCATCTGTATCTTTTCATTATCATTTGTTGGTCATATAAGAAACATCTATCCCTCAACCACATCCTTCAATGAATTGAATTCTTGTTTAGATCTTCCACAAATAGGCCCAACATAAATATCATTATTACTTGGGATATACTTATTAGTGTATTCTTGTCTGTGAAAATGTGTGACTCCCATTATTTGGTCATATATTCCTTTTTCCTGTACAATTTATGGAAAAAAAAAGCATCTGACATCCTGCTACAATTTACAAATGGTCAATCCAAAGCACACAAAATATTTTCCCAATATGTTATCTTTGGAAACCAATATTCTCTACCTTCACCTGTTGTTGTTTTTTCACAATGTTCAATATATGTTTTTATTCCCCTTTTATGATCTTCCATTTCTTTGAATTATTTGAATGTTTCCCTTTTGACAAGTTTTCTTCACTATTATCGTTTGTTCACCGTATTTGGATTGAACGAGACCATTAGAGATCCTTTATTATTTTTATACTCCATCACTGGTATGTTAGATCCATAACATGGAACCTTCACATCTTAGGTTTGTTGATACCCACTATCTTATGGTTTCCATCCAACAAAAACAACTCCGCAAAGTCCTTGAAGTTGTACACTTACTCAATAATGTAAGGAGTGAATGTAATTGATTATTGGCCCTTCTTCGCATGTTATGTAGGAGTCCATGATATATGGAAAAACCAATGTGTCTACTTTAATGATGTTGCTAATCTTCCAAAATTCCCGTCTATATCTTCATGAGTGTGTCCCACTTGAATGAAGCTTAGATACACAATGTTGAATAAATTTTTGTTGTTGACATTGTGTAGAAACTAAATCACACTCTTTGCGTACATTTCTAGGTCCTAGTCTCATACCACTATTCATATGATTACTAAGCGAGAAAAGTACTAATTGGCCACTATCTTTGGCCTCTTTGCTTGCTTTCTAGTTTCCTTCTTGGCCTTACACACCCTACTTGCCTAGTATAATGCTCGATACTCCAGGTTATTTAATCATGGACATCAACACCCAACTAGGATGCCAGCGCCAGGAGCTCCCATCCTTTCTAGGTGCCCCCCGACCTCTTTGTATCTTTCTCGTCTCTTATGGGTCCTTTCTAGTTATTGGGCATCAATATTTCTATGGGTCGGCCTTTTAGTGATTAATTACGAAATTCAAACAAGGGAGTCATATAAATACAAACCTATGTGATGATAATAAGGACCAAACACTACACATTATCTATTACCACCTAAGGTTGCATCCAAGAGCATTATAAGAGCATTCAAGCATCCATCTAGATCCACACAAGGGACAAGGTAACATCATTTCTACATACAGACATAGGAAGGGAAGCTCATTTTTCCATGCACACATATATCTACATCTTTTAACATCTAGTTACCATTTTCTAGTCAAGTGCGTCTGGCACAAAAGCCACCTAGGGCATGATTCTAAACAAGCATGCGTAAAACTACATGGATGCTGAAATGTATTGCATCGCCTGGATCGTCATTTCACTCATTCAGGTGACCACTGGGGTCAGTATGACTCCCCATTTGCATCTATTTTTTTAGGATTTGATATGTTATGGGGTTTTACACGTGTTTTCTCTTCTTGCAGGTTTCAAGGGAATAATAATAAAGTATAGTGACATACAGGTGATTAAAGGTGACCTCTAGCGAAGATCTTTCAACCATCCAAAATTGAGTTTATGAGGTTCTAAGTAGTCACAGGCGCCCATAGGAGGTCTATAGTGTTTCAGGGGCCCCTGGCCCTGTCCAAGCGCCCCAGTCCAGGAAGATCCTACAATCGCACAATTTTCTAAGCTCAAGTGCAAAACTTCCCTCCTATTTATTAGTTCATCAGCTCAACACAGTCCATGATTATCTGCAAACCAACTAAGTATTCTGTCCCTTCATTTAAAACTAGGGTTTCATATTTTTATAGCCTATTTTCTTGGGTCAAATTTGTACTCCAATTGTCTATATTTGGGCTGTTACATAGTTAAGATTTTAGCATTTATATTTTCTATATTTGCATAATTATTTGGTGAACCCATCGTTCGATCACTCTTGGGTCCTTATTTCATCACTTCTTGCTTTCATCATGGATATTTCTATCCATGATTTCTTGCTAACCAATCCTTAGTGTCATGCTAAAATCATTAATCTCTTGGCTACTACTCATATTCCTTCGACTACTCATTCGGACATTGTTTATCAGACATTTGTATATGCATTTTCTCAACGTCTTACTTTTCCATCCACTTTAATTGAAAATATTTCTATTTATGACAATGATCCTCCTCTATATATGTGAGTTTGCATCAATAACTTGGGTGTTAAGTGAGTCTTAGTTGATACCGGATCCAACCTCAATCTTATTCCTTTATCATTCATTGAGGCTATAGGCCTCTCCACAACTAATCTTAACCCAACATCTCTTTATGTTCGAGCATATGATTGTACTACATGTCCATGCATAGGCACTATTACATTTCCCATCACGATTGGACCAAAAACAATTCGTGTAGTATTATTTGTCATTGACATACCTGTTTCATATAATTGTTTACTTTGTAGGCCATGGCTTCGCATAATGCAAGCAATGTCTTCTATAATTCTTCAATGTGTTAAATTTTTACATAAGGGATTTGAATATAAAATTACCGTTGATAGCATCTCATTCCAATATTGTAGCATAGATCCTAACACTACATTACTTACTCTTACTTCTGCTATTGTGCATCTTGTTGTTGATCCACAATCTGAGCACTATCCAGACAACTTGCCTCCACTCTAAGAAATTTTTTATACATTAGATGTTATTCCATCCGCTTCAATCTCGCCCCCTCCTTCCACTATTGCTACAGGGACATGTCCATATATTGGGTGTCATACCACCTTCCTCCTCTTCTCATGAAAAACCTATGTCTATGCTTCCTCCTTTCACATGCACTCTCTTTATGAACAATGCTTATTGGCCGCACATTCCATTCGATTCTACTTGTTTTGAAACTATCGACACATATGATGGCTTGGTTTGGATTGGATTTACTCTAGATGATCACACCCCTCCACTGCATGCTCCTCATTTATATCATGGGTATGTTCACATTACTACTGCTTATGGCCTCTGAGTATTTCATCTATCGACCTTTGTTACGCGCACTCCATGAATTTCAAAAACTTACTCTAGGAAAATCTTGGCTTGACTATATTAGAGGCACTTTAGATCCAGATCATATTGAAATATCACTTCCCATGCCCTTCGGCTGCATTTTTATCTAGACATTGATTCATTTCTCAACTATTCACAAAATCTCACTCATTGGTGCACACATGGATGTCCACCAACACCTTTCATTGACGAAGAATACACAATGGGCATGTACAATCTACGCCGCAATGGATCTTTACTTGATCAACCACATACTATTTCTTATCATGTCTCTGATGCATCTCCATTCGGTTTTGACCACAACAACGACGATATATTAAACGATGTTACTTAATCATGCTTCTCTTCACACACTTAAGGGGGCATCATGCTTATTCTCCCCCTAGCATTGCCCAACATCTTGCATTCCTACTTCTTCACTCCGCACTTTGCATATAGCCTTGTACACATGTCTTGCACATCTTGATACATTCATATCGTCATTACCCTATGAAGCACTTTCGTGTTATGGTTCACACTTGATTGTTGAGGGCATACTACACATATGAACCTCACACACCACATACGCACTTGGTGCATGCATAACATTTTTTTTCTCGCAGCTTCTATCACACACTACATGCACTATTCAATCTACACATTCACGACACATCTTTCTTGGATCTACTTTTACACACTACGCTCATTACCCAATGATGCACTCTAGCTCCAAAGTTCATGCTTGACCGCTGAGGGTATCAATATGAAATGAACCTCATCACACTCAATCACTCTACACTCTCTATGATTTGACGAACATATCTTTCTAGCGCGCACAATTCAAACCATTTCCCGATGACCCACTCTTGTTTTATGTTTCATTATCGACAATTGACGGAGAATGTATAAATGAACCTCATGTATACACATCCACTTGGGAGACATGTTTCTCCTATCACATTTACACTGCATTCCATTCCATCTCATCCACAACATATTGCATATCTTGGTCACACTTAGTCTTGCTTGCACTTGCTTGTTACATGTACACTTTATTACACATGCTAAACAAATACTTTATATGTCATCATCTTTCTATATACAAATGCACGTCCACTTGCCTTCTAGTTGTGATCACAGATTCTACACAACTCATTACATGCAACATGGATGCTTGGCGCAGTACCTCTTACTAGTCCCTCAGTAGGCTCCTGGGGGCATCCACTTTCGTATACACTATAGGTGTTATTGTTTCATTTTTCATAAGACACTACTATATTGGATTATATGTGCTTTGACATACTTTCTATCTTTCTAACATGCTAACAGGTGCTTCATGTACAACATTTATCTTGCAGGTCTAGTTGCTTCCATGGTTATCTGATACATTGTTTACTACTGTTTGCTCTTATCTTCCTTTATATGCCATTGTTTGTGGGCTTTTCCCTATGCCTTGCTTGTTCACTTCTTGTGTGCTTTTGGCCACTTTGGTCTCGATTGTCTTACGACATCGTGACTGATGTCCCATGTTTGAAACCCACTTTTATAGTCTATTATGTCTGCACTATTGCGTGTTTACATTGTCTTCTTGTGTGCTATCTTACCCATTGCTTTCTACATACGTGTTTGACTTTTTTTCACTAACACTTGTTTCATATCCATTTTTCTTGCGTGTGCCCTGATTTTTACCAAGTGCACTCCCTCCCCTATAGGGTATCAGTTACAGTTGCGTGATCAGTCCTCCTTTGGGCCGCATACTTCTTGCAACATTGCATGCACCTCAAACGAGGGGGGGCATCATTAGATGAATCAGTCACCCCATATAGCAGTTCACAATCACAGTACAACATAGTTCAGTATTGGTACAACATAGTCTTTAATCACAATAATGACCTAGAATTTGACTTGAGTCTCCAACACAACACAGAGAGTAGTTCTTGGGCACCCCTACCCCTTCCTGGACACATATGACTAGGGGGAAGTGACACAAATTTTCTCAGTTCAACATAATTTTTGGAAGTTTACACAACATCTTTTACAGGACAGGCAGTCCTTTAACACTCGGCATGCATGCATTACACCTTATTTTCTACTTTCGCGTTGGATTAAAATGTATCAGATTTGCACACACCATCTGCAGTGGTGTTTATACTTCGGGAAGTAGTCAAAGGTTAGAGAATAACACTAGACATTTCTCCTTACACTTCTTCCGCACTTGGTATGAGATTGCCCAAAAAACTCATGCTTGGCATAACTAGCGTGAGATCACCCAAAAAAGTAGTTCTTGGCGTGAGATTTCCAAAAAAACTCATTCTTATACAACATCTTTAGGATCATTTCTATCTCTTTCAACAATCATGGATCAGATGCACATGTTCCTTTTCACATTTTCACATATTTTCTTACATACTATTTACATGTTTTGAAAGAATTTTTCATATATATGCATATTTGACTACTCGTTCATTCTTCTCTTTTGCAGGTTCATTCTTATGGGAAGTAGTAGTCACATCAATCACACACCAAATGACATCAACAACAGGTACACCGTGACATCTACACATATGCTCTCACCCCTAGGGTCATCATCATTTTCAGTTCCTCTTCTCTAACTTCCATGCTTCGCTTTTTATCACTCCACGCTTCGTATTTTATCACTCCACACTTCACTTTTTTATCACTCCACACTTTTTATTTTCTCTCTCGACATGCTTTTCACTATTGATACATGGTTATCAGGTACACATCTCTTATCTACTTTATATTATCGAGCATTCACTCAGAAACATAAAGTGGGGGAAAATATAGACACTAAATCATGCACTTTGGGTGCATTTTTAGGTCCTAGTCACATACAACTATTCATACAATTCCTACGCGAAAAAATTACTAGTTATCCACTGTCTTTGGCCTATTTACTTTCTTTCTACACACTCCCTACTGCCTAGTATGACCCTTGATACTTCAGTTTCTCTGAGTCTAGACACTAGCGCCCAACCAGGATGCCAACTCCAGGTGCCCCCGTCCTCTTTGGGTGCCCCAGACCTCTTTGTATCTTGTTCACCTCTTTTGGGTCCTTTCTAGCTACTGGGCATCTTTTATTCTTATGGGTCATCCTTTTAGTGGATAATTACGAAATCTAAACAAGGGAATCATATAAATACAAAGCTATGTGACCATAATAAAGGACCAAACACTACACATTATCTATCACCACCTAGGTTGCATCTAAAAGCATTACAAGAGCATTCAAGCATCTATCTAGCTCCACACAAGGGACAAGGGATTGTTATTTCTACATACACGCATAGGAGGGGAAGTTCATTTTTCCATGCACACATCTATCTACATATTTTAACATCTAGCAATTTCTCGTTATTCAACTGTGTCTGGCGCAAGAGCCACTTAGGGCACAATTCTACACACGTGCAAAACTACATGGAGTTTGAAATTAAGTGTAGCACCTGGATCCTAAGTTCACTTAGTCAGTTGACAGCTGGGGTCAGTCTGACTCCCTATTTTCATCTTTTTCTTTTTAGGATTTGATGTGTTTTGGGGTTTTACAGGTGCTCTCTCTTCTTGCATGTTTCAGGTGAATAACAGTGAAGTATAGCGACATACAGGCAATTAATGACGACCTCCAACGAAAACCTTGCGACCATCCAAAATTGAGTTTCTGAGGTTCTAATTAGTCATAGGTGCCCAAAGGAGGTCTATAACACCCCAGGCACCCCAGTCCAGGAAGATCCTTCAATCACACAATTTATCTGAGCTTTGGTGTGATACTTCCCTTCTCATGTTCATTAGTTCGTCAGCTAGGCGCAGTTCAGGATTATCTGCAAACCAACCAAGTATTCTATCCCTTCATTTGTAAATAGGGTTTCATATTTTTCTAACTTATTTTCTTGGGTCAAATCTATACTCTAATTGTCTATATTTGTGTTGTTACATACTTAAGATTTTAGCATTTATATTTTCTATATTTGCTTAATCACATTGATTCAACTGTAAATAAGGTACGATTCTTTTTATCACTTGAAGCATTATCCAGTTGTAAGTAGAGGATCAATGGTTGCATTTTGAATGAAGTACTTGTACTAGCAACACTAATTGATTTAGAATGGTCAAATTTTTCCTTGTACCCTTTACATTTTCATGCACTTAATTTCCTAATAGCGCATCATGCAATGGTTGTGTGGATGATCCACAATTGCTCAATAAATCCCCATAATCATCGATAACTGTGTTAAGACCGACAACTATAATTACTCTTTCCACATCTCTGCAATGTAGTGTCCTCTTGCTTAGATATACTCATCCCTCTGCAACATTGGTACCTTTTGAGAGAAAATATACATGATCATCCTCTACAAATGTAAGAGACATTGGCATTATGATAACACAAAAAATAAACATGGGGTGAAAGCAAATCTGTAAAACCATATCAAATAAATAAGTTTAAAATTGTTACGACATTTTAAAAATGAGTAGGACTCAGAAGTCAAAATTTAACACAATAACCTAATGCTATTTTTAGCTCAATTTTATCTAGTTGGATGCCACTATGAAATCAATCACTTCATTATGTAATGGAATATTCAATAGAGAATATGTTAAGTATGTATTTGTATAGACGAATGTATACACATGCATATATACTTAAATATGCTAATTGCGGCTAACACACACTAAAAAGAAGTAAACACACTAAATAAAATAATTAATTAATCCCATATGAAAATCAAGTGGCTACAACAACATATTTGCATATGTGTATGTGTTACGTGGTAATTGCGACTAACATAAAAAGGGAATAAACACAAATACTCCAGCACCAATACACTTAACTAGACTCGTACCGTAATTAGGGATCTACTACATATGTATGTAAAATATCAAGGAATAAAATAATTGTAGCTGGCACCAAAAGTAGGTAAACATAATCAAACTTACATTTTGCAGTTCTATTATTGTGCAGGCACCAATACACGCTAGTAGCTACCATCTGCTCTGTACCATCGTCTAGAGTTTGGTTGCAGTTGAAGTTAAAATAATGCACGTATATACAAGTAAATATTATTTAATGAAGGTGTACAAGAATTTTTTTTAAAAATAAAATATATAAATGTAGATAGATATAGATCTATATTTATGGATCTATCAATACCCGTTAAGTATATACGATAAAGATATATGTATCTCAAGAAGTGATAAATTTAACAAATAATCTAAAATAATGCACGTATATACAAGTAAATATTATTTAATGAAGGTGTAAAAGAATTTTTTTTAAAAATAAAATATATAAATGTAGATAGATATAGATCTATATTTATGGATCTATCAATATTATCCGTTAAGTATATACGATAAAGATACATGTATCTCAAGAAGTTGTGATAAATTTAACAAATAAATAAACACAAAATACATACTTTGATATTTATTATAATTATAATTATAAAATTTTGAATAAATACAATTTCGACACTCAAACAAATACAACAATTAAACAGTTAAAAAAATACACACTCGTTTATATAAAGATTATTAGTTAATATGGTACTTCAATTAAAAATTTAAGTTATACATAAATAATAATATTTGAGGAAAACTATAATATAGGTTTTCCCTTGTTACTCGACTTAAATTAAAATGGTTAATAAAATGGTTAAATCAATAATAAAAAATGCTTAATAAAAATACAGTTTTCTTATGATTTTACACAAGCCGCAATTAATTCTTATAATTTGTCCCCTCTTTTTTGTTTAATAAAAAATAAAATAATAGGTCATGTATCAAATTTATAAAATACCCAGGATCATCTAAAAATATTTCCCTCCACAAAATCATTGAACCATATTTCCCTGACACTCATACAAGATACTCGAACACTATTTCCCTCTAAGCATAACATGACTGAAAGGAAATAAAAAATACAACCAAATGCAAAGCAAATCAGCGGCACCCCCTTCAAATGCAACCAAATAATTAATAGCAAATTTGTCATTCAAACTGACGTCGATGGAACAGTTGGCAGTTGCTGTGTGTGGTTAGTATTTATTCACCAGCATTTCAATTTTCTACTCTTCAAATATAAGACTATTAAGACTAGTATTTATTTCTGCTTTTGTCGCCTTTGTCGTTTTTTTTAAAGAAGCCGTATACTATTACCTATCAATCATAGAGCAAACTCTATGATTGCACTTATTTTCTACGAGCAAATAATTGATATTTTTTGTGGAGGAGATAAGTATTCGATATGAAATTACACTCAAACATAAAAGTTACGGAATCAATTTTTCCTTTACATAAAAGTTTTATCATTTGACATTTGCACTTTCAAACCATGGCAATAGAAGCCATATATATACAATTATCGAATTAGTTAGATTTTTTTATGACATGTCCTTAAATTTATTCAGTGTTACCAAATGTACCAAAAAAGGAATCTTGTCATCAAAATTCAGAGGGTATTAGTATTAAAAAACTACCCTTATGGTTTGAGGTCCGACTTCAAAATGAAAAGTATGGAAAAATAAGGGCCAAAATGTTATTTTCAAGTACAAGAAAAACACCTTTCAAAATGGTGTGGGCTCTAACTGCCCACAAACAAGTCTTAACATTGAAAAAAGAAAATGTTGACATATATTGAACGACAACATCTTGCTTGCATATTTACCTCCAAAGTGCACTACCTCAAGATTATGTGCATCGAAACCCCCTTTTACTTTAATTGATCTATAACATTGACACATGCTCAATTTGTGACTTACTCGAACAAAGAAGATGATCACTTACATTCCCTCTAACAATCAACTAGCAACATAAAGTTCAATCACTAAAAACTTTGTTGAATTCTCTTTAACATGTGTGTTATATTATCATTGCTTATTTGATATTCCTTGGCCCCCACTTCACTTTTCCTCGTTTCCCTTTGCTATTTAGAGGCTTTCCCCCTGACAAAATAATCTTCTGCAAACAAGGTTCAAAAGAAGGGGAAAATTAGTTACTTTCATTGCTCACTTTAATGTTTGATAGAAAAGACAAAAAAACATTCGCTACCTTGTAGTGATCAGTTACACCTCATAATTTGGCTTCGCAAGCATTCAATGTTGATGTTTATTTCCTACTTATGGGTTAAAGTTGGACTTAATGATGGAGCAATTGCTCAATTGGTTGCACACATCTACTATACAACCATATTTTGTGACCTTATCAAAATTGATAAATAAATCTATCCTTCATAGGAAGCGAACAACCCCCAACACATTCCACTCCCCCACGATTCCACTACTCCCCTTAATAATGGTATCGACTCTAACATTCTACAATGTTTAAGGTATAAACTTGCATAAAACACATACATAAAGTGGAGGTACAACAAGACACATAACTAATTTTCTCTCTCCATTGATGCTCAATGATGGCTCTCAGTTTGTATTTCCAAATCATAAAAAAAAATAAGAATGATAGAATATGGTATGGGATCCCATCAATTTATTATTCCGGAGAATATTATCCACAACTCTTTCTTGAGATCCACGTGCTAATACATGACGATCTACTATGCTAGCACTTGGAGCCCCATATAGAGATAGGGAGTAGAGTTCCTTCCCCCTTCTGCGTCTGATTTGTTTGTGTATTCGTCGATTGCAAGATGCCAATGTAATGTCGTATCGTAAACTACACATTTCCATCTCTCTTTAACAAATTTGATCAATCCTTCTGCTCTCTTATTTTCATGTTCAAATAATATTCCACAATTCCTTCCTCTTTCCTTCCCCTATCGACATCTCAAATACATTACCTTAATGCGATTGCTAGTATACTTACATCTAAATTTCAAATTTATATCATATCTTGCATCTAGTGTGTATGCAAGTAAAAATGTCATTTTTTCAATAATTATGAACATCAATTTGATAATTTTATCAAAATATTAAAATTCATAAAGGAACATTTAATATCCTATAAAATTATAAAATGCAACCCAAACCACTTAAAACTTTAGGATGGACGTCAAATCTCAAACTTGGACATGGACATAAGGATCCCGAGGAAATGAAATGAATAACTTGTATAAACAAGGCCATGATATGGCAAATCCTGCCGAAGATGATGATTTGTGTTATGTGAGAAGAGTATGTAATTTGAATGCCCCTTCTTCATGGTTGTAACTTAGTAGTTGGGTTAATTGTACTTAGAATGTTGTTTTCATTGCAAAGTCAAAGCGGAAAAGAGATGTTGAGATATTGACAAAATAACGTAGAAAAGATGCATGGAATTTAATTTTCTCTATGCTCTCTGCTCAATATTTTTCATCCTTTTGGTGTTTTGTATCTGAAAGGAGGAAAAAACAATAATTCATAAAGAAATAAACATGTAACTATTATTGTAATTGTACATGCTTAATATATAGAAAACGTATATTGTGAGACATGTAGCAATCCTTCAATAGGAATGAAGAAAAGTTTCTAGAAAATGTTCACAATTGTTGTTAATGTGATGGATTCTTGTCACTATCACAGAAAATGATCCAATTGAGAATGTATCAAGTGAGTCTAAAAGATCTTGTATTGTCATGTCAGTTGTAAATTTTCAAGAATCACAAATAGTATGAATGTTCTCCATTGTAGTATTTGAAACCACAGAGGGGGAACATCTTACATCGCCTTTTTCATATTTTGTTTTTTATTTGACAGAAAAGTCTATAATATGCAATCTCGAGGCCATAACCAATTTTGTTACAAATTTATAAAAAGTTCTCTAGTAAATATGTATGCAAAATGTGGAAGCATACACAAGGTGTGTGAACTGTTTGACGGTAAACCTCTAGAAAATATGTTCTCATGGAATGTAATTATCACAAGATATGCACAAAATGGATTTTACAAGAATGTGCTCAATCTCTTTGATGCGATGAAGAACTTTGGAATTTACCTTGACTCCTCTGTAGTGTTAGCCATCGGAATTACAACTGTTCAATCTTATTAAAATATACATATGTTGACGATGTGAGGTTGTTAATCTTGGCCATCCACATCTTGTCCGTTGTAAGAAGGGTGATGTCTCATCCCAACTTTGAAATGTGTTCGGGATAGTTAAAAAAATAACTACGGGTTGCTTCTCAAGGAGAAAGTTTGCGCCGCTATGGTCAATGATGAAAGGTGCATTGTTGGGAGAGGGTGTATATGTGACTATGTAATTTTATTTTGTTTCAATTTGAATACTGTGAAATAGTAAATAAACTGGGTATTTGTTAGTATTTCAGAGTTGTATAAGAATGAATGTATTCATTATATTGTGATGTTAGATGGTATCTGAAATGGTTATGGAAACTAAAATAACATATATAATATGATTGGACCATGTAACGGATCAGATTTTGGGTTCCAGTGAGGGCAATCAGTTGAACAATTCCCCTATTGCTGAACAAGTATGTTTGTGCCATAAACTCAGTATGACATGTTGATAGTTCCCTGCGTATGATCCTCCAGCATTGTTAGTTATCGATCTTAGTGCCAGGAATGGCCTCTTCTTGCTCAATTTATTTTTTGTTTATTAAGTCAATTGAGAAAATAACAGACACATTACAAAATATGTGTTTAATGTGATCAATTCATCTTTATTAAAATATTCCAAAAAAATAAAGAATTGAAATAAAAAATATATATTCTAAAAGAAAAAGGTATTTGTTAGTTGTTATGAAAACCATAATAAATCTATATCATTAGGTTTCTAGTTTTAACAAGGCCATGATATGGCAAATACTGTCCCAGGTGATTATTTTGGCAATGTGGAGGAGAATTATATGCAAAATTATGAATTAAATGCAAAAACAATGCCCCTAAAATTTTGATTTGTTTGTGAAGTGAATACCTTGCATGCACCAAAGTGTCATGAGGACAAGTTAGAAGTTTTAACAAATGCAGTCATGTGTGATCAGGTAGATTTATGCAAAGTCTGGAAGTATGAAATTAAAATGTAAACTATTTGAGCATGTGTTACAACAATGGTCACTGGTATGAACATCCTTTTTTCTAATTGCAACATGTAGATGGCTAAACTCATGCCATTGCCAGAAAGTAATTATACAACATTGTTTGATTATTACATACACAAAATCAATGATGTAAATGAATTTATTTACATTTGTTGCTGCAGATTAAGAATCCAACGAAAGAAATATACATCATCAATTCTAATTACCCTAAAAAATTGATGCCCTCTAAGTCATTTTTACAATTGTATAAGATGGGTAACGTATTTAGGCAAAATTTAACAATTATAGAGTAGAAGAAGAGAGACCCTAAGAACTCATCAACAATAGTTTAAATTCCTATCCACACAATGAAATAAAAAGTTTTACATAACTGTGACATATGTGAAACCATTTTTTTTTATTATTTTGCAATATATCCAAGTTAGATTAAAATTTAAAAAACAAACAATGATAAAATACATGCTTAGGTTCTTTTACGAAATTGCAATGAAAAAAAAATCTTAGAATATAATCAAATACAACTAAAAATGCACATAACTAAATAAGAATGCATTAGCATAGATTACTTCAATTCACTCGAGAAGTGACTTATTAAAGCAATTGCTTCCATTTTCTTTCGATACTTCATCCACAACTTCCTAATAAGGTTCACAAGTATATAAGCTTCACAAGTATATAAGTATCACAAGTTCCAACTACAACAATCCTACATTACATTGGTAGTAAATACTCTATTCCCGTCATGCGCAATCTTCCTCCTTTTAATGATACTCCCACTGCATATAAATTATGTTTCTAACTAAAATTTTTGTTTCCCTCAGTTCCACAGACTGTCGATGAAGAAGTGGTGATAACAAAAGGCTATGGAATCATAAGTTGTGCTACCAATCGCTGTCAGTGGGTGAACAATGTTAGAGCGGTTGGAAGGCTTAATAATATCTCATTCTGTAGACCATTTGTTGATATATTATAGGCCTATTATTTTGGCATCGATGAAGCTTTTACCAGAGAGTTCCCAAAAAATCTGCCCTTGAAGTTTAATTACATAAATCTGCCATCGATGCCGTTGTCGTGATTTTGGAACACATGATCGAGCACCAGAATAAAAGTTCTAAAATTCAATAGCAAGATGCAAATAGTTTTTCAGAATACCGCCATTGTATTTATAAAAAACTATCCCATATTACACCTTAACGGACATGTTTTTTATGTTGTTGGGAAAGGGATCGGGAAGTACAACCCTTAAACAGATCATGCTAATTTTAATTTGGTATATGGAACACCATTGGAGTTCCCACTGGTTGGTGGTCTTGAAACATTTCCTAACCTGGGAAACCTAGCTATCTCATATCTTGCTGCACTCACACTGTTCATGACATTTTAACTGGGTACTCATGGCATTCAGAAGGGGCAAGCTTCGAGCAGATCAGAAAAAACATGGAATCTGGGTTAAAAAAGGACAATGAATTATTACATTTTGACCGCCGTAATCATAAGGGAAAAAATTTATTACCCAGCGTATTAGGGTTGACTGGAAAGGATTCATGAGGCCGAAGTTTTGTATTTTCTTTCCATGAACTTGCAGGGTACTGAGAAGAATTCCATTTAAATACATAAAAAATTCTTTAGTAGTGCGTTGAAAAATAAAGATACGAGATTTATAGCCGTCCTTAAAGTTACAACATCTGACACCCACAAGAAAATTTTCATTATAAATCGATTCTAATGCCCTATATATGGAATTATGCTCAAATTATTTCCAATCTATAATTTTCCTCAATGGGATGGAAAAAAACCTGGTTTTTAGCAACCCCTTTTGATATTTACGGTCTTGCAAAAAAAAGCCATCTAGGGCAATCTCTATACCCAATTCCTAACCCTGAACCTGTTGCCTAGTTTTATAGCAGAAATAGACATTCTTAATGGTGGATTCACACGGGTCGTTGCAAGAACTTCCAATCCATCCGATTTAGGAAATATTTAACAATGGACAATTAAGTGCTACAGATTTGGCGAGGTTGGAGGCTTTGTGCTATACATTTAGGGAGTCATATGGTTTTTTGCCTTGTAAATTCAAGTCCATGCTGGAGATTGCCATGTTTTAGTCATGTGTTTCCTACGCCATGATCTCTGCGATGTCGTTGCTACACAATCCAAAGCAGCAAAATTAGCAATATTATCAGCTAAACATTAAACTACAAAGAGTGAAAATAAAAATTAGTAAGGAATCTCAGTGAACTAGATGCAAAATGGGTAAGCAAATTACAGGGCCATTATTTTGAAATCTGTAAATAAGATTGTGTATTTCTTATCAAAGGCTATATGAGGTGTTTGTAATGGTAGCTTAAAGATCTACTGCTAAAATCTTTGCAACTGTAGGGGAGTTTAATGTATAATAGTCCTTAAAACTTATTGCCCCTGCTCCCTCTATTTTCTCTGGCCTCATGACGAAAAATGGATTAAAGAAACAATATATATTTTAGTCTCATATTTTATGCCATGGCGGACGCCTTTCGATGCCCTTTTCTGAACCCTAGATCTAAACTTCATCCTGACGGCGGCCATGGCGGATCCCGGGTGCATGCAGGCTGCGATATGGTGTTTAGTGGCGCCGTATTTGTGGATGGGCTCGGTGTGCTTAGTGCCCCTGCTCCCTCTGTTTTCTTTGGCCTCGTGACGGTTCTATTGATGCTAACGACTCTGGTGGAGGATCTGGCCTCGTGGATTTCTTCTGAATGGTGGGGCGAATGGTTCTTCTAGCCCAGCTTCTGCTAAAACCCTTCACGGATCCTCTATTTCAGCTAAGGCAGTCTCCCCTTCGTTTCCCCTTGCTTTTAGCGGTGGCAATGGCGAACTGGCGAACCCTGGGTCAGTTGGGGCTCACTTCTCTTCGAGGAAGGATGGCGATCCTATTCCTACCCATGCACTCGTCTAACTCCACATTCCGTGTTGCATTTCAAGCCAATAAAACACATTATTAACATTAGCGGTAGACATTAACGTTTAATCACATCCACAAAATGTTGAATCGAAACATACCTCAATCTTCTGTGCAATGGCATACAACTGATCGTCAACATCAATCCAAAATGTTTCTTTTCCAACCTTGGGATTTCTAGCAGAGTAAATCATTTCAGGTTGTAGATACACCCTCTCAATTCGCAACTTCTTTTTCTCCCACACTGTAATCGTGAACATTACAAATTTACAGCAGCTGTGGAAAGTAGAAAATATCATTTTCACAACATTGCAGCCTCGAGCCACACAAAACTGACAGAATTTGTATCTTATGTAGTACCTGCATTAAATGAATATGATTCCATCCTCTCAACAGTGCCAAATAAAGGCAATAACCAATAGAATCCTGCCAATAACAAAAAATTGAAGCATGAAACTATAGTTGAACTCACTAAAATACAAACGGCACAATTTCATTGGACAAAATGCAAATGACTATTGGTAAATTGAAGACAATATCATGCCTTCGACAGGATAATAAAAGGTAAGGAAGTGAAAAACTAGAATCTTAATTGAGAAAGTTTTTATCGTAGAAATTAAAGAAGACTACTCTCTCAACTCAAGGGTGCATGATCAAACATAAATTCAAAGTATACGACAAAAAATGTGGGGGAGATGTAACAAGCTACTGCAATGACAAATATCATAAGATTGGAGTGGATGTCAAACTTTCTTATCGAGTGTATGACATATTTTATATTTGTATTGTAGAGCGTATGACATCTTAACGAGAGTTTTTTCACATCCATGAGGTATACATGGTTCATACACAATTGTTATTGTCATATCCCATGCTTGGAATGCATAAGAGTTTTAAATCAATATTATTACCAAAAATTGCAAGGTGATGTTATTTAATAAAAATGTGATATATGTTTGGATCCCTGGGGAAATGACATTGACATAAAAATTGAAGGAATACTTACACTAATATGCATTGAGAGGCTTGTGTGTCTCCATCTCACTTTGAATATTTTCCCCCAACTTTTTGTAGTGAGCTCTTACAATTGTATTTTTTTTGAGATTGTATAGTGGGTCCATGGTCACAAGCTCGAGTTTCACTATCACCTTCAGCGATCTCATCAACAAAATGAATAATCAAAGATGAGTTTTTGTCCTTTTATTGTTATTATTTTCACGCCACAGTCCCCACCACCTCACCAGCACTATGCACGCATGGGTTTGGGTAAGATCGACCTGGACATTATATGATCCACCTTCATATGCTTCAATCTTGCTTCATCCCTTCAAATGATTCATAACCGCTTACTTCATTTTTTGTTTATACAACATAAGAAATCATATGGAGTCTGAGTCTATTTAACTTTCGATCTAGAAAATAAAATCTACTTGTCGCTCATATGAATGACCAACCACTAGAAGGGCTCAATTATAGATGTTTGTTCATGCATCACCTATTTTTTCTGCAATTACTCAAGCTTAAAACTAAAAAGGGGGTCGACAAATGATACAACAAAAAAATTGTTGCAGTTGTGTTTCGAACTATGAACCTAGTATATTCTTACATTTTAACAAGTATGGCATGTTATAGACTTTTTCAACTTGATACACTGATATGCATGTATTCTAATAGGTGAAGGGTTCCCATATCATACACATGTCAGCCTTTTCAATCATAAATGGCTACCATGGCAAGAAGTCAGGTTCTTGAACATAGAGTAGGTACATCAGATTTTAAATCAGAAAACAAGGAATCTCTTTTAGAATTATAAGCTACACAATACACTTTGATGGTATTTTTAGTAAAAATACCTTGTGAATCAAATAGCAATTTGCAATTTTCTATTAAAATTGAAAAGGGGGGGAATCAAAAGTGATACAAAAAGCAAGCATTACAGTGGCAGTTTGAACTTAGAACCTATGGATTTTTCTCTACATTTTTCACAATTGCTGCATGTATCAGAATTCTTCAACTTGTTATGTCGATATGCATTTATTCGACTAGGTGAAAGAGAAACCCATATCCAACAAAATGGCAGGCGATCAAGGTTTTTGGTTTAATTTGTATTGAAATATGAACGACATGGGCTTAATAGGAGTCGTCCATGAGATAGTGTAACTTGCATTTAAAAACTGTTTCACAACTATGTTGCAAACCTCTAGCTTCTAATAGATCATCGTTGCCTTTTATTTTCCTAACATTTTTTTTGTGTGTTAGCTCTATGTGACCGCGTTTACATCGAACATGCCTCAAATTCCAACTTTTCATTTATATATGGCTACTAATTATTTCTTCATGAATTCCATGCTAGAATTGAAAATAAATCACTTCTTCTCGACCTAGATTAGGTACATACGATCTAAAATTTTGAAAACAAGGAGAGCTCATTTAGATTTGTACATTACATGATCACTTTGATGGTTTTACTAGTAAAAATTCCTTTCGAATCAGAGAGAAATTTCTCTTGACAACATAAACAATCATATGGAATCTCAGTCTAAAATTTTCAACCTGGAAAATAAAATCTAGACCTTTTTGGTCATATGAACAACCACTTAAAGTGCTCAATTTTCAATGCATGTTCATGCATCGCCTATTTTCTAACAATTATTCAAGCTGCAAATTGAAAAGAGGGGCTACAAAGTGATTACAACAATAATGGTGTTGTAATTGGACTTTTTTGCATTTTTTATTTATGTTGGCCCCTTTAACATAATTGGAGTTATAATGAATCATGGGAAAGAACAATAAAGTAAAGTTGAGCACAAATAAGTAGATATTATCTGGTAGTGAACTTTGAATCCATGGAAGAGTTTGTGACCTGCCATTAGTTAACTCCCACCTTTTTCTTCCCAAATTTTCATTCATGTCTTCGTCTTATCTAACACATTAATGCAATCCAATCGAAAAATTCAAT
>CM034147.1:685083232-685109678 GCA_019776745.2 Taxus chinensis | reverse complement strand
ATTGTTTGACGTAATAACTCCTGGATTTTTTATAGGAAGAGGTAACTCAACAAGTACTCAACACAGTTACAACCAAATGAGATTTGAAGGGATTTGTGTCGATTGGATTTCTCTAAACTGATAGCTGATGACATCCTGAGTGGAACTCAACAATCATACCAATGTCCCTTTTGATATCGCTTGAACCAAGCTAGAAAGGATGTGTTTGACAATTTGATTCAAGATAAGATGAACGGCAAGTCACTAATATCTATGTTGGGATATAGCTTAAACAAACTATGTGGATTGTTTTTGCTTAAGTAGGGCTAATGAAATCATGGGACGTTTTGATCTTCATTGTGGGGTACCTTGAATGTTTTTCTGGGATGAATCGGTCGATAAATGGTGTTGTGGCAAACACTATATGATTTGAATTTTAAATCATAACACATGATATTGCCAAGTTTTAATGATAAAAACAATGCTAAGACATTTTGTTTACAAACACAAACAGTCATGTGGATCAATGTTTTGCTAAGAAGGTAATCGGCGGGAATGAGAATTGTTTCATGAATCATACAATAGAACTGTGAAATGCGGATGCAGGCTCTGTATTACTCCAAAGAAAGATGTGTCCTCCGATATAACCTCTAGTCTTATATACTTCATTCTTACGGGGACATGATTGGTACGGGAACCCTTAAGCACTGGATGAGACGCACCAATTCTTCGTGCCTATTTCGGAGTGAATCATCACTTCTAACACATGTTTTTTGAAAATGGTGAAGGGAGTAGAGATGAATGTGTATGGTCTTATAACTACTCCCCGAAGATTATAGGGATGATGCCCAGGCGTCGTTGTTAATAGCTAATTTGTGCGTGACGGCTCGCATGTGCTGTCGACAACATTAACCTGGTAAGTGAAGACGCAGTGGCGAGGTAAATACCAAACGCGTGATGAGACTAGAGTCTCAAGGTGTCATGCAGATTAAATGCTTTGGTAGCGGGTATCCAGTCCACGTACCAGTGTAGCTTTGGTGTCGAAAATCCCCCTCGTCTACGTGCAAAACCATATGATAAGTGATTACACGCAGGGTTCTTTCCAACTTGAACATAAATCCACTATCAAAAATAATTAAGTACCTGAGCGTACTTTTTTTGTTTCAAGCATTGTCTTTGGAATGGTGGATTTTTTCGATATTTTTGGTTGGCGTTGTTTTGTTTTGGTTTGAACAATTTCTAGTAACGCGGTTCTACATAAAACAAATTAGTAGTTATCCTGCAAAGTGAAGATGTTTAGAAAAGTGATCGGAGGTTGTTTTTGATTTGCCACATGCTCAAAGCGCAGGAAACGAGCATCACCACCAACGACCAAACAAATATTAAAATATGAAAAAGGAAAATAATATAAAATGACAGTATGGAAAATCGAAGCTAGAGGATCTGGCAATGTTAGAACAAGAACTACCAATTTGACCGTTCTGATTTTTCCAAATCACTACTCGATATGCGCATAAAAAGAGCTACGCTGGATACAATTTGGAATAGTTCTGATTTTTTGATTTTCGATTTTTTTTTTTTACTGTTTTAAACTTATTGCAATTAATCATGATTACGAACATAGCATCAGGTCGGGGGTCTGTATCTTCACAAAAAAAAACTGATGAAAGGAAGAGGGTTGAAACGTTACCTAGAAGTGTTTGTCATGGAAAATTTAAATGTCCCGAGACAAAAAATGTAAACATAAAATTATTTCTAGAACTCGAGTGGCCTCACGTTTCTGATTTCCAATACTTTAAGTGCGAGGAAGATCAACGCGTGAGGATTTTTTCGTGAAATCAAAAATTAAAAACAATAAATAAATAACTCAATAACACTATAACTTTTGGTGTTTTGTGTTTTTCAAAAGATAGGTCTTAGAAGCAATGAAACCAATTTTTCTCGTAGTCTTAAATCAACAATTCTTTGTTTGTTCATTGACATACTATCTTTTCATACCTTTCCTTAAAAAAAGGAAGGCATTCAAATTTCTAAGCAAAAGTTAGGGCTTCCGGAAGATCGCTACGAGAAGGCTCTAGAATGAAATCTTAAAAACTATGAAAAACGACCTGGGAGTTCGTTTTTTTAATTTCTGACTTCTATAACTTGAAGCCTTTAGAAAGCTACAATTTTGACAGTCAAGATTAAAAATAACACTAAATAGACAAGAAAGAGTAGATCGGCGCAAACGGTGATTCAAATAAGAGAAAAAAAAACGATTAACTTCCTACAAGAAGATTATTTTAGCAAAGTAAATACAGAAAGGCATTCCTTCCTGATGTTGTCCATGACAGTAAGATGATAAACTATGGATCGTGTCATGGCTTTCTACAATACAAGTAAATAGCAAAATAAAACCTAGGACTCAAACACCACCCGCGAGGAGATCAAAGACAGGATGATGCGTCAAATTTCAGTTGGGGCTATAACCTACAGATAACACCACACAACACAACACACGTACCCAAATTGTTAAGGTTCACAAAGAAGACATAAGGAACAGAAAAGGAAAGATATGACTCAATATAAACAAAGAACAGATAAACCACTATTGAGAACTTAATGGTAACAACTCGAAAGTAACCGTGTTTGCCAGAGTAAGCGATGAAAAATACACTACTGAGCAAGGAAATAAAATACCTAATCATAAGTCCTTCCTTCACGTTCATACAACCTCATAATGGGCTAGAAACTTGGATTACCGGATTGTGATATGTAGTGTGTTCCTTTCTTCAAGCACGGAGCCGACCTCCTGCACAAGACTCTCTTCTTCGACTTTGCACTATATGGGAAAAAATTTATGAGACTATTTTTGGCATTAGGCACAGGCAAAATTATGTTCTTCTTGCTCAAAGGATGCAAGAACTTAGATATGCAGGAAAGCCTTTATTCCCCTATAATTAGCAAGGGAAGGGAAGTTTATTTAATCCTGAGGGAGTGATTAATTAGTTAATGTTAATTGTAATCTGGGTTTAAAATGTGGGCAAGATTAAGTGGAGTGGTTGAAAATGTGGGCAATATTAAGTGGGTGGTTGGGGAAAATGTGGGCAAGATTAGATGAGTGGTTGAAATGTTGGGCAAAGCTTGGTAGGGGGACCACGAATGGTGTGTGAGGATTTGGAATTTGAATTTTATTCCATATATGGAAAAACAATTGAGAATACTGCCATGTGGTGAGATTAGATCATTTTTAGTGTTGACATGGATAATTAATCAAATTATAGTTGATTACTTCGAATTGTATTTTTGTGGGAAATAAGAAGGGGACTTAATTGATTTAGATAGATGTGAAATTTGGGGTGTCTACAACAGTCGATTGGATGTGAATTCAATGTGGGAAATGGTCATTGAAAATACCAATGTATTTGGTAAATAATAAACGTTAGGTTATTACTTCTCTGGAAAAAATTCAAACAGTGTTGGCGATTCGAGATAGTGAACTTCCATTTCTCAGTTGTGATCTGGCCCACACGTGCGTGTGGTTGTTGGTCTCTGTTCCTCTTGATTGCAAACTTTTTTTCGTGGAAAGGCCTCCAAAATATTTTCGCAAACATTCAATACTTAATCAGATTCTAGATGAACATAATGTTAGTCTTATGTCTACAATACAACTTATACCTAGTGTTTTGAAATTGAATCAACAAATTCTTCATTGTATCATCTGTGCAATGTAGGAATTGGTTTTATCTTTTAAAATGAGAAAGAGCCTCTGTAATCAAGGTCCCAGGAGGTAGTGTTGTGGAGTGAATAATGGTGTTTCGGAAAGCAATGCATTTGTATGATCATTTGTTGATTTTATTTGATAAAAACAGTGCACCATCATTTTTTGATTTCCCGGATATTGTAAGAATATATGCAATCGACTCAATTTGGTATGTGTTCAATTTTCCCTCCCTGCAAAACACTTATGGCTTGTAATAAATATATCATAGAAAGCAAGAAAATGGGTGTGGTAATATTCCTTGCGTATCCACACCACCATCTGATTTGTTACATGACTACAATAAAGCCAAAAAGACCGGTTAGAGATTACAAGATTAGAGGTTAATATATATCGAAAACTTACAATCAAAAATAAAAAATTGAAAACCGTTGTATAATACGTACATCAACTGAAAACCGAAAGTTGATTCCAAGGGTACTTTCAAAACTAGTTTTGACCAGGGTTCTTCATTGGACAACGGGTAAATTTTATATTGGAAGGCCTATTACGCGATATATTAAGCTAGATCAACACCGAAATTGAAATCATTCAACCTCATCCATATAATGTAAACTTATTCTCCTTTGTATTGTAATGAGGAGAGTAGTATTCACAATTCTTGATCTAATTCACAACTAGGGAATTTTAACGAGCCCATTTCCAAATCACATGCATCGATCAATCCATTATATCCTGAATTCATTTGCAAAACATGTCAAAGTGTGGGGGCATAAAAAATTCTTCCTTAGATTATATTCCAATACCTGATTCTATGACTTGCGTTATTGATCTTGAGCATGCCTTGGGTCTTATTGTTTGCCATTGTAATTTTCCGTGAGCATTGATTGTACCTGAAAGTGATCCTTGTTATGATAAAATTTTCTGGATCCGGAGGAGTGTATCAGAAATGATTTATCAACTTACATATTACATATGTGAATAAATATGTAAATAAAGATTACATCATAACAAAATAGAATAATAAATAGTTATAGGTAAATAAATAACACAGGTGACACAAGATTTATAGTGGAAACCCCATAGGGTAAACCCCACTGTTGAAAATAACCTTTTACCTTCATAGACCTTAGTTTACATCCGTAAGATCACCTCCTCCTTGAAACCCGATTACTAAGTAAAACCAAATCACTTGATGTCACACCCTTTGATATATTTTCCCCGAATATATCAAATGATGGACCTAGAGCCCTTTAAATAAGGATGATCGGTAATGTTTCCTGACCCACCTTTTCACTAAATGGTTGACACATACACCTAGGTTTATAATATTTAATATTAAGAAATATATTATTTCATGATTTAACTATTTAAACCTAAATATATACCTAGGTTGTATATTAATAATAGAAATAGAAATATTTCATCTGTATTAAATATTACCCTATATATTAGATGCTGGACCCCTAACATTAAGGGTTGGCCCAGACCCATAATCATATGTTCCAACACTCCCCTTAATGTTAAGTGGTTAAGATAACATAGAATGCCAATAGATTACTACCCGTGGACACTACAAGATTTATATTCTTAAACCAATAAAGTTTTTAGGATCACATATCAGTTGAAAGAATATAACACCTTCTCATCATACTCAATTTTACCTTTCGGTACCAAAAGGATTTTGGAATCCCAAGATCATCCAGAAGCAGTGCTTGACTATAATTTTTGAGTTTTACTGTTCTCTACAGGTTCTCAGAAAATGTTATTAAACCTAAGCATATAAGAAGGCCTTTTAAATACACCAATGTCTCCTTAACAATTCTTGTACTAGATGTTTACCAGTAAACTCAAGAGCACTAAAGAGTTTACTGAAGAATGCCTTAAGATATGTCTCCACGTCTTTCTAAAAAAGAAGTCGAGGAGGTATACATGCCTTAGCGTCGTTTATCCCTTGCCCCAAGGTCTTGTACAATGCCTGAAGGTTTTCTACAAAACTCGAGTTCCATTAGGAGGGTGACATTGTCATGCACACTCCCCCTCATGAGAAACTCTGACAATCCAAGATTTGTTCATGAAAGTGAAAAAACCTTTACAAGCACGCAAGCCTTTGTGAAGATGTCAGCAACATAACTCTTCATAACCATGAACTTTAGGATTTATGCTCATCACTTTGCACATCCCACGGTGAAGCGTATATGTATCTCATGTTCTGTGGTGCCTTTGATTGAAACTGGATTCTAATCAAGAGTAATACAACTCTGACCACCACATAGAAGATAAATAACTTTCCTTTAGACTTCCATTTACTCTATACCAACAAACAGCCGGTTGCAGCCCAACAGGACTTTCTTTAAATTTCTTCCATTTACTTCTCTAGCTCCGTAAAATGGATACTGTTGATTTTAGATTTGGTGTTCCAATACGGTTCACTACACACTCAAAAAAAATTGAACACATATCCAATATATTTTAGTAACCATCACAAAATCCCTATAAATAATATTTTCATTCCTTATTATAATGCAACCCATAATTGAATTGTTCCTTTTCACATATCGACTTTTCTATTTTTCGTTTTTTGCAAGATTCCATTGATCTCTAAAAAAATTTCCTGCATAAACCGTGAAGTAATGCCTTTTGTGATAGGAAATATCTGTCTGAGTTATAGTTGATAAAATAAACTATTAAGCTAACAACGTAATAAAATAGTATCAACCTTTTTCATATAGGCAGATTTAATGATCATATTTATTCCAACTTCCATTTGAAGTAGAAACATATTTACAATCATCATAAGAAAACTTTTTCACTACAATGGGTTACATATTGTGTTTTAAAATAACACTAGAATGATACATCATACAAATACACATTGATGTGAGAGACACTGAACTCATTCATTTCAAGTGCTACTCTACTTTTCGATTTCTCTTAATCCTATGCATTAATTAAAATTGTCACAAAACATAAGAAAAATCATAACATAAAAAATATATACATAGAATGATAATAATTGCGCCTTATTGCTTAATGAATATATCATTATTAAAAGACAATTAACAAAACCTAATAGTTTTAAAGACGGAACTAATTTTTCGGCATACCAAAGGCTCTTGAGTTTGTTTTAAACCATACAAGGATTTATCAAACTTACAACATAGTTTTTCTTACCAATTCTTCAAATCCTTTAGGTTGAAACATGATAAAGTCGTCTTTTAAATTAAACAATTCAAAAAATCATTTTCTTATCCTTTGGTGGATTTACCCACCAATTGGAGAGGTAATTTGAAATAGGCCCTAACATATCATTTTGCTACCAGAAATGTCTCAACATCATAAATCCAAGTTTTCGAGTGAAACCTCTGGTAAGTGCATGAAGTTAGGGGGCCAAAAGTGACAAGAATCTAAAAAAATTAAAAATGCTACATTTTTTTGTGTAAAAAGTGTTTGGTGTTTTATTTTTTTGCTCAGAATCACCAAAGCATAACGCATACGTTGTTACATAACCACATACGCATTATGCCTACTAATACAAAAAAAAAGAATGCAACGACCTGTGATCATTTTACCCTCCTCACTGTGATTTTCATAGCTTTTCGTAGGCCCCCGACATTTTTTTTCATTTTAGCTGGATCTTCAAGCTCAAAGGATCTTTTTGGATCATGCCGAGAAGATCTGAATCGACGATGGCACCATAGAGAAGAGGTAAGAAAAATTCTTTTCTCAAAATTGCATTGAAAATATGATAATTATAGATTAAAGTTTGAATTGAATACATATTTTTATTGTTACATTTGGAGGTTGAGGGAATCAACCACAACCAAACCCTGTTATTCTTGACATCCCTCCCGAAACTCCATAATTGCTCAACATCCCTCGGTACTCAAAAAGATTTAACAACACAAATAGTTGAAAACAAAATTAAAATTGAGGATTTAATCAAAACAATGAGGGATGCACAATCTACAAACCCCCACCGCACCTCTCTTACATTTTTTTTTTTTTTGGATTTTTTTTTTTTTTTTATGTTTTTATATATATTATTTATATTTTTTTTTTTTTTTTTTTTTTGACGATTTTTTCAAAATGTTTTTTAATTTTTTTTTGACGATTTTTTTTTTTTTGAATTTTTTTGTAATGTTTTTTTTTGATTTTTTGACAATTTTGTTTTTTTGGATTTTGGATTTTTTTGACGAGTTTTTAATGTTTTTTGATTTTTTGACGATTTTCTAATTTTTTTTGTTGATTTTTGATTTTTTCTACGATGTTTTTTTTTGATTTTTTTGACGATTTTTTAAATGTTTTTGGATTTTTTTTTTACATGTTTTTTGGAGATTTTTTGACGATTTTCAAATGTTTTTGGATTTTTGATTTTTTCATGTTTTTTGGATTTTTTTGATTTTCAAATGTTTTTGATTTTTTTGATTTTTACACAATTATTTTTGGATTTTTGACGATTTTCAAATGTTTTTAGATTTTTGGATTGTGATTGGCAATTTATGGACCAGAGTGCAGACGTATTTTTGAGAGGTGATAAACATGGATATTATCCATATGTACCATGTTCCGTGTTGTAACTTATGCTCAGAATAACACAAATTCTCTTTCCGTTGGTAGGATATGGTGGTGATGATATGATGAAAAGAATTCCAGCTCTATTCTTGACTCCACACAACTAGTAAGATGTGTGGGCTCATCACCGAGAATCAAGAAGGACGCAAGAGGTAGATAATGAATATAGAGACAAATGCTAACAACAATCCCTTTGGGAAATTGTGACTCCATTCTTCATAACGGTACTGAACTAGTTTCAAAAATGGCTTTCACTTTATGAGTCACATGCTAGACTTAGACATTTATGTGGCCTACTGATTGGTAAAATATGAGGTTAAGGGATAGTTCTCTCTTCACTTAGGCATCTAAATTACGTGTTTGGGGGTTCTATAATTTGTAAGCATTGTAAGATTTTGTATTTTTGAAATGAATCCCTATGCTTTGCCCCATGCTACTAGTGAGAAGCAAGGGCTCATCACCAAAGGCAAAATATAGGCGAGTGAATTTCCTTTTTTATCTTTTTTTTTTGTTTTGTTTTATGCTTATATGAGAATGACCCTCTACGCTTTGCCCCATACCACTTGTAAGAGGAAAGGGTTTATCACCGAAGACAAGACGTAGACGAGTAAGGGCACCTTCCTCCATTCCCAGTCTCACACTACCAGTAAGAAGTGTGGGCTCAACACCAAAGACTATGAAGGACGAAAGATGTGACAATGAATTATTTATAAGTTATTGAATTGATGGATTTTTCTACAATAGTGCTTTGTATTTGGGAAGAAACATCTGCCCCCAATCTCAGCCCCACACGACTAGTAGGACGCGAGGGTTCAACGCCGAAGACTGAGATGGATGACCAAACGAACTGGGTAACGAAGTTTAGAGCTTTGTTATGGAAGAGAGAATGTATTAGAAGGGGATATATTACCATCAGTAAGCTTCTAGGTATGACCATAGAGGAAAGCGACTGAAAATAGAAGAAGTATGATGTTCACAAACTTAATAGGATTTATATTAGCACTTGTATCATGATGATAAATATGAAGACGTGATTTTGATAAATAAAATATCTGCCAATGGAAACGAATAAATTTAAATTATTCGGAGATAAGCAAGACAAAAGGAACAATGTACACGTTGTATCCTGGAGTAGTGAACATCTCAAGGATAAAATTTCTTTAAATGAACTGCATTCATTGATTCATCAAGATCTTGACCATCTTTAGTGGCCAATTTATAGGCTCCAAACCCAAAACTATCTATGATTTCGTTGGGCTCAAATTTGTCTTGTTTGTCTCATTCTTTGGGTGTGTTCTTTCAATTTTCTTTGAGAATGAAATGATTGACCTTAAATTTTCTAGGTTTGAATTTTTTATGGTAGCTATGTCGTAGCCGATTTTGATATACTTGAAGATGATCTAGGGCATTAAGTCATTTTTCATCAAGAAGCTCGAGTTCATTAAGGCGTGATTGTTGATAATAATCTTTATTGATTACATCTTTAAAGGATATTATGAAGGATGAAAATTCAACCTTGACATATAAAATAGCTTCCCAACCATAAATAAAGTAAAAGGGATAAGATGTGTGGTAAGCCCAAAGAGTGGGATAGATTTGGTTAAGCCAATAGCTTCCATGTGTGTTGACAATGATGGTTTGTGTTATTTGTTTTTTTGCTTCTATTTGTCCATTAATTGATTGTTTTGAGGATAGATTCACAATTAAAGATGGAAAAGGTTGTGTAAAGATATTCCTGGTTATAAGTACCTCATAGAATGGATGCACGTAGAAGTCTTGACAGGTGAGACTAATTAGTGATGAGATGCCTGCAAGATCGATAGTTGAAAACATGATGGACACGATGGGTTGCATTGTTGCAAGTGTCCAAACTCAATGTGGTTGTGTTTCGACAAAAAGGCTAGAGATGTTAGGCATAAGAGCCAATATTGGAAGAATAGAATCAAACTTAATGGTACCTGTTGATGGAACCTCATCTGTAGTGTCTACAGTAATATCAAGGTTTGAAAGGGAGTCTTGAAACGAGATCAAGGTATCGTTAGATGGTGGAAGAATGTTGTCACCCAAAACAAGTTTAATATATGTTTGGGTTGAAAGAGAGTCTTGAATCAAGGTCAAGTTCTCATTAGATGTTGGAAGAATGTTGTCACCCAAAATAGGTTCAATATATGTTTGGGCTGATGGAAGAAAATTTGAAGAAGATATGGGGGTAAGTGCAGGAAGTTGATGGACAAATATAGGGTCATCCGTGGACATCATATTGCAAATAACAACATAATATCAACTTCTAGGGATTATTAGAAATACATACACTCAAAATTAGACAAAATTATATTAATATGAATCGTAGCATCCGGAATCTAGTTTCTAAAATACTAATTTTTGTAAAAAATGGACAAGATTAGCTATATTAAACACTCAAAATTCAATGACTTGGTATTTTTTTTTAAAAACACCGATAAGATTATAGTCCATTTGCCCACAATTTGGATGACCAAAAATTGATATATATTTTTTTCCTTTGGTGAGAAGTTATATTCCACTATCTATCTTGGGATGGATTTTATTTTGTATTTTTTTTAGTAATATTTTATTTTTTATGATTTTTTCCATGAAAGTGGTATGAAAACATAAAGAAAACAGAGCACTTTCCGTTTTCCCCCGCCATAACTTCATCAAAAAATATTGAAATCAAATACTTTTTTTTTTTAACATGTATATAATTTCACCACGGTTGGGATGGTATAAGTTTTATCACATTCTGATTAGTGAAAAAAAAATTTGCAGTCTTAAACGTAGACATAAACATTCACAGGAAAAAGTGTCTTAAAGACCTACTATTAGTAAAAAATTATAAAATTATATTTATCCTCTTCTATTCACTTTAAAATTAGTATTTCTACAAAGCTAATAGTCTCCCCTACGCAATGGTACCATTTTTACGACATAGTTTTTAACTTTTCGGCATGGTTCAAGTCTGCGGAAGACTAAATTTGATGTTTTGTTGTTTTTAATGTAAAATTCAGGATTTGATGTCCACTTAATTGTCCCCCAACTTGGTGCACTTACCCATGGATTGGTTTGGAATTAGAAAGTCTTGACTGTTTTTGTCATGATCTCATGGAATTTCAGTATATATAGGAGTTTCGACAGTAGTCAGCTCTTCATGAAAAGTTGTGGTATTGGATGTGTCGTTGGTTGCAAGAGCATTGTCATCAAGTTCTACAGAGATGACGTCGTCGTCAATTAAGTCTTGGACGTAATTCTTAAATCGCACACATTTATCTATGTGATGACCATCAATGCGATGAAATTCACAATATGTGTTAGGTTTTTACCAACATGGCTTAGCTTCCCCTTTGACAAAGGGTTTTGTAATTGGATATCTTATCAGTTTAGCCTCTTTTAGTTGATGAAAAACACTAGAGAGACTTTCTCCAAGGGGGGTAAACTGACGTTGGACTTTACGTGAACTGATTTCTTCGTGAGGTTGTATGATCGGATTTTTGGGTGATTGCTCACTAATTGGGTAGCCATATGAAAGAGTTGTGTTGTCATCTTATTAATTTGTTCTAATAGCTCATTGTGTGATGTTTTTAGTGAATTCTTCATGTTTGAAAGAGAGGGAGAATGAAGAAAGGTGCGATGAAGAAATCAACCTATTGATTGTGATTTTTATTTTGGCTCAACCGAGTTTTAAACAAGTAAGGCTATAATGAGAAAGCTTAAAAAAAAGCTACTCGGGATACAAGTGGGATATAACTCAAACAAGTTATGGTGAATATCTTGATTGGTTTGGATTAAACAAGCTTAGCAGACGAAAATGTAAGGAGTACACTCAAATAAGGTACTCAATACAAGTGAGATATAGCTCAAACAAGCTATGATGAATATGTTGATTGGTTTGACGTAAATAAGCTCTGGATTTTTGATAGGAAGAGTAACTCAAACAAGTGACTCAACACAGTTACAAACTCAAAATGAGATTTGAAGGGATTTGTGTCAGATGGGATTTCTCTAAACTTGATAGCTGATGAAATAATGAGTGAACTCAAACAAGTCATCCAATGTCATTTTGATATAGCTTGAAACAAGCTATAAAGGATGTTCTGACAATTGATGAGATAAGGAGTGAACGCAAGTCACTCAATATCTATTGGATATAGCTTAAAACAAACTATAGTGGAGTTGTTGTTGGCTGAAGTAGGCTAATGAAATCAGTGTGACGTTTTGATCTTCATTGTGGGATTACTTGAATGTTTTTCTTGGTATTGAATCGGTCGAGAAATGGTGTTGTGGAACACGATTATGATTTGAATTTTATAATAAACACATTGATATTAGCCAAGTTTTATGATAAAAACAATGCTAAACTATTTTGTTTACAAACAACAAACAGTCATGTGTATCAAATTGTTTTGGATGAAGAGGTAGATCCTTCGGGAATGATAATTGTTTCATGCAATCATACAAGTATGCTGTGAAATGGTGGATGCAGGCTCTTATTACTCCAAGAAGATGTGTCCTCCGATATACCCTAGTCCTAATATACTTAATTCTGTACGGGGACATAATTGGTACGGGGAACCCTTAGAGCACTGGAGGAGACTCACCAATTCTTACTTGCCTATTTCGGAGTGAATCATCACGTCTAAAACAGGTTTTGTGAAAAGGTGGAAGGGGATGGAGAGATGAATGTGTATGGTGTCCTTATAACTCCCCGAAGATTTATAGGGATGATGCCCAGGCTTCGTTGTTATAGCTATTTAGGCATGACTCGCATGTGCTGCATGACAACATTACCTGTAAGTGAAGAGCAGTGGCGAGGTAAATACCAAACGCTGTGATGAGACTAGGTCTCAAGGTGTAATGCAGATGTAAATGCTGTTGGTGCGTGGTAGTCAAGTCCACGTCACCAGTGTAGCTTTGGTGGTGATGAAATCCACCTCGTCTACGTGTACAAACAATATGATAAAGTGATTAAACGCAGGGTTCTTTCCAACTTGAAATAAATCACTAGCAAAAAATAATTACGTACCTGAGCGTACTTTTTTTTTGTTTCAGCAATTGTCTTTGAATGGTGGTATTTTTGCGATATTTTTGTTGTCTTTGTTTTGTTTTTGGTTTGGACAATATTCTAGTAACGCGGTTCTACAGAAAACAAATTAGTAGTTATCCTGCAAATGAAATGTTAGAAAAGTGATCGTGGTTGTTTTTGATTTGCCACATCGCTCAAAGGCGCAGGAAAAGAGCATACACAACCAACGACCAAACAAATATTAAGAATATGAAAAAGGAAAATAATTATTAAAATGACAGTTGGAAAATAAAGCTAGAGGATCCTGCAATGTTAGAACAAGAAACTAAAAAATTGTGACCGTTTCTGATTTTCCAAATCACTCGAAGGCGCAAGAAAAAGAGCATACGCGGATACAATTGGAATAGTTTCTGATTTTTTGATTTTCGATTTTTTTTTTTTAAATGTTAATAATTATTGCAATTAATCATGATTACGAAATAGCGATAATGATTATTTTCACAAAAAAAAAAAATGATGAAAGAAGAGGGTGAAAACGTTACCTAGAAGTGTTGTCATGGAAAATTTAAATGTAAGGCAAAAAATTAAAAATAAAAATTATTTTCTAGAACTCGAGTGGCCTCACGTTTCTGATTTCCAAGATCACTTTTGAAGTGCGAGGAAAGAGCATACGCGTGAGGATGTTTCGTGAAATAAAAATTAAAAAAATAAATAAATAAATAAATAAAACTATAATTTTGTTGTTTTTTTGTTAAAAAGATAGGTCTTAGAAGAAATGAAACCAAAATTTTTCTGTAAGTCTAAATCTAAAAATTATTTTTTCATTGCATATATCTTTTCAATACCTTTCCGTTAAAAAAAATGAAGTCATTCCAAGTTCGGGAGCAAAAGTTATGGCTTCCGGAAGATCGGCTACGAGAAGGCTCTGAATGAAATCTTTAAACATGAGAAAAACATCCTGGGAGTTGGTTTTTTTAATTTTCTGACTTCTATACTTAACTTGAGAAGCTAAAATTTTGACAGCAAGATTAAAAAATAACAATAAACAGAAAGAAAGAGTTAGATCGCAAAACGATTGATTAAAATAAAAGAAAAAAAAATGATTAACTTCCTACAAAGTAATTATTTTAGCAAAAGTAAATAAAGAAATGCATTTCCGGATTGGTTGTCCCATGACAGTAAGATGATAAACTATGGATAGTTCATGCGTTGCTACAGATGACGAGTAAATAGCAAAATAAAAACTAGGAACTAAACACCAAGCACCGAGGAGATCAAAGACAGGATGAGCTTCAAAGTTTCATTGTTGCTATAACCTACAGATACACCACACAACAAAAACACTACCCAAAGTGTGAAGGTTAACCAAAGAAGACCATAAGGAACAGAAAATGAAATAATTATGAATAATAATAAACAAAGAACAGATAAAACCACTAATTGAGAAATTAATGGTAACAAATCGAAAGTAACCGGGTGTGCCAGAATGTAAGCTATGAAAAATACACTACTAGCAAGGAAATAAAATACCAATAATCATACCTCCTCCTTCACGTTCCATAGCAAACCTCAGAATGGGCTAGGAAACTTGGATTGAGCCCTGATTTTGTGATATGTAGGTGCTTTTCTTCAAGACGGAGCAAGACCTTCTTGCAACAATGATCTTCTTACTTTGCACTAGATGGGAAAAAAATTTATGAGACTATTTTGGCATTAGGACGAGGCAAAATGATGTTCTTTGCTCAAAGGATGCAAGAACTTAGATATGGCATGAAAGCTTATTCTCCATGTATTTAGAGGGGAGGGGTAAGGTTGTATTTATAGCCTGAGGGAGTGATTAACTTAGATTAATTTAAGTAATCATGGTTTGAAAATGTGGGCAAGATTAAGTGAGTGGTTTGAAAATGTGGGCAATATTAAGTGGGTGGTTTGAAAATGTGGGCAAGATTAGATGAGTGGTTTTAAAATGTGGGCAAGATTAGGTGAGTGGGGACCACGAATGGTGGGTGAGGATTTGAATTTGAATTTTTAATTCAATAGTGGAAAAACATGGAGAATAATGACATGTGGTGAGGATTAGATTATTTTTAGATTTTGAAATGGATAATTAATCAAATTATATTTGATTAATTCGAAGTGTATTTTTGTGGGAAATGAGGAAGGGGAATTAATTGATTTAGGATAGATGTGAAATTGGGGTGTCTACAACAGTCGATTGTATGTGAATTCAATGTGGTAAATGGTAAATTGAAAATACAAAATGGGAATTTGTAAATAATAAACGTTAGGGTATTACGTCTCTGGAAAAAAATTCAAACGTTTGGCGATTCGAAGATGAGTGAACTTCCATTTCAGATTGTGAATCTGCCAACACGTTAGTGTGTTGTTGGGCTCTTCCTCTTGATGCAACTTTTTTTTCGTGGAAAGGCCTCCAAAAATATTTTCTGCAAACAGTCAATAATTAATCAGATTCTAGATGAACATAATGTTAGTCTTATGTCGAAATACAAACTTATACCTGTTGTTATTGAAATGGAATCAACAAATTCTTCATTGTATCATCTGTGCAAGTAGGAATTGGTTTATCTTTTAAATTAAAAAGAGCCTCGTAATAAAGGCCAAGGAGGTAGTTTGTGGAGTGAATGAATGGTTTTTCGGAAAGCAATGCATTTTTAATATCATTTTTGATTTTATTTGATAAAAACGTGCACCAATCAATTTTTTGATTTCCGATAGTTGTAAGAATATATGCAATAGCTCAATTTGGTATGTCAGTTTTCCATCCCTGCAAAACAATTATGGCTTGTAATAAATATATCATAGAAGCAAGAAAATGGTGTGTAATTCCTTGCGTATCCACACCACATCTTGATTTGTTGACATGAACTACAAAAATCCAAAAAGACAGGTTAGAGATTACAGATTAGAGGTTAATATCGAAAACTTAAAATAAAAAATAAAAAATTGAAAACAGTTTATACGTACAATCAACATGAAAACCGAAAGTTGATTCAAGGTACTTTTTACTAGTTTTGACCAGGGTTTCTTTCATTGTGACAACGGGTAAATTTTTATATGGAAGGCCTATTACGCGATGAATATTAGCTAGATCAACACCGAATTGAAACATACAACCGTCATCCATAGTAATAGTAAACGGATTCTCCTTTGTATTGTAAGAGGAGAGTAGGTAATTCACAATATCTTGATCTATTTCAAACTAGGGAATTTTAACGAGCCCATACAAATCACATGCATCGATCAAATCCTTATATTCTGAATTCATTTGCAAAACTGTTAGAATGTGGGGGCATAAAAAATTCCTGTAGATTATATTCCAATTAACTGGATTCTATGATTGATTTTGATCTTGAGCATGGCCTTGGGTCTTACTTGTAGTTGCCATTGTAATTTTCCTTGAGCTTGATTGTACCTGAAAGTGATCCTTGTAAATGATAAATTTCTGAATCCGGAGAGTGTATACAAGAAAATGATTTAATCAACTTACATATTACATAATGTTAAAATAAATATTTAAATAAAGATTACATCATAACATAAATAAATAAATAAATAGTTATAGGAACTAAATAACACAGGTGACACAATATTTATAGTGGAAAACCCCCAATAGGGTAAAAACCACTTTGAAAATAACCTTTTACTTCATAGAACTTATTTTACATCCAGTAAGATCACCTCCTCCTTTGAAACCCTATTTACTAAAGGTAAAACCAAATCACTTGATTTTCACACCTTTGATATATTTCCCGAATATATCAAATGAGGACCTAGAGTCCTTTTTATATAAGGTGATCGGGTATGTTTCCTGACCCACCTTTTCAACCTAAAATGGTTGACACATACACCTAGGTTTATAATATTTAATATTAGAAATATAATTATTTCATGGTATTAAATATTTAACCTAAAGTATATACCTAGGTTGGTATATTTAATAATAGAAATAGAAATATTTCATATTATTAAATATTAACCTATATATTAGTGATGGACCCCATATACATTAAGGGTTGGCCAGACCACTTAATCATTATGTTCCAACACTCCCCCTTAATGTTAAGTGGGTTAATATAACATATGCCAATAGATTACCTGCCCGTGGTACACTACAAGATTTATAATCCTTAAACCATAAAGGTTTTAGGATCGCATATCAGTTGAAAGAATTATAACACCTTCATCATACTCAATTTACCTTTCGGTACAAAAGGATTTGGAATCCCAAAGATCATCCCATGATTAGTGGCTGAATATGATTTGTGAGTTTTACATGTTCTCACAGGTTCTCATAAAATGTTATTAAACCTAAGCATATAAGAGCCTTTTACAACCAAGGATCTCCTTAACAATATGCTTGTACTAGATGTTTACCAGTAAACTCAATAGCACTAAAGAGTTTACTGAAGAATGCCTTTAAGATATTTCTACACTTCTTTCTAAAAAAGAAGTCGAGGAGGTATACATGCCTGAAGGTCTTTTTACACTTGCCCAAAGGTCTTTTACAAATGCCGAAGGTTTTCTTACAAAACCGAGTTCCATTAGGAGGTGACATTGTCATGCACACTCCCCCTCAATGGAAACTCTGACAATCCAAGATTTTCATGAAAGTGAAAAAACTTTACAACACTCAAGGACTTTGTGAAGATGTCAGCAACATACTCTTCAATTAACATGAACTTGAGATTTATCTCATCACTTTGCACATTCTCACGGGTGAAGCGTATATGTATCTCAATGTTCTTTGTCCTTTGATGTTGAACTGGATTCTTAATCAAGAGTAATACAACTCTGACCACCACATAGAAGATAAATACTTCCTTTAGCTTCCATGTGTATCTATACCAACAGCCGTTGCAGCCACATGACTTCTTTATTTCTTCCATTGTACTTCTCTAGCTTCGTAGAAAAAATGGATACTGTTGATTTTATTTGTTGTTCCAAGTAATGGTTCCTACACCAAAAAAATTGAACACATATCCAATATATTTTATAACAATCACAAAATCCATATAAGATAATATTTTCATTCTTATTATAATGCAACCCATAATTGATTGTTCCTTTCAAATATCTAATTTTCTTTTTTGCAAGATTCCAGTGATCTCTAAAAAAATTTCCTGCATAAACCTTGAAGTAATTCCTTTTGTATAGGAAATATCTGATCTAGTTATAGTTAGATAAATCAAACTATTAACTAACAACGTATATAAAATAGGATCAACCTTTTTCATATGCAGATTTATGATCAGTATTTATTCCAACTTCCATTGAAGTAGAAAATAGTTTACAATCAATCATAAGAAACTTTTTCAATACAATGGTTACATATTGTGGTTTGAAAAATAACAATAGAATGAAATACAATCATACAAATAACATGATGTGAGAGACCTAACTCATTCATTTCAAAGTGCTACTTCAATTTCTCTTTAATCCTATGAATTAAATTAAAATTGTCACAAGACATAAGAAAATCATCAACATATATACATAGAATGATAATATGTGAGCCTTATTGCTTAATGAATATATCATTATTAAAAGAACAATTAACAAAACCTAATAGTTTAAAGAAGGAAATAATTTTCGCATACCAAGCTCTAGGAGTTTGTTTTAAACCATACAAGGATTTATCAACTTACAAACATAGTTTTCTTTACCAATTTCTTCAAATCCTTTAGGTTGAAACATGTAAAGTTCTTCTTTTAAATTACAATTCAAAAAATCATTTTTCTTATCCATTTGGTGGATTTCCCACCCAAATTGAGAGGTAATTGCAAATAAGGCCCTAACAATATTCATTTTAGCTACAAGAAATGTCTCAACATAATAAATACCAATTTTCTGAGTGAAACCTCTGGGTAAGTGCATGAAGTTGGGGGGCCAAAAAGTGGACAAGAATCTGAAAAAAAGAAAAATGCGTATGATGTTTTGTTAAAAAGTGCACTCACGTTTTAATTTGTTTGGCTTGAGAAATCACCAAAGCATAATGTGTACGTGCATTACATAATGCATACACATTATGCCTACTATAAACAAAAAAAAGAGGCCCGAGCCTCTATCATTTTACCTCCCTCAAACTGTGAGTTTCAGAGCTTGTTCGTGCCCTCGCGTTTTTTCATTCAGCTAGATCTAAAGCTCAAAGGATCATTTCTAGATTTCTGGGAAGATCTAAATTGATGATGGTGCCATAGAGAAGAGTTAAGCACAATTATTTTCTCAAATTTGCATTGAAATATTGATAATTATAGATTAAAATTTGAATTGAGTACATATTTTTTATTGTTACAGTTAGAGGTCAAGGGAATCAACCAGAACCAAACTGTGTTATTCTTGACAGCCCTTCCGAACACTCCCACAATTACTCAACATCTCTCAAGTATTCAAGAAGATTTAGCATCCCAAATAGTTGAAAAAAAAATTAAAATTGAGGATTTAATCAAAACAATGAGGGATGCACAATCTACAAACCCCCATCGCACCTCTCTTGTAAACACATTAGAGGCATTACTTGTTCAAATATGATGTGGAAATAGGGAAAATTGATTGTTGGACAACTTACAGAGAGGGCTGTATGGTTTATTATTCCAAAAAAATATCATATGTGGATGTAAAGAAAAAATAAATTTAAAAAGAACTCATATGCACCTTATTCATGAGACCCCCACATTAATTTTCTTGTTCTGTTGACAAGAAAATGATTTCCCATCCATTGGTACAATAATAATTTGATTAAAAATATTTTTTGGGACCGATGGTTGATGGTGTTTGATTTTCCACCTTGTACAAAACAACGAGGTGCCACTATACTTTCTAAGGAAACTCTATTGTGAGTTTATCCTCAACAAGATCCCAAATTATTTTGATTTCTGAGATTTCCAGGGTTGAGGAAAAGGATCTTCATAGGATCGACCATAGGTGCACAATGTGCACCTATTCAGACAGGGTAGATTCCCCAAACAGAAGCCCCCTCACCTTGAGATTGTCCCTCAAGAAGTGAAGGAGACAGTAGAGATTTCATACACTCCATGCACTTCAGGGGCTATCTACAACCCTTATTTGACATACGAGAGAGATTTATGATCCATATGCTCACGAAGGTACATAGAGTATTCTCTCATAGAGTACTAGCATGAGGCCACATTTTTTCTCGTCATGTGGTAGCATATAATTGAGGCCCAATGAGGATGATAGTTTCAAGTGTGTACTGATTTTAATGCACTTGGTGCTAGGGTTGAACACAATAATTTCACTATGTCAGATGTCCTTTTGAGTGAGACATTTCGATTACATTCATCAACATCACCTTCCCAAGTAAATTTGTTATGTTTTGTTATGTGTGTTACAAAAAGTTTGGAGTACCTGATTTACTTATATATGTTAAATTTTTGAAATAATAGTATTTGTACATGTACATGCATTGGTATTATAGTGCATGGGAAGCACATCTTCATCCCGACCACAGGCGGTGAGTACCATGTATACACATACATTCACAAAGGTAATTTAGAATGTTAATTATATAAAATTTTGACCTACGTGTGTGTGTGTGTGTGTCTATTTGCATGTATATATATATATATATATATATATATTAGTTTTAAATTCAAATATATGTATGTTCTTATATGTCCATCTAACTCATGTGATATACATGTTTGATATAGATGTTGACTTCACTAGACACCCCACCATCTCTGTGATAAGTAGATAAAGGTCTTGCCATTGCAATTTCATTTGCGCAGCAACTCACCGAAGTATTCAAACAACACGTAAGTTTTGTTAAATTTCTCGTGTAATTCATATTATGTTAAATTACATGTTAGTAATGTATTTCATTGTAGAATTATTAAATTATGTTAATAATGTCCTTCATTGTGTGTATGCAGGAGTTACCTCTGATAGGTAGCAGCCTTGTTCATTTGATTCACAGGTGTGGTGGGGTAAAAACAATAGTTCTATATTGATAAAATTAGTTAAAATATTGTCATTATGTAGATACATGTACTTATCTCTATTTTTGCTAATTCTAATGTTATATTTTTTGATCTTATGTGTATGTAGGGAACTTCAACCCCCTCCATTTTTACTTCAAGGGCATGGACTCCTCCATCTCATCATCTTTGTACCCCTGTTCATAATGTAAGAGCTGTTGATGACTCATCTGAGCATGAGATGTAAATTCAGCATGATCGAAAACTTATGGTAAGTTTTTGTATTTATGTAAATACTTTCATTCTAGCATGGTCTTAAATACATGTTGAAAATATATATAAATTAAGTTTTGACAAAAAAAACATTGTTTGGATTTACAAGCTCATCTACAAGCGAGTATTTAGTCGAAGAGGACTCAAAGCATAGGCTCAGACAATCCAAAGTCATCTCATGGATCTCCATCTTCGTCTAAGGTAGGGCCTTCTTTGAGCAAGGCCAAGAGAGGAATAGATTTTGATGAGTAGGAAATATATATGTCTTACATGACTTTGTTTTTGTATGCCTATGTGCATGGTATTGTATGTACACCTATATGGATTTTGAACTTGATGGTATATGACCTATTTGGGAATTTGAGTATTTATTATGCACATTAAAATACTATTCGGAACTTGATAATTTTGTATGAGACCTTACATTTCTGAGATTGTTTTTCGCATGAATCTAATATGATGTGCACTTGACAATATTTAAGACATTATGGATTTTTTTTCATTTATTGGTGATGTACATGTACTATCATTTTCAATGTATAATATGCATCAAACTTTGAAAATCAATATTTATATAATGTATGTGTATAAAGAGTTACCTAATCTGAGTAATTATTCATTCAATTTATCAATGTGTATATGTGTATTTACCTTACTTGCACTTCTTCTTGCTCATGGTCTCTTTGTACTAGTTTTCTATCTTATCATGTACTTACAACATTCTTCTATGCTTCATAGTCTTCTCCCTTGTTAAAATACCTGACATTCGTCACAATTTTATGCCTTTCATCTGTTGATATTTTGAGAATGTCTCTCCATATACATTATTCCAACGCTCGAGAATGTCTCTAGATGCAATGACATGTTTGATTCAGACACTCAATGATTCTTGATTGTCTAATCCAGTCCAAGTCATGTTACTACCTTTAAATCTATAGGAATTTCAAGTTATTTGGAAATCACATCACACCCTTCACTAGGATTGATGACTACCCCTATCCTTTTTAAGACGCTTTTGAAAGGATCCATGGGTTTATCATAGCATAAATTATCGATGAATATAAGGTCACTAAGTCGTAGACCAGCAGAATCCCATCCAGAACTAAACAAGAAATATTTACTAGGTGATTGATAATCGTGTGTTCTTAGACATACACCTATCAAATTCATTCTTAAGACAATCTAGTCATTCAGGGCTCTTAAGTGACTATGCCTAGATGGGATAGCCCTACACTGACTCAGACTGCATTATTTCGTGCGTTTACAAACAATAGCACAATGAGAGAAGTTGGTTCTAGATGGAGACAGAGAAACCCATGAGAGGCTTTAGTAGAGGGCCATGAAGTGGAGGTCTCAGATCTGACGAGACATTTCTAGGTGCCATGGAGTCTAGGAAATCACCCGTCGAAGATATGGCGTGTTTGGGCCTCAGGGCTCTTAAGAAACTATGCTCGGACGAGGTAGCCCGAAAGCACGGGGATCATAGGGAACCAAAACGAATCCTCCACTAGCGTTCACCAGTCCAACCAATGTGTTGGCATAGTTGGTTTTGTCCCATGAGCTTCTGTTTGCAAACTACAGCGTCTGACAGCTCTACACTAACTCAGACTGCACTATTTTGCACATTTGCAAACAATAGCATAGCGAGAGAACTAGATGGAGACGGAGAAAACTGTGAGACAATTTTTGTATAGGGCCCCAATGTGGAGGTTTTTGATCTAACGATACACATCTAGGTTCCACAGAGTTGGAAAAATCACTCGTCGAAGATATGGCGTGTTTTGGCCTCAAGGCTCTGAAGGGACTACTCCCGGACGAGGTAGCCTGAAATCACGAGAAGTGTAGGGAACCATAAAAAATCCTCTAGTAGTGTCACCAGGACATATGGATGTGTTAGGCTAGATGGTTTGGTCCCACAAGCTACCATTTACAAAATACAATATCTAGTAGCCTTACACTGACTTAGACTACACTATTTCACGTGTTTACAAACAATAAGACAGTGAGAGAATGAGGTGGAGATGGAGAAAACCACAAGATAATTTCATATAGGAATTTGACATGGATGTTTTGGATCTGACGATACATATCTAGGTGCCATGGAGTTCGAGAAATCACATGTCGAAGATATAAGGTGTTTTGGTCTCGGGGCTCTTAAGAGACTACGCCCAAACGAGGTAGCTCGAAATCACAGGGAGCATAGGGAACCAAAATGAATCCTCCAATAGCATTCACCAAGCCATTTGGATGTGTTGGCCCAAATGGTTCAGTCCCACAACCTACTATTTGTAAAATACAACATCTAGTAACCTTACAATGACTTAGACTACATTATTTCATGCATTTGCAAACAATAGGACAGCGAGAGAACCAAATGTATATGAAAATACCTACAAGAGGATTTAATAGAGTGCGCTGAGATGGAGGTTTTTCAATCTAACAAGACTTCTCTAGGTGTCATGGAGTCCAAGAAATCACCTGTCGAAGATATGGCATGTTTTGGCCTCAGGGCTCTTAAGGACTACACCCAGACGAGGTAGCCCGAAATCATGGGCAGCATAGAGAACCAAAAAAAATCCTCCACTAGTGTTTTACTAGGCCATATGGATGTGTTAGACCAGACGGTTTGGTCCCACAAGCTACCATTTGCAAAATACAACATCTAGCAGCCTTACAATGACTTAGACTACACTATTTCGCACGTTTGCAAACAATAAGACAACGAGAGAAATGGATCGAGACGGAGAAAATTGTAAGAGGATTTCATAGAGGGATTCAACGTGAAGGTTTTGGATCTGACAAGACATCTCTAGGTGCCACGGAGTCTTAGAAATCACATGTCGAAGATATAAGGTGTTTTGGTCTCAGGGCTCTTAAGAGACTATGCCAGAATGAGTTAGCCTGAAAGCACAGGGAGCATAGGGAGACAAAAAAAATCCTCCACTAGCATTCAGTAGGCCACTTGGACATGTTGGTCCAGATGGTTTGGTCCCACAAGCTATCATTTGCAAAATACAACATCTAGCAGCCTTACACTGACTTAGACTACACTATTTTACATGTTTGCAAACAATAGGACATCGAGAGAACTGAATGGAGATGGAAAAAAAATATGAGAGGATTTTGTAGAGTGCCTGACATGGAGGTTTCATATCTGACGAGATGTATCTAGGTACCACGGAGTCTGAGAAATCACCTGTTGAAGATATGGCGTGATTGGTCCTTAGGGCTCTTAACCGACTACGCCCAAATGAGGTAGTCCGAAAGCACGGGGAGCATAAGGAACCAAAATGAATCCTCCAGTATCGTTCACCTATTCACCCCAATGTGTTGGTGTAGTTGGTTCAGTCCCATGAACTTCCGTTTGTAAACTACAGCCTCTGGCAGCCCTACATTGACTCAAACCGCACTATTTTGTGCGTTTGCAAAAAATAGTACAACGAGAGAACCAAATGGAGATGGAGAAAACCGTGAGAGGCTTTCATAGAGTTCCCTAACATGGAGGTTTTGGATTTGATGAGACGTCTCTAGTGCCATGGAGTCCGAGAAATCACCCGTCGAAAATCTGGCATTTTTTTGGCCTCAGGGCTCTTAAGGGACTATGCCCGGACGAGGTAGCCTGAAAGCACGGGTGGAGGAAACCACCAATGTTCAATGATTTTGCCACAAGATGCAACTATGTAGACTATGAACTTAGTTTTGTTGGGAAGACCACCAATGTTCCAACTATTCATTTTGAAAGAATGAATATCTTCAATCAAATAGAGAATGAAGAGCCTGAATTTTTTTGGACATTACAAAAGGTTGTTTGTGCCCAAAAAGAAGCTGAAGGCCATATAAATTTTCAGTCTTCACCTTTAGATGAAAATTAAAATCATGAAGAAAAATAATTAGGTAAATATGTCACTATGATTCAACAAGAAATTCCTCTTGAAAGTCATAAAGAGTCAATTTGATTACCCAAAAACATCTGGAAGAACTTAAAGAGAAGATACAAGCAGAAGAAATGGAAAAATGGGAAACATGGAAGGAGCACAACTTAACTGGAATGGAAGATCTATGTGATGTTGTCGATAGAATCGTGGATAATCTTAAGGACAACATGCCAATTTGATTATTTTTATTAATCCCAACTGCTTCAACTTCAAAAATCAAACCAGGTAGTTCCAAAAGCAGCATACTGACAAGAAAAATTGCAATGAAGTATTGATAATTGAGCCTGAAACTTGTTTAGAATTGTAATTTATTTGAAGATCATTTGAAGCTCTTCAATACTAACATGGAAATATTGTTAGTGCCCTATGAAAGCCTCTCGTGGTTTATCCGTATTCATCTGGTTGTCTCGTTGTCCTATTATTTGCAAACACACGAAATAGTGTAGTCTAAGTCAGTGCAAGGCTGCTAGATGCTGTATTTTGCAAACGGTAGATTGTGGGACAAACCATCTAGGCCAACACGTCCAAATGGCCTATGAACACTAGTGGAGGCTTCGTTTTGGTTCCCTACGCTCCCCGTGATTTCGGGCTACCTCGTCCAGACGTAGTCCCTTAACAGCCCTGAGGCTCAAACACGCCATATCTTTGATGCGTGATTTCTCAGACTCCGTGCCACCGAGAGATGTCTTGGTAGATCTGAGACCTCCATATCGGGTCTCTCTATGAAATTATCTCGTGGTTTTCTCCATCTCAATCCGGTTCTCTCGATGTGCTATTGTTTGCAAACGCTTAAAATAGTGCAGTTTAAGTCAATGTAGGGCTGCCAGAGGCTGTAGTTTGCAAACAAAATCTCATGGGACTAAACCAACTATGCCAATACATTGGGGTGGTCAGGTGAACACTTTTGGAGGCTTCGTTTTGGTTCCCTACGCTCCCCATGCTTTCGGGCTACTCCGTCTAGGAGTAGTAAGCTTAGATCCTTGATGGC
>CM034147.1:685069828-685082732 GCA_019776745.2 Taxus chinensis | reverse complement strand
TGGGGGTTAAAGGATTGTTTCGAAGAGACAAAAAACTTTTTTAAATAAAGAAATGATGAAGCTAGGCCACAAAAAGGACAAAACGAAACATCCATGATTTTTTGAAGGGGGGGGAATCTTCACTGAACCTGTACAACCAAAAGATAAGCTCAATCGATCAACAAGGTACAAAGTAAAAAAAACTTGGTCGGCGACCATAAAAATGTCAAAACAAGGTCGACTGTTCCTCGGGAGCACCCTAAATTCCCTAAGTACAACCGTAACCAAAGCAAGGAAGGAAAGGATTACCAAAGGAGCACCATTCCATAGGATTAAGTTCATTGAACAGGAGCAGAGAGTTGGTTCTTCCTTTTCCTTTTCAGTTCACAATTGTCCACCCCTCACTCTTGTTAGGATTAGTGTTTTCATCTCAATGAATAGGAATCAAAACCTGGAACCTCTCATTTTTTTCAACATTTGAGTCCATCATCAAGAGTCCTTTTTAGAGTCCCATCCGAAGGCAACTGACTTATCCAAGATAGGCAGAGAGTAATTCGGTCCATCACTCTCCACCTCTCAATTGAAATCTGAAATCTCACCATCTTTAGTGTCTAAATCCTCCAAGAATAAATAGATTCATTTTCCACAACCAACATATTCGGCTAAGCATTCTTCCACCAAGAAACATGCCCATTCGCTTTTGATTCACATTCTTACAGTCTGAAGCTAAGTGACCTAGGCTAAAGCACATCCTACATTTTGAACAGTAACCCTTTCCATAATCCAACGGTTTGGGACAATCTGATCCAACATCCTAAGTTCCATCGAGGCCCAGTAGATTCAAACCGAGGTCTCCAAATCTACCAAGATACAAAATAGGTGGTATGAGTGTAGAATTCTGTTTTAGAATCAATGTCCAAACGTTTTCCCAGAGCATTTCCAATTGAAATCAGGCCTCTCCTCCCCCATAAATTACAGCATGAGGTGCGACAATGAATCCAAAAAACTTCACATTGAAAGGTTTCAGTGAGTGGATTGAAAGAAGGGAACACAGTTTCATAAGAAGGACGTGATTCAAAGTTACCCAACGTTTAAAGAAAATTGTTATCTCTATCTTCAATCATTTAAACACCACAATGAAAAATCCCTTTGACAGAGGATCAAATATCCACTCTACCCTGACAAGATAGGGCGCCATTAAGAAGAGATCCAGGAATGTAGCTGCCGGTATAGACCAGGCCATAGACCATAAATCTGTAGATTGGGACTTTTCTGATGAATGTTTCCTCAGCTTCTATCACCTGGGCACCAAAGGTAACCAAAGGTTTGTTAATGGCCGCCTTGAGAGGTCTCTGTCTAGACATAGCAGCAACATAGGAACACTACACAGGGGGTTCGAACACAGGCTGACATAAACGATGCACGCAGCCTTTCCCTTGGGTAGCTGCCTATGGCTCAACACCACCTAACTTCGAAGAGCACCTCTCCAGCGCAAAAGACCCAAAAACCACCAGCCAAAAGTGCCGTAGCAGGGGATATGGATTTCGGTAGCTCAGGATGACCGCAGCCACCATTGGAGGCAGTGTTAATCATCCCAGAACAGAGGCAGTCACGGCTAGAGCCGTGGAAAACCCCTTTCCCAACATCATTGCCAACACTGTATGATAACCGGAGGTAGTTAGTGGGGAGAACCAATGAGCCACATGCTGGGAACCACAATAGATCGGGGGAAAAACCAAGTCTGCCAACATGGTCGCAAACAAGGTCGTCCATCCTCTTCCCATCAACAACATCATCTCCATTGATGTCCAGGCCGTAGCTCAGAGGAAAAAAATGTCTCCCAGTTAGAGCAATGTCACCATTCCTCACCGAAACCAGAGCTATAGTCAGGCGGAACATGACCACCCAGGCCCGCGACGCCACCTAGGATTGTCCATGCAACCACTTATGCTTGGAAAACAGAGCCTGCCGCCCTGATCCATAGGAACAAAGTTAGGGTTATGAAGGATTCATTTAGGGTTTGAGACGGTCGCGGTTAGGGCTCGGCATATTCACGGTTAGGATAGCAGAATATTCAAAAATTATGAACATGTAATCGAAAATTTCATTGTTATACTTATCCTATCAATGAAATATTGATATAAGGCATACAAAGTGTGGGTGTCGTTAAATTTTTGTGAAAGCTCCCAACATCAATACCATGTGTGCAAGCGACTTGTCTTACTTACCACTTGATAATATGATAATTTTATTTTTATTATTGGAAAATGCGAGAGTTCTCTATTTGTGTATACATTGGATCAGGGTTCATTTTTAAGACACCTCTATAAAATTTTAGGTGGAAAATCCCTAGTGAATATCCCCGGAACCAGTTTCAGCGAAAGGTGAATTTGACAGTATTTTAAAACAAAAATTTCACCTATTTTTTTATGGCTCCATCATTGACGTGTGACAACAAGACGTCAATAATCACTCCTGACGCGCGTCAACTGGATGTAATTGACGCACGTCACTGGCTCCAATTGACACGAATCAATGGCTTCTATTGATGTGCGTTAGCAGGAGCTAGTGACGCGCGTCACTGGCTCCAATCGACGCGTGTTGTTGGCTCCAATCGACGCGCGCACGCTAGTTCCAATTGACGTGCGTCGCTGGCTCCATTTGACGCGCGTCGCTGGCTCGTATTGACGCGCGTCGCTGGCTCCTGCTATGCGCGTCAATTGGAACCAGGACGCGCGTCAATTGGAGCCAGTGATGCCCTTATTTAGTCTATAAATACCCTTCAACCGGTCATTTTCTCGTTTTCTCCCTCCCTCTCTTGAATGTTCTTACAGGTCTCAATCATGTCAAAGACGCAAGTACAACTATAATGTCGACTTCACATGCTCCCAACTGCAAGTTTAGCAAAAAAATCAAGAGAATCCAATTCAATCGATTCCAAGATCAACTACAGGAATCCCTTATGCCCCTCACATCCATAATGTTTTAAATTTTTCTTCAGAATATAAAGATTTGATGGATGCGTGTGAATTTACAGGGCTCGTTGATATGCCCCATTTCGAAACAGATCCGGATATTTTGAATTACCTTCTGTCATCCTACAATTCAAAGGACTGAGATTTTTATGTGACTCTGAACGACGGCCAAATGTTCCAATTCAGTATCGAAGCAAATGAATCCATCGGTTTATGGGCCTTCCATTCAAAATTTACCATTTGTTACAACCAAGGCAACACTCATGGAAGAAGACAAGAAATTACTCGAATCAAAGTTCGGTTTTCCATGTTGATTGTAAGTATTTTTAATTCATATTTTTATCTGTTTTTTATTCTGATACAATTTGCTATTATAAATTTATAGTAATTTTCACTCTTTCGCATTTGCAACCCATGTCAATAAATCCAGGCATGGTGTGGATACACAATCAATTGCACACCACTTTCTTGCTGCAATTATTTCATTTTTTTTCAATCCAGAATTGTTTTGTAGGGTCGCCAAACTGATATACCAAATTGGGCCATTGCATACATTGTTGCCGCTATCTCAAAACAAAAATTCGATTGGTGCACATATCTATCCAAAAAATAAGAACTGAACTAACAAATTCAAACTTTCTGAAAAAAACCTGTCATTTATTCAACAAACTATCTCCTTGGCCTTTATACGAGGCACTTTTAAATTAAGAGATAAAAAATTCCTACTTGCACTGATGAGGAGTTGATGAAGTTGTCAATTCCATTTGAAGAACAACAGGTATAAAGTATTTAGTTTTGTATTTCAATTTTCGACATTACACTGCGCAGTTATTAACACTTAAATGTTAATTTTTTGCAATGAAGATATCTTGAAGCCCTTCCCCGAAAAACGGGCATTATCTGAGAGGAAGAGGGCCAACAACACACTGAGGCTTCGGGGGACTCCCAATCTGAAATGGAAGCTCACTCCTCTCCAAACCCTCAAACAGTTTGAACTCGTTAAACGCCAGAGAAGTAATACCTCTCGTATATTATTTACAAATTCCAAAGTGCATATTTATTGTTTATTTTTTAAATTTTTAACCAAATGAATGAACAACATTAATATGATGAATTACAAGAACTTTGGAACATACACCGTTTCACAAACTCAACCTTCTTCCCCCAACTCCACTCCATACAGCCGCATGCATTCATATCTTCTGAACAGACACCGAGTACAACTCCTAAAAGGCCACCTGTAGCACCGAGAAAAACAACCCCCTCAACAACAAGGTATAACTCTTCGATAGTACGTTTAATTTCGAAATTTTTGACTTTATGAATTGTTTTCCTATTTTTTCATCTTTTTCTTGTACTTTTTAGCACATGTCAGTCCTGATCAAACCACGGCACCGACACCCACTCAACCAATAATTTTTAAAATGCCATCCAGAGGAACAGTGGAAAATAACATTGGTAAACGCATGCCTTTTGCTTCGGCCCCTAGTGGGACACTAAACATTGCCTCCTTTCGAATTCCAACTCTCTCACTTGGTGGCTTGCCCAGTGCAACGGGCATATCTGTTTTGAACAATATAAATTTAGATGAATATTATTTGGGCATTGATAGCAATGACCCAACTGGTTGTTTCGATACCCGCGAGATGATTCAAGGCTAGCAGGTATACTTCAAATTTCAATTTAAATATGCTTTACAATTTTGAATTTCATTTTGATTTAAATTTATTTATCTAAATCTTGATTAATTTTTTCACAAACAGGATTAGCCCACCCAAAGGCAGAAACAAGTAGCAGTTGATCTTGGTGAAAGCCCCCATAATTCTCTAGTAAGATCGTCTTCATCAGATTCAGATAGTGAACAATTGCCACCTTTTCCTTTGGAGAACTTAATTGGTTATGATTGTCAATCCCATGTCAGTGAATTTATTCTTCCTCATATCAAACAACTTATAGAATGGGAGAGAAGGGTTAAAGTTCTTATCAATGAGATTATTAGTCGTTATGAAAATTATTGGCAACGGGATAGTTTATACGTTGCAGTCCAGAATCAACCTGCGAAGATGGATTCCTTACTTACCCAAGTAAGAAGTGGGACTGTCATGTATAACAACAACTATAAAGACGACATTTTAGATAAGGCATTAAAAAAATTGAAAATATTAGTGCCGAGGCTAGGCATATTTTAATAAATGGTCCAAGGACAAGGATTTGGTAGCAATCGCAAATGCCGAAAGAGATAGAGCATTTATAATACTTTACATTCCAACACTCATTCTTGTTAATTTGAAATTTTTCATTTTTTAGTCATATTTTGAATTGACATTACTCTTTTTTGTGCAGTTGAAATAGGAAAATTGAAGAGTCAGGCGAAGGTTTTGCAAGTTTCACCACTTGGAAACACCAAATAACAAGCTTATCCGCAGCAAAAAATTTGAAGCCAAAATATTGTTTTGGTCAACAAACAAACAATACATCTAAAGCGGATTAATAAAGAGCCATGGTTTAGTTTCAACACGGACCTATTATTCAAAGCTAATAAGCAGCGTTGATCCCCACATTTGCTGTTGCAGGGAGATGCGACCAAATCACGAACAAAGAATTTTAAAAAAATCTGGACAGTGCTGAAGAAGACGTCTTATACGTTAAAGGGTAGCTATATCGGTTGTTGGGGAAGGGAAATGCAGCGGGTACAGTACAGTGGAAGAGGAAAAGAAGCCTTGGGGAGGAAAGAGAGCATAGTAGAATGGTAAAAGAAGGAAAAAGAGGGTTTTGAAACTAGACACTTTTATATTGAGGAAACTTTAAATATTGAATTGAAACTTACTATTGAGTATGTACTATGGTTATTTGAATTTAATTATATGTATTTAAGACAGCTTTAATTTTAATGCATTGATGGTATTATTAGAATTATTGTATGTTTCTTGGTGAATTGCATTGTCATGAATTGTATGTGCGTCGAGGATGAATGATGATAATTGATAATTAATGATAGATATGCTGACTGTGAATGAAGAAAGACGATGAATGACGATAATGAATGAGATATATGGACGATGATCAATTTAATGGGACGTAGATTTATCACAGCACAAGTATTCTTCTTCTCTAGACTTTTGGAATTCTCTTCTTAAATGGATAAGTGATAAATAAATGGAATGTGTGATAATAGCTATACGATGGAAATTAATGCTTAGAATGGATATAGATGACATCGTGAACTAATATAATTGTAATGATATGATATGAATTATTTTTAAAAAATTGAATGTGTTAATAATATTGTAGTGGCGGAGTCAGGATTGGAAATTGATAAGGGTTGTGATATATGATATATATGGATGATGAGGGAACTTAGGAATTTCTTGTGGACTTATTATTTAAAATTGTATAATGTATTTTTGACCCCATTTTAAAAAAATATATCAAAGGAAAGGATTTTCTTATATAAAAAATAAATTACATATATTACTAGAAATCAAGGATAAGAATCATCACTGGCAAGAAATTTTTAAACATAATTGGAAAATATTATAGGGTTTAACTTACTCTTGCATATTGCTTGCCTTATACCCTAGAAAGCATCAAGGGTAACCGTGCTATGAAATCACAAGGGTAATAAGCGTATTTATCATTAGATTGCTTGTGAAATCTGGTGTATATGATGGGTTGTACCTTGGCATTGTAGATAGAGGCGGTGAGTGCCCTGACATGTCAATCCTGAGATTAGTGCCAGAAGAAGAAACATCTTAAATATCTAGACCAAACAAATCTTTAAATAATGTAAAATATATAGAAATTAGACCGTAAACATCTTTAATGAAAACAAGAGCTGAAAAAAGTAGTTAAGTAACAAACAATAAGATTTTCTATTGAAGAAGATACAGATTTAAAATTGAAATCATCATCGGGTACTGTGCTAGATCTTTGTCTTAAAAAAATTCCAACACAAAAATGGAGTTAGTGATTAGCTCATAAGGGGACATGTGAACGGGGGCAGTGAAAGGAGAGCATAGTAAAGTAGAGTTTAGAGATAGTAGCGAAAAACGAAAAGAAACGATGGAAACCAGTTTTCAAAAAAATTATAAAAATGATTGGATGTAATAAATGTAAACATAGACCTGGGTATACATCTTTAATGATAACCAGAGCTGAAAAAACATGAATAGTAACAAACAATTAGCATAATAGTTATTTCAATGTCCTATCTTTTGGTAATGTCAACATTAAAGGGTAATTCAATATGATATTGCGAATGTGATATATAAGATTATTGAAAACATAAATATAGAAACAAAAGTCCTAAATTGTGTAAAGGATATAATGTTTCTATCAACACTAATTATAGAAATATATGCTAAATTAGGATGAGGGTCTAAAAATAATTCACCGTCTACCAGATGTGAGGGTATAAGTATAAGGTGATTTGAAACTGGGGATAAGGATTGTTGAGCCAGAAGAGTGTAATAAATTTTCCGTTGAGATTGGAGGACCTAAAACAGAAGGAATGTTCATCTATTTCAAACAAGTTTTCTTGATGAATGTGTCATAGGGATAGAATGTGTCCTTTTTGATACTAAGATACTAACTAATCTAACCATACTTCACAATGGGGGATGGAGCGAGGGAGAGGGGGAGGAGATAGTGGCAACGACGCATGCGACATACGAGAACTGATATCCTCTTTGATTTTAGACCGATTAGCCTTTAAAAAGTGGTTCTAATATATACCATTAGAGTACCCGCTATCATTCCCCCTGCGATACCTATGAGTGCTTAGAAGATGGGGCACCAAGACCACCGAAAAACAGGATAAAACTATCGTAGGTTCTCCAAGTTGTCATGGAAAAGAGTAGGAGGTTAGACAAAGTTAAAGAAATGGAGCCCTAATTTTTATCCTGAAGAAAAAGAAGGAACAAACACGAGCACGCCCACAAGGCAATGTGAATCGCCGAAAAGGGGCGTGCAAATTCGTATGAAAAGGGAGAAAGTAGTGAGCAAACCAATAACGACAAAAACAGACAGAATCGTTGGTGAAATAGAACGTCGCAAACGGCAGAAAATTCGAACTATGCGAAGAAAGTACAGGAGGAATAAGGAGAATACAGCGAGAGGGAGGGGTAGGGGCGGTATGGGAATTAAAATGTGAGAAAAATAGATTGAGAGGGGTAATAAATCCATCGATTAAATATGGAGAGCAACAAACACCAGCACCATCTGCTCCAACGCATACCAACTTCGTAGCAATTTCATAATCAGTCATACCAGCAACATCTTTCAAATGAGAAACAACTATTTTATATAGGTTTTCGGCATTGCAGTTTTCAACCATTTTCATAACACCCAACAGATGAGGTGTCCTTATATGATTTTCTAAAGTATAGATGTGGATACATACCCATGCGGTGTTGTCGACTGCTGTCACTTCATCAATTGAAAGAGAGATAAAGTTTTGCTTTTTTTTACATTCTCTTTCAAATCTTCCTTCTCTATCATCGAGAGGCATTTTGCCATTTCCCATCCACTACTCTCAGACCAATGAGACTGAGGTACATTCAGCATTCCGTTAAATTGATACAAAACTTTGAAATCGAGGAAATCTGAAATCGCTCTTTCCTTTTTTAAGTATTTGAAAAAGAGTAGAGAATTGTATGAATTTTGCATGTAGATTTGTTTCTTTCATCTTACCAATATGCGATGTGATCGTTCCTCCTCCCTTTTCCAACAGATGTCTGTGTTTTTTCTGCTCTGCCTCATATTCCGCTGCGTATCTAACATGCATGCATTCTTTTTCAGTTTTCCACCTATGTGTTTTGATTTTCTGGCCATCCGCCCCTGTTACAGTTAAATATTGTTTCCACAATTTTTTTTCTATAGTGTCCAGCTTCAGTTGCATTTTTTGTTGCTTTCCCAATTTCCACGTACATATTTTACATGTACATTCAGATGGGATTTCTTCAGAATTAGATGATTGTACAGGTTCAAAAAATGGAAATTTAGCTGCCCAATCAAACTTGTATGTCCTGCCAATGGTCCACATATTCTTGTTCGTTTTTCAATGCTTTACTTTTTTGAGTAGAATTTTGAGCAATATCACAATCACCTGGTTTCCTCTTTCTTGGACGGAGTTTGATTTTGATTTCTGTCTTCCATTTTGCTGAGTGTTTTTGTATCTGTGATATCTAGCTGCACTTCTGGTTGCACCCCAACAGGAACAATATCTTCAAGATCTGGCATATTATCGTAGGTTTCATTTGTTTGACTTTGATACTGTGCAGAATGCATGTCCACCTCAATAATACCTTCCACACAGTCAGTATTCTGATTCTTTGTGGTGGCATCTATATGATTGGTATTTACAATATCTGTATCCGCAGAGTTTCCAAAATACTTGAAGAGTGATTTCTGAGATTTCTTACTTACTTTTAGGTTATTCGTATTCTTTGAGCTGGCACCTTCCATTATTCTGAAAAGAGTCCTGCGTCAGCAAAAGAACCAAGTAGCGACTCTGTCCAGTGTCTGAGGTCTTGTCGCGCGTCCACTACTGTCTGAGGTCATCCACTGTCTTAACTGTGCACTCAACACTGTCGCGCGTCAAAACATTTCCCAAGTCACGTCCACTGTCTGAATGCCCAAGTCGCGCGTCAACACTCCTCCTTTCGCGCGTCAAACTTCTTTCCCAAGTCAACACTTCCGTCGCGTCAACACTTCCTTGTCCACACACTCCTTGTCGCGCGTCAACAGCTCTTGTCGCGCGTCAGTACAGCTCTTGTCGCGCGTCAACAATGCCCTTGTCACGCGTCAACACTGCATTTCATCGCGCGTCAACAATCACAGGCTAACAGTAATATGAATCTCTGGTGCTCAAGGGTATGCGAGTTCAAATTTCACAGTATTGGTAATTTGGTAAGCTACTTGAGGTATACTACCCGGCGAATCACCTAGGTTTTTATAGGAGATGTTTTCAAATGAAGGCGAAGCCGACCCCCCAAAAAAATATACTATATATTTTAGGCGAACAGGACACCGACCCACTCCGAATAATTCACCTTTTCAAATTTTCCTAAAATGAAATTTTCGCCATATTACGAATATTCATAGATTCTTGTTGTTTCCATACCTCTTTCGTATGTTCGATATTACCAATGTGTATAAGGTACTCATCATTCACATTGTATAAAATCATAGAAAGAGCATCTTACATTCATTGCAAGAATGTATTTATGTTATCTGCAGTTGTTTGATGACCGGTGGGAGGAACCTTAGATATGGAAACAATCGTTTAGATTTTCCTCGCCATAAATTCTATTTTGACCTAAATTTTGTAGTTGGTTTTTCATTCAGGATCTAGATTTTGTCAAGGTAGAAATAGTTAGACGTCATTATTTTTCTAAACTTGTAAAACACACCCCATTATAATATACAATGTAACATAGAGCTAGATACATATTTATTGATAATAAAAACAACACTTTAATAGAATCACATCTATATTTTATAGATCTAAAGAAAACTATTTGTCATAACTATTATGTCATTACAATGCATACTATTACCTCCATGATCAAATATAATACTCACAATATAAAGGGCTCGCATTATACCCCAGACTAATAAAAAATATTTGACCATATAGAAGTAAAGAAGAGACCCCCTAAGAATACAATAACAACTTCAAATTTCTAAAAATAATAATATAGACAAAAATCTGGCTAGCTTAAATTTGACATTTAAATGACCGTCATAATGACTTATTTTTTGGTCTGTCGTGATGGTCATTTGACTGTCAATTTTAACACAATGAAAGTTTCCTGGAACCTACGAGCTTAAATTTGATGTCTAAATGACCATCATATTGTCTTATTTTTGGTCTACCATGACGGTCATTGACCGTCAAATTTAATAAAGCCAAAACTTGTGTATTTTCAAAATGTGAAATTCCATAATTTATTCTTCTGTATAATATTAGGGAGGTTATATTTTAACACATTATATAAACCTATTATAATTTTATAATGTAAAAATATATACACTTTTTTAAAGGTATATAGTTTATAAAATGTAAATAAAAAACAACATATAGTTCATAAAAATTATAAACTGTAGTATATTTATATATATAAATACATAACCCTTATTAAAGGGGTTTAAAGGACATAGACCAGGTTAAAAGAATTTTACCAGGTGCAAGTACATTTATGAGAGTATAGACCTGCATATTTTACAGAGGGAACAAGTAATTTCACACCGACTAATGAAATAAATTAAAATCCCTATTTTCATGAACCTTGTCTCCTCCCTTCATTTACTCTTAATTTTACCGGCACACATTTAAAACTATGGAAATATTACAAAATATTTTTATATAATTCCTGCAAACTAAAAACTTTAAAACTTTTATGTGGATATAACTACCAATATTTTAATAAATATTACCACACTTTCGCATGGGCCACCAATAAACTAGCCATTTATTTTAATTCTCTATTTATACTTGAGAGTTCCACATTTAATACCTGAGATATTATCTCATTTTATTCTCCACTCCCACTCTTATACAAAAGAAAACCTTTAAATAGGTTTATTTATATAGTTTTAATAACTATAAGATATAAATGAATGGGGTCGCCCCCTTACATGGATAATATAAATGGTTAGGGACACATATTAGGTTTTATTTAATAAGTATTAAGATTTAAAAAGTAATTCTTTCATGGCCAAGCAATAAACACAACCCCCTTACTAAAAAAAGTATGCAATTAGGTTTTTTTAAACATATATAAACTAAATCTAATAAAATTTATATTTTAAGTGGTTTAAACTAACCATATATAAAAAATATGATTCAAACTTAGGTTTTTTTTTAAACTATATATACCTAGATTTATAAGTTAAGTTTTAAATATGATTTAAAACTTAGGCTTAAAATATGGTATGTTGACTCATTCCCTCAATCCCATGTAATTTTAATATGGTTTAAGGCTTTTAATATATAGTTTTTTTTCCAAAACTATATAAATTTTAATATGATGTCTATATAAATTATTATATAAACCTTATTCTATATTATATATATATTTATTTAAAAATAATAATATAGTTTTCAAATTATATAGGATATAGTTATAGATTAACTATAAACTATATATTTTCAAATCGAATTCTTTTAGAGGGGACCAAAAAATATGGGGTATGAATTTACCTTCCGAAATATTTAACCTTGCAAACATTTGAAATTATAGAAAACATGAAAAATTATTTCATTTAGTAATAAATCCTTTCTTTTTTGTATGTGATTTTCATGCAAGTAAATATTTGAAGTCTCTTTCACTTGTACACAAATCAATCTCCAAACAAACATTAATTCCATATAATTTACAAAATGTAAATGAAAGTAAGAATCATATCATATTACATCTCCACCCCAAAAAAATTAGGGATTTAAAATTGAACAATAGTTTAATTGCACAAATGTAATGCAAAATAAATTGGAAAATAAAAGGATCAGATACTTTTAAATACCCTTTCGGGTTGGTTGAAAAAACCCATACAAATTAAATAAATAAAATATAAAACCATTTGATCTTAATTTATTTAATTTACCTCACTCTGTTACCAGTTATAATTTGGGATTCTAATAATACGGATTTAATCAACTTACATATTACATAGTGTTATAATAAATATTTAAATAAAGATTACATCATAACATCAAGTAATAAGAAATACTTACAGGAAATAAATAACACAGGAATAACACATGTGACACAATATTATAGTGGAAAACCCCAATAGGGTAAAAACTACATTGAAATAATCTTTTACTTCATAGAACTTATTTTGCATCCAGTACGATTACCTCCTCCTTTAAAACCCTATTTACTAAGGGTAAACTAAATCACTTGATTTGCACACCTTTAATATATTTCCCGAATATATCAAATGAG